>CM053789.1:265536759-265914259 GCA_028749045.1 Cupressus sempervirens
GGGATCTTGACTTGAATTTATTTATCTTTGGCCTTTATATTTTCTACCCCTATTGAGTTGGTTGTTGTGTTAGGGAGGATTTTCTTAATTTTTGAATGTTTGTGTAAGTGGATGATGTTGTTTTAGCCACTGAGCTTGATGCCTAGCCCTCTCTCTTTTAGATAGGCTAGTGTAATGTTTGTGTAGAGCCTTATGTTATATATTCCAAGAAAAAGGAAGTTTTTTTCTTACATGGATCCCTTCTTGGTTTTAGCTACAAGTAGCATAGATGTTGTTTTACCTTCAGGTTTGATGGAGAAAGAGACACACACTTTTTGAAGCCTAATTTTGGGTATTTCATCTTTTGTGGTTGATTATGTCTCCATTTGTTTCTTTCCTTTGTATGTCCAGGTGTTTACCAGTAGTTTTGAAGGGCTCTCCTTGATAAATTTCTATTATTTTTGGTTAAAGACAACTAACTTTGTGGGGTCTAATCCCATGGTGATCTTTGACAATGGTGACTATGGTCAGTGGTTAAGTCACATTGGAACATTTTTTTTGATAGGCATTCGATGTTGGGCACTGGGCATCGCTAATGTATTGTTAAGTGTATCTAGTGCCATTGATATACCACCTATCAACACCCTCTTACTACTTTTTATATCAAAAAATATATATATTATAATTCATTAGTCGTATATTAAAATTTTGGCAAAGAAATATGAAATATATAGAACCTTTTAAAAAAGGGCTCCTATAAAAATAAATCAATTGAACCAATCAAATTATAAATATGAAAGTAAATATGTAAATTACCTAAAAGTAATTATTTTTGATTGGTGAATATTACTTATGTCAGCAGTTTAAGTAAATGCAATAATACATTGGGTATGACAAGTACAATAAGTCTATAATTTTGTTTCTATCAAGCTAGTCACCTGATAAACAATTTTCTTGTAAGGAGGAACATATTTACACATCCTATACACCCTTATATTTTGTTCTTCCATGATTGAGTTTTCCATCTGTATCAAAAGATTAGCATGGTTTTCATAAAAAGGTAATGACTTCTACCATCTCCAATGGTTTTAATAACATCCAAATATTGATTTGACATATTATGTGGATGTGATTAGTTGGGGTCATTGGAACTTGGAAAGAAGGACAAAATAATTGTCTAAACTTGTAAACCCTTTTAAAAAAATGTTGCTCCTTCTTTTTTGCCCCCAAGTTTAAATCTATTGTTCAAGAAAAATATCTAGCTGTCACCTTTCTATTTAAAAAAATCTAAGATGATTGATGATTGTAACTCTCTTATCACTCGCTTTCATGTTTAAAATGATTAAATAGAGGGAGAAAGATCCCAAGAATCTTCTTAGGATTAAACTCCAAAATTATATTTCATTTGATGCTAGAGGGATGACACTCGCTTAATTTAAGAATAGTGTAAATTAGATAATGAATCTTGTATCATTGCTAGAGACACTAAGCTATTTCTATGTGCATTGAACTCTCAGATGTTATTAATAAAAGTAAGGCCTAGAAGTAAAGGCATTATTAAAATTTTCTTCAAGGAATATTAGAATAGTTTAGAAAATTATTTAACTCTAATCAACTTAATTTGAATTGTTAATTCATCATAGATATGTTCAAGATTTGATTTTGTAAGTACGACATTATAAAGGCCAATGAGCTAAATTTTAGGATAGGCTAGATTGTATTGAAAAAGATAATAAGGGCTCTAAAAACTTCTTTAATGTTATTAATTATAAATGTGAGAAATTGTATGTTGGAGATATAGAGAAATAACCTTGGCATCTTTAAATAAATGTCAAATAGTCTAGATTAATTTTTAATAAAAAGGGAAATTCAAAGAAGATGCTCATTTGAAGGGTGTCCAATGAATATTATCGAGTACCACTAAAACTAAAAATCCAAGGAAAGTTTAATTTTAGTAAATTTATTATTTGGATTATGAGTTATCCATTGATGAACTTAGACATGATGTACTCTTAATTCATCCTAATAGATATCCTATTTTTGAGGGGTTCTTAATTAAGATTTATCAATACATGTGTCTGCATATCAAAAGTGACTCGATCTTTTCAAAACGGTTAATTATGGTCTTATGTCAAAAAAATCTTGGTAAAGATCCTTATAAAAGGGAAGAATTATGATAGTATTTTAGGTTGGCATCCTATTATTATGTTAAAATTTTCCAAAAAATAATAATGAATGCCTTATGATTAGACCAATTATGAAAGAAATAGTCTGATAGATCAAATAAGTTTTCTTGGGAAAAAAATTATTCTTGATATCCTTATGTTTTCTTGGGAAATTATTTATTAGGCACACCAATCTTTATGAAATGTTCTATTGAAAAAGTAGAACTTTGACAAAGCTTATGAAAGAATACAATTTAGGTTTATCCTTGAAATACTAGAGTGGTAGGGTTTTGTTCAAAAACTATGGAAGCATGTGCAAATTCACTATAAAGATGCCAATGATTAGTTTATTATATTAATAATTCACATTAACTATCCATTATATTGGCTTCTGATTTGAAAGAATTTTAACAACCTTTTAAAAGATGAGAATACTTAGGAATTAGCTAGAAACTATAATGGGAATTCTTAGAAACAAATTAAAAGGACCAACTAACGCAACTCTGTGATGTCTTCTCCACTTTGAACTCTACAAAAATCAGGTGGGTATGCCTCGAAAATTACTCTTTATCTCTTTAAAACTTAAAATCTCAGCATGAATTCCCTTATAGTAGATAATTTAGCCTTAAGTACTTTAATTCTATGATTATAAGAGAGATAAGTGGATAATCCATCAAATTCTAAAACTCCATGAATTAAGCAGAGGCTGACCATTTAAATCTTCAACAATAAAGCTTAAAAGGATTGATTTGTAAGGATTATACCATATAGATATTCCAAACTATATCAACTGAAATGGATGACCAATGGGTTATCTATTGGGGGATTATCTTATAGGAAATTGACATTTACTTATTAGATCTATTTGAGCACTTTGTGAGAACAAATATTCATTTCTAAATCTTATTCTTATCAAATATTCATTGAAAACCAATGAACTCTTCTAATTGACATCAATCATTTACATAACCCATTTAGATCATAAGTAGAATATAAACTAAAATATAATTCAAAATGAATTATCACTGAAATTTAATAAACTTTTCTATTAAATCTCAATGAATTAAATGTTAACAAAGAATATACAAGATGTAAAATGTATGGCCAACTTTTTGCATCTTTTCATTAATATATTTTGAAAATATACAATTGGATGTCAACTTATATTAGAGAAAGCTAAATTAGATCAGTAATTGTTAACTCTCTTTTTCATTATATATTTGGAAAAAGTATATATAATACGTATGGACTGATTCATAAATCACCAAAACTCTATTCAAAACAATGATTCTTGGACCTCTCCTCTAACCTTGAGAGCTCATTTATATAGCATGAGTTGTAACAAGCTTCAAGCCTAGAGGAAAATGGACAATTGTCCTTAAAGAAAAAGAAAAGGTTATACAAAAGAAAAAAATGTCATTGTCTTCATTGTACAAGAAAACTAAAAAATATGCATGGCATTTTTACTTAAGAGCAGAGTAGTTTTGTATAAATTACTTTGTAGTGAGGACTTTTCTGTTTTGCCTATTTCTTGTTCTTATAAAATATCTAATGACTTTTCTTTATCCTTTTTCTCTACTTCAAATTATGTGGGCACCTTTTCTTCCATTGTTCTGCTTTGATTTGATTTTATGGCTTCTTTAGTTGATGATTGTATGTGGTTTTCTTCAACCACTTCTAATGCATTACCATCAGTTTCAAGTTTCAGTTGTGAATCCATCTCATCTATTTCTTGCATAGTTACCTTAATAGCCTTGTCAAAAGTTTCTCTTTCCTTAGTGGTCATGGATTTTTCCATTGATTTATTCTTAGTTATCACTTGTAAAAGTCTTGAGGATGAATAATACACTGCCATCCACTTATAAAAATTAATATCATCTGACCAATTAAATTTGAGGATTTTTTCTCTATTCAGAATATTTTTTCCCAATTTCTTTATTTCCTCAAAGTATTGTTCGAAATAACCCAAAAATATCTAAAGATTGATTACTTCTTCAACATTTCTAGAAAATTGGATATAGTTTTCTTTGTTGATCACATCATTCATCCCAATAATTATTATTTTCTTCAATTCATTTCCCTGTTCATTTTTATCATTAGCATTACCCAGGTCATTCAACATATGAGGAAAGAGACCAAAATTCCTAGTAAGATATTAAGAGAAACATGTTCTCAATTCTTTTAAAAAAAGTATCTCCTTTTGAGTCTAACTCTAGTAGGTCAATTTCTTGATCATAATACTTCTCAATTTGATCATCAATTTTGTCAATGATAGTAAAAAATAAAGCAATCATATTATCTTCTCCACTGATCCACATACTCAAAAATGGTTTCAAGGTAGAATCATTATTTTCTAATCCCTTCCAAATGTCTATCAATCTTAACATCTCTAAATAGAACACATGCCAATTTATTCTATCAACTACAAACAAAATTGTGCCTCTAACTCTATTCTCATGTTGAATTTGCACCTCTACATGTGCTACTTTGAATTTAGCCTTTTCTTCATTTAACTCATCTATGGTACATAAATCTTGATGCTAAGGTGTACTTGGGATTTAGAAATTAGGTCTAGTGGGAGGTGGTGGAGAAAGGTAGGTTACAATCATGAGTTGGTTGGGTTCTTACACCACTTTCCTCTTTCTTTAGTTCTTCTGCACATTTCAAATGGTCTTCTCTATTTCACTAATCCTCCTTCCTCTCTCATCATAGGCTTCTGACACCTTTTCACATTTAGTGTTGAGATCAAGGAATTTATTTTTATCTTTCGTAGCCACCAACACCACAAAGTCAGCTATTTCTTTATTTATGAGTGCATTCTTCTCACTATCCACATCTCCTACTCTATACACTACAAGACTTCTTGAATGTTGTGCATCTGAAACTTCTTGAAGTCTGGACTTATCTATTTTCTCAATTGACCACATAACTAAGGCCTTATGATCACCACTGTATTTCAGCCCTTTGTGGGCTTTCTTGACCTCCTCTTCTTCTGAATTGAATTTGGTCCCCTTTTCTTTCCTAATATCATAAAACACTATTGCATTAGTAGTGTCCCATTCTTGCAGTATAAGGACACCTAAATCCTTCAATAGTCATCTTCCCCCCTTAGGGGTTATCTAACTAAAATTCTACATCAGCTGTTCTATAATCTCTTCCTTTATTTTAGAGTCATGTCTATTAGATTGCTCTTTTTTTAATCTTTTTTCTTTTCATTGAAAAGTAGATATATTGTTTCTCCACAAAAATTGAATAAATTCCCAAGACTTTACAAAATCATCATCAGTAAAAAAAAATTCTACCAACCTACTCTACAACACCGTCCATCTCTTTTCCTTTGAAATCCTCAATAGTGAGGGCTAAGAGTGGCATTGGGGGTTCTTTAGGAATTCCCTCCTCTATTTCTATTTTTTTTAATAAACCATCATCTTGGCCTCCCATTTGTTTCAATTTCTCCCTCAAGGAGTCGACATTATCAAAATATATGGGGGTTTAAGAAGCAGAGTATTCTTCTATCCTTGATGAAGATCCCTCTCCCAACATTTTCTTTTTTGTTGCTAGCTCTGAGGGAGGGCTCTTTTAATGTTTCCTTTGATAAATTGGTATAGGATGTGCCCCCACATTCCTAGCAAAGTCTACATATTCATCTTTCCTTTCAAGAGTATATTGCCCAAGACTGATGACAACTCTATTTACCATTCTTCTTTCCATCTCCTTGACCTAGTCTAGATATGCATTTGTTAATGCCCCTTTCTTTTCATTCTTATTTTGCATAATCCTGGAAAAATGTGACATTAACAAATTGCTCAACTCTTTTAAAAATACTTTGTTTTTCTTTCTTTACTTCCTGCTCTTGTAAAGAGAAATTATTTCTAATTATATCATTGGGAAAGTAAAATATATGATCTAGGATTTAGCATTAGTTCTTTCTATAAACATTTAGGACAAAATTGTGAACAATTGTGAAATTTTGAAATATTTTCTTGGAGATCTTTCCACCAATTCTCTCTCATCAAGTCCTCTACTCTATCATAAAAACTCAACAACTCCTACATTTATAGGTACTTGATAAGGAAAGACGTGTTTTCCCTCAAAAATCATATGCTCTAAAAAAAGTAGATACTAAATATGGGATGATAAATCACCAATTGTAGCTCTCCTTCAAACCCTTAGCATGATCCTTAGGCTTGATCATATCTAGTAACTGTTTAGGAATTTGAGGGTTGTCTTGACATAACAACAACCTCATCTTAGAAGAAAAATATCCAACAAAATGAACAAAACTAGCATCTGTGACTTCTCAAGTCATATTTGCACTTTAGACTTGTACTAGTAGCTTCTTTCCATCCCTTTCTCATTCTAGTTTCATGTCTTTTGCAAAGATAGAAAGACTATTGATTTAGAACATATACATTTGAAGGGAATAACACCCAAAGGGTTTTTCAACCTTATCCTTGCTTATGCCAATTACCCTATTATGTATTTCTTCACCTAAATGGGAAGCAAAATAAAATAATAGAGCTTATTCCATAGTTTAGAATTTTTTCTATCATAAAATCTAATGGCCTTGGGATGTGCTCTTTTTCATCCATGCCAAAATATTGCATTGGGAAATATAGAGAGAATGTACCCTAGGGTTAAAATACTTCTTCAATAGGGGATTTGGGGTAGATGGTGTTACAAGTGTTAGATGGCCTACCTTAACAAATTTCTCTTGCAATGGTCCACCTCGAAAGTATATCCTCTGTGCATCTTACTTGCTCTAAAAATAATCAAAATCAACCTTCACATACATAGCAATGTTAGGGTTTAACATAAAGACTTCTTTGATCACCTCAGCCATCACCCTGAATAGATTCACCCTAGAGTGTTTCTTTGTGACTCACAAAACATGGTCATATCTCATTTCCAACATTGTTAGAAGATCATCATTCATGCAAACACCTAGTCCAACAAGATTCCCAATGTCAAATTCTTTGACATTGCTGAGTGGTGTATCATGATTTCATTATGAAAACTATTTTCTAAATAGCTACAAGGCCAGCCATTGATTTTTTTGCATCTCTCAACCAAATGACTTTATCATCGAAATCATCATCAATCTTTAGTCTAGGATTTTTTGGGAACAATTATTTTCCCTGTGCAGTTTCATTTGTAGAAGTGGGCAATTATTTGAAAAAATTCATCATGTACATTCCTGTGCTGATAGTCCATTTTTCTAGAGAAATCCTTTCATTCAAGCATTTTATCAATTTATAAAATACAAATAGAAAAATAATTCAAAGCACTATTTTGACATACTTGCAAATCACTGATCACATAAAAAAATACCTTGTTCACAACAAATTTTAGTATAAAAAACTAACAAATCTAGGCTCTATTCACTTTGCCTCAATATATTGTGTTGTGCCAAATTATGGAATGAACTACAAACTTTATGCTGAATTTATTCACACAAGGGTATCTTGATTCACCGTAAATGCTTCAACAGTCAAATTTTGTATGCAATCCAAGAAATTTGGAAACTGGTTGTTGATGTAAAGAAAATATAGCGATCAACATTCAAACTTGACACTATATCATCTTTTCGCTTGGTGGGACACGTGTTAGAATCTCACCTTTTTTCTTTCATTAAACATCTTGCACTTCACATTTGTGACATAACGATAACCCTTGATCATCTTTGCATTAGACAAAAAAAAAAAACTATGCTTTCTTAATATTTCCTTTACAAAATAGGTCCACTAAGACATGTCACTTTGTCATTTTCTTGCTTTGGTTAAACATCTTACATTTTTCTTTTGTGACATTCATTGATTGATAAGATATTGGATAATTATGATTTTACATGTTGGTGTATTAAAAAGATGGTCGACAAGGACACCTGGCGATTCCTTGCATTCTCACTTTGGTTAAAACTCAAACATCTTGATTTTGCGAGATAGTGAGAAGTGTAGATCACCTTTTTATTTCACAGTTGGGAAGAAAGGCTTCAATTTTGTATGCATAACATTAAGAGAAAATTAGAATGTGCCACCTAGTATTTCATGTTGACATCATTTCTTTTCAAGCTCACAATACAGGTTTCATCCACCAGCTGCATGTGTCATTACATCATATAGTTGCTTTCATTAAAAACCTTTCATGTTTCTTTTGTGATTTTTTGAATACCATAGACCTTCATCTTGATTTGTGGCTGAGAAAAATTCTTGTTCTTCAAACTTGTTGAATGTAATGGGCTCACCAAAACATGTGGCAATAGCTCACTTTGTCACACTTTTTAAATACCATGCAATTTGAAGTTGTGACAATACGATGATCATTGGTCTTGTTTTTAATCAACGGTTGAAAATTTTTCATATTGATCAATGCTTTTGGGGACCCATAGGGATGCATGGTGATCCCTCACATTCTCTCTTTTGTTAAACATCAAGCACTTTAATTTTTTGAGAATGCGATAACCTTTGATCTTCAATTTGGTCAAATATCACAAGCTTTCCAAGAAAAAGAGTTAATCTAACTTGAGAGCCAATCATAGCTTGATAAGTAGCATATGATGACAAGGCATTTCGAGAGTCTTCTACATATCCATGATGCCCATGCATCAAAATTTTTCTATTTAACATTTGTTAAATTGTGCACAACTTTGTTCAGTGACAAAATAATAGATGTTGATCATAACAAGATCTTAGGGCTAAGATTAAATCTAAGGATTGTGTGCCATTCATTTGGTCATAATGAATAGGTGTCAAAAGCTCACATTGTTGGATTTCTGAAAAAGATGACATCTTCATAAAATGACAAAGTGAGAGCCATAGATTTGAGGTAGATTGATGGTGGTTGGGATTAACTCATCACTTTAGTTAAACAAGAAAATTAAATTAGAATGTGAACTAACCAAGATGAAACCATGGGTAAAGTAAAACAATGACTTAAAAGGAAAAACTGTACTCCGCAAAAATCAAAACCTAACAAAAAAATAACCCTACCAAATATTTTAAATATTAAAAGGTTTTTTTTTCCCAAAAGTTCACATTTTCATTTAGAAAAAGGATATGACCATTGAAAATTCAAAAATATTACACAACCACTTTGAAACAATAGGGCATACAAATAGAGGCTAACACATTACAAACATGGGTTTTGTTAGTTTGCATTTTGTTGAGGCTAGTATCAACTTTCTATAATAATTAGAACACAAAAAATGTGTTGGAGATTTTAAGCTTATACTACTTAGTTCAAATTTGTCATATATCTCATGAAAATATGAAATTATTTTAAATATTGTATGATGTTGTGGTGCATTGTATTCGTAAAAATTAGAAACACATAAAACATGAACATATTTCTTATTTTAGTGCATTCCCCTTAGACTACGTGTTTCTCCTTTGATATATGCAATTGGTTTAATGCTAAGATAAAATACTTCTTTCTAAATTGGGGAAAACAATATTTGTCATTGTCTTCTAAGGTTTTGGTTGTGAACTATATATTGTTGCAACTCCATCCAAGAAAGGTAATAAAATCATCCATTAAATTGTGTTGTCCAAATGAGATGAAAAAGTTGTTTATTAACTTACATCTTAGGTACATTGTATTCAAGCTATATTGTATTCAACCTAGAGCAATAGGTTGATTAGATTGATTTGATCCTCGGACCCAAGGTATTTTTATTTATTGCAAGTGAATTATTGAGGTTGTTTCTAGAGATGAACCTTGGAAATTCCTTATCTAGCATCACATTATTCTTACTATTAAAAAGAAATAATATGATATTAGTTTGATTGATAAGATCTTCATTGGTCCATATATATATATATATTAGTGACGGTGTATTTTCTTCTTCAGTCCATTTTGGAGAGCTAGACAAGTTGTCTGTAACTTTTTTAAATAGATATTACTCCTTATTACCTTTGCTTCTTCATACATTTAGTTAAATATAAAAAATATCATATAGTGGACATCCTCTTTCTATTGCATTTCATTGACTATCTTATAAATTCTTCGCAAAAGAATTAAAGCTTTGGTGACACATAAAATTTTAATTCTTTGCAATAGTTCCCCTAGGAAACACCTCAGTTCACCTATTAGCTTAACAAAATTTTAAAGTTTTTTTCTTTTTTTTTTGGGTAATTTTTTAAGTTCTAACAGATCTTTCTATAAAGATTTTCTCTCCTTCATCATGTTATAAATCTTTAATCTTCTTTATGACACAATTTTCCAAGAGTTTGTTCGTGGCTTTCCAAGTTTCTCTTTTAATTTTTCCTTGTGAATATAATGTGTTTAAGCCCCTTTCCTCTAAGGATCTTAATTCATGAAGGAATCATAAGTGGAGATTTAGGATGCATGAAAAGAAATGGCGAAGGTGGATTAATCAATTTTAAGGTCTTGAGTTGTTATAGTAAACAAATTTTAGTTTTATACCTATTGCAAATAGGATGAAATATCTAATAGTTCAAATAAAGAAGTGTTCATTTTATTAAGATTACAAGAGTCTAAAATATATCTTTTGGGATTGTTCATTTGCTAAAATGAGATGGAAATTATCTTTATCATATTCTAACTATTTTTTAACATGTTTTTTTTTGAATATTCGTTATTCTAAACCTTTGTTATCAAAATAGTGTGATCTCTAATTCTATAAGACACAATGTACTGTTTAACATGTGAACATGAAATTATTTGATATTTTTCAATAATACTTATGTTTTACAACGTCTTGTTTAATTTTTTTTACAATTAGAGAGAACCTCAAAGTAAAAATCTTAAGTAATATTTTTTATATTAGAAAGTAGCTTTAAATTCTCATGGCTCACAAAGAAGAAATATTTTGTTTTGTCAAGCTGCATAGTTATTTCAAATTTTTGTTTGCAAGCATATGGTGTAGGCTTGGGGAATTTCTAAATTGTATGGGCCCTTTGCATAGCTCTCCAACTCTTTATGTCATAGGTTATTTTATAGTTGTTACTGTTAATAAGGGAAAACTTTTTATTGCACTCCTAATTCATATTACTCTTTTTGATGCACAAGAGGAGCAAGTAATTGTCCAATATAAATACAAAAGTCATGGAAGCACATCGACATGTGATGTCTGTCCATGACCATGAATTTCCTTCTATTTTTCCATAGCTTGGAACATATATTGAAATAGACAAAACTATTATTACAAAACTGTGGAGAAAATGAGGAATCTATCAATATTAAGAAAAAAAAGATAATACCCATTTGGGTCTGTGTTGAAACTTCCATCAAGACATTGCCTCCTTTAAAAAAGAATTGGCTGAATATTTCTAGCACCACTTAGACAAAAAATTTATAAAGGTATATTAGAGATACCATGATCAATTGGACAACATGCTAGGTATGAAAATGCAGTAGTACCTATTATTTTTTGGCTTTTACAACAACAAGCTAGGTATGAAAATGCATAAGTGCCTATTATTTGTTTTTGATGGAGGATTTCACCAAATTGTGCTCTTATTTCATAAACATCTTAGGCTTAGAATGAAGGACTAATAGGGCATCCATTCTGTCAAATTTATTTGGGACATAATATGTGCCTCATCCCTTTTCATCCCATCTTGATCCATTTTTAATTAGAATTTTACTTTAAATAACCTTGCTTTCCTAAGTATATTATTATAATATATAGTACATCAAATGATATTAGAGTACAAGTCTTTTGATTAAATATGTTGGGAGCCAAAGAAGTATCCATTGTGTCAAATATTCTAAAGAATCTCCACCTCATCTTTTTTCATCCCAACCCCATCCATTTGAAGTATTAGAACCTTGCCTTAGATGATCATGCTTTCCCAAAGTTTTATTATTATTATTATTATTATTATTATAGAGTACATTGTTAAAAATTCCAACACCCTACTAGAATCTCCTTCGTATGAATCACCTCTAGAAACAATATAGTTGCACATTTTTTAAATTCCTTATTATAGAAAAGCATACATTTCTTGTCATTTGTGGAAGGCCCAACGAATGATATTCAAGTCAGCTCTATGGCTAACAACCAATCCTCTTACCTTAGTCAACAATGCATTTTACAATTTTGTTTTATTAAGTATTTAATATTGAAGGGGTTACTTTATTAAATGTAATAAACTATTTTTGAAATATTCAAATTAACAATTGATATAAATTTTTATTTGGAGACATTATTTTAGAAAGAAGGTTCTCACAATTGTGGGTAACAACTCAGGTGTTTTTTGTAATGCAAGATCAATCATTAATGATAACCAGACCTAGAATTTGGTGATCATATCAAGGCCATTTTAGCACTATTAGACCGTATATGTTAGGATGAAAATTTGTTAGACCATATGAAACTACAGGCTAAATTTCTTGAAATCTACCTAAAAGACATTTAATCTATTGCTAAATTATAATAGTTTCCACTTAGATTTGATTTACCATTGCTCCAACACATGTTTGATGTAATTTTTACCTATCCACACTAATTACAAGTAGGTCTTTTTTTCATTTAAGTTCCTTTCTGAGATGATTCACCTTCTTCTGTGTATCCTAATCTAGCTTTTTCTTTGTGTCTAAATTGAGTTTTTTCATTCAATTGATTCATGATTTCATGAGATTTTATTATCCTCCCATTGGTTTATTTCTCTATACTGAGATCATTATCTATCCTCAAGTTGATAAGCTCTTGATTTTCATCATTGAGTTGATCAATCAGATCTATTTGTTGAAGAGATAGTTTATTGATTTCATTATCCTTATCTTCTATTTCTTCTTTTACTTTGTCCTTTTGTTCCATGACTTCACTCAATCTGAATGATTCAATTTCTTGTTCTCTCTTCAACTTTCTGACTTCTTCCTAAAGAGTGAGATTATTTTCAAGTAGATCCGTGATTACTATATGAACTTCATCTGAACTTCTTTCTGGAAAAATCTCTTCAGTTCTTTCTTCAATATAGAGATTGTCATTCATCTATGCTACAAGATCCTTTCTTCTTTTCAAGGATTTAGAGAATTATTCCTTAACTTTTTTGAATTTATTCATGGGCAATTGAAGATGCAACTTTTCATTTCCAATAGCTTTCTCTGGTCTAAAGACTTCCATTGCTTCTAGTCTTTTCTCAAGTTGGTAAACTTCTGATGTGAGAATCAATACTATGATACCAATTGTTAGAACTTTAGTATAGACTAGGTGCCTAAGAGGGGGGGGATGGTGGGGGAGATGAATCAAGAACCAATAAAACTTATACTTTAGTTCACCAATTAAATATTCACCATGTAATCTGATCTAATTGCATGCATGAAGGAATGAAAGTAATCAAACATTCATAACAGTTTGACACAATATTTAGTAACCTAGAAACCTTCCAAATAGAAAGTAAAATTGGGGTGGGATGATATCCACAAGATTTATTTCTATAGTATAAAGTTAGCCTATTAAAGCTTATAATTGATCATTGTTGATGTTCTTCCTTGTTAGGAGCAATAAGGATTATTAGGTCCATCTCGTGAAAGGATTTACAACATACAATGAAGTATGAAGTATGCACTCTGTCAAGAGATTTGAAATGAAACTATTAAATCTACCTTGTTAAAGGATTTTACTGATGCACTTATTAGGATGAATAAGTGGCTGATATTTTATTTGCAACTTAGTTTAATAAATGAGATTCCTTTAAATAACAATGATCACCTTGTTGTGATAGAGAAGTCTATTCTTTTCCTTATACTGCTTGTATCCTTTTTTAATTCACACTCATCTTCTTCTTACTTCTTCAATACTATTACATTAGATATTACACAGACACACACACACACACACACACACACACCAACCAAACCAATAATTTCCTTCTATAGTCAACTATAATACCAAATTCAAACAATCTTCACAAAGTCAGCTCACTATTGTAAGTCGGGTTTTGAAGACCACTTAGGTGATGTTTTAACACTCAACAACACTTGTCAACACTCAGAAAATGGTGGCACTCAGTTGATGTAGATGCTCAGTCCATATTGATAACTTTGGGTAATAGGAACTTAGTTAGCACTAGATGACTCAATGAATACTAAAGAACTTAGTAGACTTGGTTGACACTGAATGACTTGGTCAACAATATCTTCATTCACCTAGTTAAAACTACAATCTCAGTAGATAGTGATACACTCAAGTAACATTGTAGAGCTCGGTTAACACCATCTAATGTCTTAGATGATTGGTAGATGATATGAACTATAATTTGTCCAATTATTTCAGTAGCAACTGATATGCTTGGCTTACACTACTAGTAGTATGATAAGCTCAATTGCACTTTAGAGCTTAGTAGCAATGTAAAAAACTAAGTATTGAGTGACTAATAGAGAAAAGATTTCACCATGAAGTTAACAAATTGTATCAGTAACAACAAGTGGCACTAAAGTCCATGGACCTACATATCCATGATCATGGTTGATGCATTAAAAATTATTCTCATTAGAGAAATAACAAAAAAAACATGAATAGTGTCTCATATACAATGTCTAATTTTGATTATTGTTACTCATAATAGAGTGTAAGGATCTTTTTTTTCCTATCCTCTTGCAATCATTCATGGTTTTTCTATCAACACCTAAACACACATATTTAATATATATATGTCACTATTAGGGACCAAAATATATATAATTAAATAATTCTTAAATATATACTTGTGGATACATGTACCTGGTATCTCCCAAAAGACACCACATGGTATTAATTGCCTATACTTGATGATTCACCCACCTCATCTAATACAAAATGTGTCTTGCAAAAATAAACAAAATAATTTGTATTATTTATAGGAACTCCCTTGTAATTCATTTGATAT
The DNA here is from genome assembly GCA_028749045.1 of Cupressus sempervirens. NCBI lineage: Eukaryota > Viridiplantae > Streptophyta > Pinopsida > Cupressales > Cupressaceae > Cupressus > Cupressus sempervirens. Next base: position 265,551,737 of record CM053789.1, read on the forward strand.
TTTTTAGAGAACATTTGATGCAAGCTCCAACACCATTATGTTCACCTTTTCCATTATGATGCTATCGATAAAGTGCATAAAATGGTTTAGATGATTTGAACTATGCAACACACTCATCTAACCATGCATAATTTTTATCAATACCTATACCCTTTTCTTTCATATTTGCAAAATATTTCCTGTAATATTATTCTTCATAATGAATATTGTGTTGTTTTATCATCACTTATGTAGAAGTAATATTCTTTCTTGATGACTCATGCTTTATTTGTGCTTTGAATAACATCCAAATCTAACTGTGTGTGATGATAACACACTTGCACCATAATAATAACCTGATCTTAAAAATAATAGTCTAATTGAATAGCCTTTTGACAAGTAAAATAATAGATTATTGCAATGTCCACAAATAATAAAATGATTCCATGTGGAAAATTATCTTAAGTGCTTGAAATTTTTGTGATTACCACTTTGCCAAAAATGAATGATGAATATACGTTTGAATCAAACTTTCTAATTTGTCTATAAAAGCTCCAATAGTCATCTCCTCTTCAATATATTCTAAGTTTTTGTTTTATTTCCCAATTTTAGTTTCATTCCTTACATACTCATAACACTTACAATTTATCATTTTTGTGACATCAATATCCTCATTTTTCAAATGAAAAAGAGATAAAGTAACACAGTGTCACATGTTCCTTTAATTCAATCAATTTGATCAACAAGATCATATATTTTGTCAAATAAAATAGATGAAGTGAAATTACCTTGTCTACTGAGAGGAGAATTTTTATAACAAAAAGTATCTTCTACAAATATTTGATAAACCAGATAGTGGAGATCAAATTCAACATGATAGCGACAACAAGTTTCAAACACTTTGTTTCTCCTTATATAATATGGCTTTATCCCTCAAATAATGTCTGCACAAACTTTATATCAAGATTTGAACATCAAAATGAGACATACATTTGATGTTATGTTATGTCCAACCAAATTCTTGTATGATGTTCATAATGATTATCTCTAACCCTATGTCTAAGAACATCTCAAGTGTTTGAAGAAGGCTGAGTATTATCATTCGAAAATGACATTTCAAATTTTTTTATTATATTGGCAATCCTATCACAAATAATTTCCCAATTTCCTTCCAAAGTGGTATGATCCAAAACTATTCTCCTCTTAACATATTTTGATATTGTTTTTCTACTAAAACCAATCTATGATGAAACTAAAGATATTTTTTATGTTTTGAGGTACGATGCTACTAACAATAGATGTTAGCATTATTCTTCTTACCACGATCTTATCTTTACTTTGTGTTGTCTCTTCAATAGAGCTCAAACCTTTCTTAATATTTTTAATAATATCACTTTGCATGTTTCAAATATATATTTTTAAAATTTTATGTCTACACCCAACAATTTTAATGGCCATTGCAATTTTTTCCCTAGAAGAACACAAAAAATTACTTGTGTTTTTTCATGTATTTCCAAATGATAACATTTACTTATTATTTATTTTATTATATTATTCAAAGATCCATTTTTGGAAAGAATTAATGAATTAATATCACCAAGTGATTTCAATTTATCCACATCCATTGCAATTAATTGATCTAAATTTCTATGTGTGATATTTTTCTTTACACCTATAGCAAATCTTAGTTGTTCATCCATTCGAATTGGAGAAACTAATCCTAACCCTTTTCTAATTTCCATTATTTCATGTCCTAAATTTTCACATACTAAAATTTCATTTAGTAAATTTTCATGCCTTGAACCTTCTCCAACATCTGTTTCCTCATCTTCTAATTGTTTTTTGCTAGCTACATGTACACAAATGAATGGAATTGTAATAATATTTTAAAAAAATTAAAAATATGCACAATTATGAATGTATAGATACATACCTTCTCTCTTTTGATGATAAGTTATTAATTTTTTTTAATGATTTCTCTATTTTGCATCAATTGATCTATTTCTTGTCGACCTACTTTGTCTTCATTCCTTTCTTCCCATCTTCATTCTTCACAAAATTATTACATTGCAACCCAAAAATAACATTGGTTCTCAAAATCCAAAAATAAAATTGTCACACAAAACCCAAGTTCTCATAAATGCTCAATAGCATAAAGCTCATAAAACATAAATCTCAATTAAAATTTAAAAAAAAATCATCATGACATTTAGTCAAATAATTATAAAAGAAATCTCAATAAATGCCAGTAGTGCATATCCTAACTTGACTAACTAAACAACCCACAAGGAAAAACTATCAAGATAATAAACATCACAAGACTATAAATAGAATATTAGAAAACACATAGCTTTTAGCCACATGATTTAATTACACCATTTGCACATCCTAACCTGGCCAAGTAAACAACCCACAAGGAAAAACTATCAAGAAAATAAATGTCACAAGACTATAAATAGAATATTAGAAAACACATAGTTTTCAGCCACATGATTTAATTCCACCAATTTCTATTATTTAGATTGGGTTATAAGGATGTATTTAGAAATAAAGTAAGAATATACATGTTAATATAAATAGTTATGCTAATATACTTATTTAAAATAATAAGTATTTAAATATCCAATCTTTTTGTGCATATAAAATATCATGCAATATTATCATGTTATTAATTTAAATAATCTTAAATAATAAATGATTTAATTAATAACATAAATGTATATTATTAGATTAAATACTAATATCAATTTCATTTCTAAAATATTAATCTGACTTCTATTTAGGTCCAATATTAATATTTACTTTTAAAAAAAAATATTGTAATGCAAGTAGAGATAAAATCATAAATTTAATTGAATTATTTATAAGTTCTCTCATAAAGTCAAATTGTTAATTAACTAAATGATTACAAAGTGAACTCTGCCAAAACTTCTCTTAAAATAAAATAAAATTATAAATATTTATGGATTAACTTCTCTCTTACAGAAGTAGAGGTTCATTGGCATAATTGGACCTTGATCATTATTGAGTATTGATATATATCATATTTTGGGTACTCATGCTTAGTGCAGAGAAATTGTATTTTGTTGTAGGTATGCCTAGTATGACATATCAACTTTTAACACTTTTGTACTTCAGCAACGATTCAGAGTTTTCTTGCTAGTTCTTTCTTTGATGAGCCCATGAACTAGTTTATTAATAAATATATTATATAAGTGCTATGTGACTTTTTGATTTTATTTTTAAAAAAAAGAAAAAAAACTTCTCTTACATTAATAATTATACAATCATTTATATGCAACTAAGAGTTTAATTAAACTTAAATAATCACTAATACTAACATACACTTTATAACTAAATGGATAACGTTTATTTAAATTGAGTAATCAAATCAATTATTATTATTATTTAAATAAATAAATCTAAAAAATTAAATTATATAAAATAAAGATACACATGAAATTAGTATTTTTGCATGTCTTTGACCTCTCAAATCATGCAACCATACTATATTTAGTTTTTTCTATTTTTAGAATTTTTTTCACATGCATGTAACCATACTATATTTAGCTTTCTATTTTTAGAAAATTTGTTTTCACATGCATGTAGCCACACTATAATTAGTTTTCTATTTTTAGCATATTTGTTTTCACATGCATGTACACATTTAACTACAATGTGCTTTCCTCTCAATTAAACTTTTGCTTTCCAAATATATATTATCATTAAATTATTTGAGATGTAAGAAGAATATGCATCTATATTTAAAAAATTCATGATAATCACATAGTTCTAATGACAAAATTGAAGTTGAAACCTAACTATTCAATTTATTGGTTTCTTCCAATTTTTAATACTTAAAATTTTGTTATATTAAAAAGTAGTTTATGAGAATATTGTCACAATAATTTTTTACATTTTTTCTATAATTTTCATTAGTCAAGTTTTCTTGATTAATAAGTTTTCCTTTTTCAATGTCTACAACATAATTATTCATTCAACAGTCAATACAATAAATTAATAAGCAATATGAAATCATAGAGGAAGACACGAAGTAGATAGATCTTTCAATAAAACTCTATAATGCATTTACAAACAACAGATAAAATCTAAGGCAATCTATGAATGCATGCAAATCCAAACACTTTCAAAATTTTAATAGTTCTTTTGATCCAATTCTAAAATTTGCTTCCAATAACCTATGTAAATAGCAAAATGAGCTCTAGATCTCTGATAAAGAGTTCTCCCCTAAATTGGGGCTTTGATTGTGCAATCAAGAGAGGGAACTCGCTAATTAATTACTATTTATTACTTTATTACCTTTTACCTTTTCATACACAACTCTTTGAGATATTTATTACAAAATATCCTAATTTAAATAATTAGCTTTCCCACTTTAATTAATTTTTGAAATGTTTTTAATAATATATTAATTTAATTAATAAAATTATTTAGAGTTTATTATGAAAATAAAACTCCTAAATAATTATCATCAAATTAAAATAAGTATAACTATGCCATAATTAGAACTATAATTTTATCTTTAAATTTCATTCATTTATATTTTATTTTCCTCTAGTTTATTAATTAGTGCAAGCATGAATTAAAACATAGTTTATTATTTAAATTAATAATAATAATCAAAGCTCATTGTTTAAATGCAACTCTAATTTAACTATTATTAAATAAATAATTATAATAAAGTAATATTAAATATTTAATATTTCAGTATTTTAATTCTCTATTTGTCCAATTTCTTAAATTAAACTTTTAAATTAAATATTTTAAATTGAGGTACATGTTTAATTAATCTATATTTAATTAAATATCATCGTATTCTATTTCCACCATCCATATTGAAGGTGATTCTCAGGGAATTATAAACTCTTTTCTCTCACGATCTTCTCATACCTAGAAACTAGCCTATATCCTTCAACAATGTTGGGGTTTAATTGATTCTTTTCAAGCTACTTGTTTCACTCATACTTTGAGGGAGGGCAATAAACTAGCCGATTATCTAGCTAATATTGGTTGTGAAGGCTCCATATTTGAATCTTTCCATTTAGAGGTTATTTTTTTGAAATTCCCATGCTTAGCAGAGTGCCATATTTGGGACACAAATAAGATGAATGAAGCTCAATAGAAACTAGTGCTATAATTGATCATCTCATGGCTATTAGTTTGCACATTCTTTGTGCATGAGAATTCATCTTTTTTCTGAAAATGGAAAGTACAAAGTTGGCCTTCATGGTTTATCTCCAAGAATTTGATTTGGATGGCATTTTTTGGTTCACAAATGCTCCAATTAGACAGGAGGTTCAATACTCTCTTGTTTTTAGTTATATCTTTCAGAAGGAGAGGTTCGTTGGCATAGTTGGATGCTAGTCATTGTTGAGTATTGATATATAACACATTTTGGGAACTCTTGCTTAGTGCAGAGAAATTGTATTTTGTTGTGGGTATGCCTGGTATGACATATTGGCTTTTAACACTTTTGTACTTCAGCAATGATTCAGAGTTTTCTTGCTAGTTCTTTCTCTGATGAGCCCTTGAACTAGTTTATTAATAAATTTATTATATAAGTGCTATGTCACTTTTTGATTATAAAAAAAAGAAATCTCTTTAACCAATTTTCTAAATTTAGACTTGAAATTAAAATTTTTAAATTAAAACACATTAATTAGTTTTTTAACTAATTAAATATTCTCATACTTTAATATTTTCTTTTTAATCAACTAATATTTAATTATATGATTAACCTAAATATTATAATTAAATCATTTAGTAAATAAATAACATAGCGAAATCCACATAAAAGTAACATTACCAAAATAGATCAAAACTCAAAATCAAACAACATAGACAAAGATAAACTCACAAGTTTTAAAAAGGGTGAAAAGTTAGTTACGAGTCCTCCTTGCAAGACAAGTGTTTAGGCTATGGATGGGATTGGACTTGAACATTATCTCCCCATTCTTACCATTAAGTTATTGTGATAGGGAACACTCATCGTAGCAATTTAGGGAAGTCGATGCTTAGTACCTACATTCTACATAAAAGACAAGCATGTACATGTAGATAAATATATCAAAACTAAACAAGCATTGGCAAGGAGTGGTAAATCATGTAGATCTCGACTAGTAGGTGACTACAACCCCCTTCCTTAACCACATCAAACATGACAAATAGAAAGATAAAATAGACACACACACCATACATATGTAAATATTGGGTAAGTACCATAATAATTATAAAAAATAATGCATTATTACGAATATAAAGTAATGATCATAAAAGCATCATATGACACTGCTATGAAAGAAATCACATTTCTTAACTTTGAATAATTAAAGCATCATTAATGCACCAGTAACCATAATCATTAAGCAACACATGAAATATAATCAACTAAGTAATCTTTGTTGATATATCTCTAGTCCAAGTTATAAAATAATATCTTTGAAACTAACACATCCATGAAATAGGCACAAAAGTGTTTAACAAATATAAAAAATAAAAAATAAACTATGGATGGACACTACATTCACCCCCCTAGAATTAGGCTTACTCCTAGAAGCCTTCTACAATGACTAGGGTAACTAAAAGTAAAAGAGAAGTCTCTATGATGTCAAATAAAAGGATCATTTAAGAACCTAATAAAAATAAGTTAACTATGTATGCACTTTCAATTTCTTAGAGCAATATGATTCTAGTTTAATAATAAACCAAAAATCATATTTATCCTACATTAATCTTTTTAACAAATACTGAAATAGATCCCCTAAAACACTCCAAATAAGAGATCACCATCTCTCAATCTATTGTAAGACATAAAATTTATAATGGATACACATAAATCAAAAGTCAAGAATAAAAATGTTACGAGTTTTCAACTTTCGTGCTCAAAATTTCCATTCCTAATTTTTTTTTGTTCAAACTATTTAGGTTCAAGTTTTATGTTGATAAATGTTTATTTTTTAAATCATGTTGCAAGTTTAACTACTTACTAAGTGATGGCATGCAATATTCCCAAAGTTTCCATTGTTGAAACTCAGCCTCTGATACTAGATGTAACACCCCACTTGGAAACCCAAAAGAAATAAACCTAATATGTTACAAAATTTACTGAACTTCTATTTTTCTTTTAAAAAAAGTAAAAAATATCAAAGTAACAATAATGTAGAAGCAATATATACATACACATCAAGAACACAATCAATTATAAATACAAATTAAATTCCTCAACGGTTCCTTGACGTCGAGTCACATTAAGAATATTTTATTAATAAGTTTAAGTCTCAATTGCAATGTCGATAATCATAAAATGAATAAATACATACATAATCATATAATAAAATGCATAAGTACAACTAATAATATGAAAGTACATCTAATGAATAACATCCACTGCACATGTCATAGGGTATGTAATAATAGATACATGTACATCAATATACAATAAAATATCTCTTAGGATCTCAAAACACATAATACATAGATACATCAATTGAATAGAAGTCATCAAGATAAGAGAGAGAATGATAATGGTACCACTGTATCAAGGAGCATTCAAAATATATCAATCCGAGGGGGACCCAAATGGTAAAAATACACCACCTCCTGACTGTCTGGTCACCTATTCAGGTTCCCACTCCCATCATGCAGGAGAGACAATGTATGATCCACACATAGATAATTCAATCATAAAATAATCTTAGACAAGGAATCCTCATAGCCAAAAGTACCTCAAGGGTAACACAAATTACTCATGAAGAAGAGATAATCAAAATTGAAAGGACACTCATTCCAAGTCTAACATCTCATACCGAGTTAATATACAAATACCAAGATCAAAAAATATACAACTACCTTGAAAACAATTTCAAGTGTTACAAGCACAATGACCAACAGATAAAAACTATCATCAATAAAAGTAAACTACCAATCACTAACTCCAAGAATAAAAACACTACCAATGAATAACTGACCATTCATAAATAAAATCCAATTGTTAACAATAAATGACATCCAATCAATGACTAACAACTCACAATAAATGCACCATCAAAAGTAATATCCAACAAGTACACCACTAGAGGAAAATATAGAAAAAAAATAAAGGAGACTCAAGCTACATACTATAGAGTGTAATCACATGAGTCAACTCTAAGGTTATCCTGGCAGTCTCATAGGACCCTAACCCCCTAGTGACTCTATGTGAAACTAGAATACCCTCTCATGATGACGAGAAAAATAGTCATACCTCTCAAGGTATCATCTCCATCTCATTCCTGGTCTATACAAACATTCAAGGCATGGACGAGGAAAAATTACTAACTTATCTTTTTAATGTATCTTAAGGAAAAGGACTAGGCCAGATATTTTAATTACTATGTTATCACTTGTTACACAACTTACAATGAGTTACCCTGGTAGCCACTTTGGGTTTGCAAGCCAGTCCCATAGGCATGCATCTAGGCTATCTTTCCAAAAATTAAAAATCATAATAGTGTTCCATACCACAAGAGTAATATTGATCAAATTTGGTTCCATAAGAAACCCAAAAATAACATTGGTTCTCAAAATCTAAGTTCTCATAAATGCTCAATAGCATAGATCTCATAAAACATAAATTTCAATTAAAATAAAAAAAATTTCATCATGACATCGAGTCAAATAATCATAAAAGAAATCTCAAAAAAATGCCTCTAGTGCACATCCTAACTTGGCCAACTAAACAACCCACAAGGAAAAACTATCAAAAAAAAAAACATCACAAGACTATAAATACAATATTAGAAAACACATAGTTTTTACCCTCATGATTTAATTCCACCAATTGAACATCCTAACTTGGCCAACTAAACAACCCATAAGGAAAAACTATCAAGAAAATAAACATCACAAGACTATAAATAGAATATTGGAAAACACATAGATTTTAGCCACATGATTTAATTCCACCAATTTCTCTTGTTTAGTTCAGGTCATAAGGATATGTTTAGAAATAGGGTAAGTAATATAAATTGTTATGCTAATATACATATTTAAACTAATAAGTATTTAAATATTCAATCTATTTGTGCATATAAAATACCATGCAATATGATCATGTTATTAATTTAAATAATCTTCAATCATAAATGTATATTATAAGATTAAATATTACTATCAATTTCATTTCTAAAATATGATTTGACTTCTATTTAAGTCCAATATTAATATTTACTTTTCCTTTAATTCATAATGCAAGTAGAGATAAAATCATAAATTTAATTGAATTATTTATAATTTCTCTCATAAAGTCAAATAGTTAATTAACTAAATGATTACAAAGTCAACTCTACCAAAACTTCTCTTAAAATATAATAAAATTATAAATATTTATCAATTAACTTACCTCTTAAATTAATAATTATAAAATCATTTATATGTGACGAAGAGTTTAATTAAACTTAAATAATCACTAATACTAACATACACTTTATAAGTAAATGAATAATATTTATTTAAGTTTAGAAATTGATAAATTAATATTATTATTTTTTAAATGAATAAATAAATATAAAAAATAAATTATGTAAAATAAAAATGCACGTGCAATTAGTATTTCCGCATGTCTTTGATCTCTCAAATCATGCAACCATACTATACTTAGTTTCTCTATTTTTGGAATTTTTTTTCCACATGGATGTAACCATACTATATTAAGCTTTCTATTTTTAGCATATTTGTGTTCACATGCATGTAACCACACTATGATTAGTTTTAAAAAATTTAGCATGTTTGTTTTCACATGCATGTATACATTTAGCTACGACATGCTTTTCTCTCAATTAATCTTTTACTTTCCAAATAAATATTGTAATTAAATTACTTTAGATGTAAGAAGAATACTCATGATAATCACATAGTTCTAACAACAAAATTAAAGTTGAAACCTAATTGTTTAATTTGTTGTTTTCTTTTTTCCAATTTTAAGAAATTAATTTTTTGTTATATTAAAAAATGATTTATAAGAATATAGTCACAATCATTTTCTACTTTTTTCTATAATTTTCATCAGTCAAGTTTTCTTGATTAATAGGTTTTTCTTTTCCAAAATCTATGACATAATTATTTATTTAAAAATCAATACAGTAAATTAATAAGGAATATGCAAGTACATGGGAAGACATTGAGTAGAAAGATGTTTCAATAACACTCTACAATGGGTTTACAAACCATACCTCAAAACAATAGCTAAAATCTAAGATAATCTGTGAATCCATGCAAATCTAAACCCTCAAAAACTTTCAATAATTCTTTTGATCCAATTCTAAAATTTCTTTCACATAACCTGTGTAATTGCAAAATGAGCTCTAGATCTTTGATAAAGAGTTCTACCCTAAATTGGAGCTCTAATTGTGCTCACGAGAGGGAACTCACTGAGCAATTACTATTTATTACTTTATTACCTTTTACCTCTTCATACACAACTCTTTTAGATATTTGATTATAATATATCTTAATTTAAATAATTAACTTTCTCTCTTTAATTAATTTTTGAAGCATTTTCAATAATATATTTATTAATTTAATTAATAAAATTATTTACATTTTATTATTATAATAGAATTTCTAAACAATTATCATTAAATTAAATAAATATAACTATGCCATAATTAGAACTATAACTTTATCTTTAAATTTCATTCTTTTATATTTTATCTTTCTTTAGTTTATTAATTAGTGCAAGCACAAATTAAAACATAGTTTATTATTTAAATTAATAATAATAATCGAAGATCATTGTTTAAATGCAACACCAATTTAATTATTATTAAATAAATATTTATTAAATAAATAATTATAATAAAACATTATTAAATCTTTAGTATTTTAATGTTTTAATTCTCTTTTTGTCTAACATGTTTAATTAAATATCATCATATTCTAATTTCTCTTTAACCAATTTTCTAAATTTAGAATTCTAAATTTAGACTTTTAAATTAAAGCACATATTTAATTAGTTTATTTAAATTAATTAAATATTCTCATGCTTTAATATTTTCTTTTTAATCAAGTAATATTTAATTATATGATTAACTCAAATATTTTAATTAAATCGTTTACTAAATAAATCACATTGTGAAATTCACATAAAAGCAACATTACCAAAATAGACCACAACTCAAAATCAAACAACACAGACAGATAAACTCATTAGTTTTAAAAAGGGTGGAATGTTACTTACAAGTCTTCCTTGCAAGGCAAGTATTTAGGCTATGGCTAGGATTGGACCTGAACATTATCTCCCTTTTCTTACCATTGATTTATTGTGATAGGGCACAATCATCCTGGCAATTCAGGCAAGTCAATGCCTAATACCTACATTCTGCATAAAGGATGAGCATGTACATATAGATAAATATATCTAAACTAAACAAGCAATGATAAGGAGTGGTACATTGTGTAGATCTTGACTAGTAGGTGACTATGACTCGCTCCCTTAACCACATCAAACATGATAAATAGAAAGATAAAATAGACACACACACACACACACACCATACATATGCATTTATGTGGTAAGTACCATAATAATTATAAGAAAATAATGCATCATTATGAATATGAAGTAATCCTCATAAAAGCATCATCTGACATTGCTATGAAAGAAATCCCATTTATTAACAATGAATCATTAAAGCATCATTAATGCACTAGTAACCATAATCATTAAACAACACATGAAATATAGTCAACTAAGTAATCTTCATTGGTATATCTTTTGTCCAAGTTATGAAATAATATCCTTGAAACTAAAACATCCATGAAATAGGCATAAAAGTGTTTAATAAATATAATGGAAAAATAAACTATTGCTGGACACTAAAACCGTCATGAGGTACTAAGGGAGTTTCATTCAAAGCCCCATTCCCACCACTTTTGTGGCAGTGGGGTCTATGAATGAAGAGGGATTAATTTGAAGCCTTGAAAGCAATTTTTTTTTACGAATTTCATAGTTTTTCTTTCAAAATTTTCCCTTATGAGGACTCAAAAAATGCCTAAATAGGTTTATTTTTTAGAATTAAATATATGACCTTGTTCTACTTTGAATAAGTTTTCCGTTTACAATACTTCTATTACACTTTGAGTTTATTGTGATATTTTAATTGTAATTTTATTAAATATAGGTTGTTTGACTAACTTGCAAGTCTCAATTTGAAGCTTTGGAAACAATTGAAAATTTGAAAAATGTGTGCTACAGAGGTATGTGTGTTACCTTTCTACTAAAATAAGAAAACATCAATTTACATTTATACAAAATCAACCTATTTCCAATTTATCGTTAATGTCAATTTACCATTGAATAAAATCTACTTTTTTTTAACAAAATGAAACAAAAACCAACTAAAAATTGCTAGGATGAAGGATGAACAATGCTACATGCGAATTTGCTGCACGCTAGAGTTTCACCATGGTCTGGTACCCAATGGCGCATAGATCTGAGACTCGTCTACAATTGTCCCTACTATACCACTACTGATTGTGCCGATGTTGAGGCATGCTTCAAGCTTGGAAGGTGTAATTGTAGAAATCTAGGGTTTTAGAGGTTTTAACCTTGTATTGGAGAAAGTTGGATACAGATCAGCTGCTGTGAGAATTGTCTAGTTTTTTTTAGGTTTTTTTTTTGTTCTTGTTGCTTTTCTTTTCCTTGATCTATGACATATTCTTCCACAGTTGTAATATTTTTAACTCCTTTTACCAAATTATTACAATAGTTTATTCCTTCTAACGATGAGAAGCAAACTTTTTGCATGCTAGGGTTTCACCATGGTCGTGGTGCTCGATGGCATGCAGATCTGAGTCTCTTGAGGGGAGAGTCTGGCCTATGAAAGGAGTGGCCAAGATTTCAATGCATGTACCATAGCAAGGAGTCTGGAGCAGGCATAGAGATGTATATATTCATCAAAGCATGTATAATAAATAGTCACAGAGGAGGACTTCGATAAGTTTAAATTTAGGGTTACACGATTTATGCAAATAGCTAAGGAGCAAGATGTGAGGAGCAAGATTTCTTAGCAGAGGAGGGCATGGGTTTAGCAGAGGCAATAGAGGAGGTAGATTTACACGGGCTTGGATGAATCATCAAGGGGATAGGTTCCACCAGCAACTTCTATCAAATGCAAATTTTAATCGATTTAAGAGGATAGAGATCTTTGACATTTGTAAAGATTCCCAAGCTCCAAGGTCTTCATCCAAATCATTTCCTTCTGAGCCAATTGATCATCATTTGTCCAAATCAATTCATACAGAATGGCTAACATCATTCATTTCATCTCTTAATAACAAATCTATTACAAGACCTAAGTTTCTAACTTTTCCAAATAATATCCCCATTGGAAGGAAAATACAAGTACGCAATCCAACAAAGCAGCAAGGGTTGGATTTTTCTAGAATGCCATGGCATAGATCTAACGTTATAGGTAATTTTTCTTCCTTTAGGGGAAACTAACATAGTCATGAGCACGATCAATATTATCCAAATAGTAGCTTGGGCAAGGATCGCAGATTTGAATGGAGAAAGAAGGAATCTAGATTAGATCATATCAATGCTTACCCAATGAAGCCTTCATATCCATCTATAATCTTTCCTCATCATTACCTTGAGGTGTGTATTGATCTCCTTAAAGATACTGCATTAATAGGTATGTTTGGGCCTAACCTACTACCATTATCCATTATTTTGGATTGGGCTAGATCTATCTAGCAGGGAGTCAAGGAAGTTTTTTTCATTGATTCATAGTGCAATTGCTTTATAGTTTTATTTGATTCAAAGACATCTAGGGATTTTGTAGGGAAAGGTTTATTCACCATTTCATGGACACCAAATTTCAAACATAATGATGCTCTACCCTAATTCATACCGTTTTGGATTTGCCTACCTGCTTTACCATTGGAGTACAGGGATCCCAACATTATTGAAATTATAGCCAATTAGATTGGAATTTATATCAAACATGATTTGATCCCCTATGAAAATCTTCAGAGAGATGTTTGAGTTTGTTTATTACTTAACAAGTCTAAGCCCAACCAACGGGTGTCACGATCAGATCCAAGTGGGGTGCCTTGAATCAGCTCATTGTGGTTCAAAGTCCAAAGATTGTTGACACATTTTTGACTATTTTGGGTCACTTTGCATTAGAATATTTGCAAGATCAAATTCCAAATGTAGAAATATGTTGTGATCACTCCACAGATCCCTTAAAATGTGCATGGGCCAATGCAAAACTCTTCCAAGCATATTCACAAAATCCAGTTGCTTCCAATCAGGTTCTTCTTATTTAGGTTGTGGTTCATTTTCAACAATATTTTGTTCCCACTAATGATTTTAATTTGTTAATTTAAGTCCTAGCATTATTGTACTTCTTCTGGCATTACTAGAGGAATGATATAAATATGAGCACGAGCTCTAAGTTTGCATTACTATTGATGGGTTCAGATGACTCAGAACTTGATGAAATCCCTAATTTGCTACTGGACATGATAGTTTATGATCTCCCCTATCATAAAAAGCCTATTAATTTCTCATGCATTATCAATGATCTAAAAGGTAAGAAGATGCCCCAGTATTAAATTTTTAAAATAGCTATAGCTCTCTCAACAACTTTTGCATCTTATTTGATTCATGAAATTGCAATTGAGGAAGGAGTTTCTATAATGGAAATTATTCACCTGGATGACATAATGTCTATTAATCAATCTAATTTTCCAAATGGGACTCAACTGGTGAATGTGGAAAATCCCCTAGGTCTCAATGAAGTATAGGAAGGAACAACTGATTCCTTATATCCAAAACCATTCAACAATTTTCAAATGAATGTTGTCATCCAACCAAAATTGTTAGTATCTGCTAATCTTGAAGTAGCCCATCACTTGAATGATATAAATAAATTGGAGCTTCCTTTAGACTATTGTCAGATCAATGAGCCTGTAGAATCTCAAATGAGGATGGCTAATCTATTTGAAGAAGGCCACATTTTGAATGAATTATATGATGTAGATGTGATGAATCTGACTGGTCAAGAATCAGAAAGTACTCAAAAAAATTACAATAACACAGATAGAGGGTATTTTGACTTCTCAATTCATTCGTCATTAGATCAATCCCCTATTGCTGTCACCACAATGATGAAGACTCCAAAAAAGAGAGGTAGAAAGCCGAAATCTACAAAGACATTATTGGAAGTGGATGCTGGTATTCAATCCACTCTTGATGATAAGTTTTCATCAGTCAAAATATTGACAAGGAGAACGAGAGGTTCTCCTTGTTAGCAATAAAAATCATTCTGTGGAATGTTAGAGGTATCAATGCTTCTGACAAGAGAAGTAGGATCAAGCCGTTGCTAGATTCTACAAAAGGAGATATTATTCTTCTTCAAGAAACTAAATTATCAGAACAATTTTTTGATAAGACATTGGCTAAATGGACTAATTGGATTTTAGTTCATGCAGAGGGGCATGGGGCCTTTGGGGGTTTAGCAATTTTCTGGAATGCTAAAAGTATTCATGGTATTCTTATTGGGCAAGATTCCAATTGGAAGTTCCTGATAGTTGAACACTTTGATTTGAAATTCCTTATCTTCAACATATATGGTCCCACATCTACAAATGATAAGAGGAACCTTTGGGCTGTACTAACGAATCTTATCTAGCAAGAATGAGAAATGAATTTTATATTGGGTGGGGATTTCAATGCATTACTATCAATGTCTGAAAAGAAAGGGGGAATTTGTCTAAAATCTTACCCTTTTTTGTATCAGATCATTTTCGAGTCCAATTACTGATATCAAAGAACAACATATCACAACGTCTTAATTGGGCTAGTTCTTTTAAGTTTGAACACATGTGGTTCAGGCATCCTAGTTTTATTATGCTTTTAAAATATTGGTGGATTAATGCTCCAACCTTTAGGGATCCTAAGATGCTTCAGTTTTCTAAAAAGCTTCATTACATGAAAGGGATGATCAAGGAGTGCAATGTGAAGGTTTTTAAAAATGTGTTCAAGCAAAAACAAGATGTCTCAGAAAAACTTGAGAAGCTAAATTTAGTCATCATTCAAAAAGATCTTAGTCCTGATTTATATCATGAGCAAAAATCCTTGAAAGAAGAATGGGAGGAGCTTTGCAATAGGGAGGAGATTTATTGGAGACAAAAGTCTGGTGAGCCATGGTTAAGAGATGTCGATAAGAACACAAATTTTTTCATGAAACTACTAGAGTTAAAAGGGCAGTTAACACTATTTTTTCAATTAAGCACTTAGAATCTGGTCATCTTATAGAAGATGACAATGGTATTAAGGAGAAAGGTGTTCACTTTTTTGCAAATCTCTTGGCCGTCCCTCATTTTGATCCTATTGATGACAATTTGACTAATGATTTTATTAGTTGTATTCCCCCTCTTATTACAATAGATCATAATAGGATGTTGCTTGCCCCTTTCACATTGGAAGAAATTAAAAAAGTGGTATCTTCATTCCCACCTGACAAAGCCCTGGGCCCTGATGGATTTATAGCTCTTTTTTATCAAAAATTTTGGGATTTTATTGGTTCTAATATATTAGCAGTGGTTGAAGAGTTGAGAAGGAATGCCAAGATGATCAAGAGCTTCAATTCAACTAACATTGCTATTATTCCAAAAGTTAAGCAACCAGCCTCTTTTGATGACTTTAGGCCTATCTCTTTATGCAACATGATTTATAAATTGATTACTAAAGCTATATACATGAGGTTGCAGCAATTTATTCCTCATATCATTTCTTTAGATCAAGGTGGTTTCGTGCTAGGAAGAGAAACAAGGGAAGGCATTGTTGTTGCGCATGAGACTCTTCATTCTATCAATTCTCATTAGTTGTATAGTTTTGTGATCAACCTTGACATGATGAAGGCTTATGATAGGGTTAGATGGTCATTCCTCTTTAAAGTTATTTCCAAATTTAGTTTTTTAGATAAGTGGTGCAGATGGATCAAAAATTGTATTTCTGGTGCCTGGTTTTCAATCATTATTAATGGAGAGTCAATTGGTTTTTGCCCCTGTTCTCAAGGGATTCGTCAGGGTGATCCACTATCTCTAGTTTTTTTTATTCTTATGGCTGATGCTTTAAGCAGATTCATCAATAGATCTTCACAATTGGGCTTATGGCAAGGAATTTTGATTCCTCGTACATCTATCATAGTTACCCATTCCTTATTTGCTAAGGATACTCTTCTTTTTGGTACATCAAATGTAAAGGAAGCTAACCATATTAAATATGCCTTGGACCTATATTTAGATGCTTCTAGTCAGAGAATCAATGCCAACAAATCCAAAATTTTCATTTTCAACACTAATAATGTAGTAGCTCAAAGGATTTCTTCAACTTTGGGTTTCCCAGTGGATCATCTCCTATCTGTTTATCTTGGAATTCCTTTTTTTATGGGAACAAACAAGACAAATTTTTGGCTTCCTATCATTGATAGAGTTAGGGCTAGGATATCTACTTGGAAAGCTAGATGGTTATCTTTGTCAGGCCATATTTTGCTAGTTAAAGCTATACTAATAGCTATCCCAAACTATTACTTGTTAATTCTTAATGCTCCCTCTTCTATAATCATGCAAATTCAAAAGATTATCAGAGACTTTATATGGAAAGGAAATTTGTCAGATAAAAAGATGTTTCCTCTTATTTCTTTGCTTGAAATGTCTCATGATAAGGCATCTGGGGGTGTGGGGTTGCATGATATTGCTACTAGAAATAAGACTTTTTGGGGCAAGCCTGTGTCGCAAATGTATACAAAATCTCATGCAAAATGGTGTTCAATCATGCAAGAAAAATATTTAGATTCTCCAAGTGCTTCCAGAATTTTTACTATGTTTAATCCTTCTTTAGGTTTAGCCATATGGAACTTTATGATGTCTTCAAAGGATATTGTTTTTAATTATGTTACTTGGGAAATTCACAGAGGAGAGAAAGTAAAGTTTTGGGAAGACTCATGGAATGGATTTCCCCCTCTATTTAGAAAAGAAAAGTTGGATGAAGCGTGCCATGTCCTAAAAGCTGAGTGGGGCTCCTCTTTTTGGGACTATGTTTTGGCTATTGAAATTCATTCAAGAAGGGTTCTCTGGAAAGAACCTCCAACACATCTTCTTAGTCAACCAAGTATCCTTTCCTTGAGGGACTCTCTTACCGAAATAATTGTTTTTCTTTCTAATAAGGAAGATATAGTTATATGGGCCCCAACCAAAGTTGGTGATTATTCAATCAAGGAAGGTTATTATGGTCTACAGCAAACATATAATTCAAGTAGGAAGTGTAGAGCTTTTTCCTTTTTTTGGAACTCCATTGTGTTGCCTAATGCTGGATGTTTTGCTTGTGTAGCCCTTAGAAAAAGAATACTCACCAGTGAACAGTTGTCCAGGCTAGGTATTGCTAAATCTTTTGTTTGCAAATTATACAACAAGGAGATAGAATCTATAGATCACCTCCTTCTACAATGTCCCTTTGCTTATCAATGTTGGGCTTTTGTGTTGAACAAGCTTCAAATGTCTTTACCTCTGCCAAATAGTCTTTGGGACCTACTTCAATCTTGGCTAGTTCTATTCTCAAGATCTCTATTTGCTTGTATTTGGAAGTGCATCCCAACTACTGTGATGTGGGCCATCTGGTGGGAACATAACAAGATCATTTTTCATAATGAAAATCAAACCTAGAATCTGTTCTAGATGGGATTGAGAATGCAATTTTAGAAAGAGTAAATGCAAATATATTCAATTATATGAATAATATTTCAATATCTACTTGGGATTATCTTCTTCTAAAACTATGGAAAAAAATTTAGTTACCTCTAGGTTTCTCTGCAAACTGGAATTCTAATCATCAATTTGATCGACTTCATGCAAAATGGTCTCCCCCCTCTAGAAATTTTCTAAAGTTAAACTTTGATGGTTGCTCTCATGGGAACCCTGGTAAGTCAGGATTGGGTGCTTGTATTAGGAATTGGCAAGGTAAAGTAGTTGCAATCAAAGTAGATGTTTTACCAGTTGGTACTAGCAACCTTGCAGAAGCTCAAGCCCTATTGGCAGGTCTAATTTTGGCAAAGAGATCTAATTTTTCCACCATCCATATTGAAGGTGATTCTCAGGTAATTATAAACTCTTGTCTCTCATGATCTTCTCATACCTGGAAACTAGCCTATATCCTTCAACAATGCTAGGATTTAATTGATTCTTTTCAAGCTACTTGTTTCTCTCATACTCTGAGGGAGGGCAATAAACTAGCTGATTGTCTAGCTAATCTTCGTTGTGAAGGTTCCATATTTGAATCTTGCCATTTAGAGGTTATTTTTTTGAAATTCCCATGCTTAACAGAGTGCCATATTGGGGACAAAAAGAAGATGAATGAAGATTAATAAAAACTAGTACTATAATTGATCGACTCACGACTATTAGTTTGCACATTCTTTGTGCATGAGGATTCATCTTTTTGCTGAAAATGGAAAGTACAGAGTTCGCCTTCATGGTTCATCTCCCAGAAGTTGATTTGGATGGTATTTTTTGGTTCACAAATGCTCCAATTAGACAGGAGGTTCAATGCTCTTTTGATTTTAGTTAAATCTTTTAGATGGAGAGGTTCATTGGCATAATTGGGCCCTGATCATTGTTGAGTATTGATATATATCATATTTTGGGAACTCTTGCTTAGTGCAGAGAAATTTTATTTTGTTGTAGTTATGCCCTATATGACATATCAGCTTTTAACACTTTTGTACTTCAGCAACAATTCAGAGTTTTCTTGCTAGTTCTTTCTTTGATGAGCCCTTGAACTAGTTTATTAATAAATATATTATATAAGTGCTATGTCACTTTTTGTTAAAAAAAAAAAAAAACTAAAATTTCTAGGAATTGATGTTACCATTCTAGCCTTGAAAGAATTTTGTCACTATTATGTTTTTTTAAAAGTTACATTGATCAAAATAGCCATCACTATATAGTAGACTTAGAAGCAAGAAAAAGGGTGTCAAGACATTGCAGAGCAGAACCAACGTTATTGTCATCCTCAATGAGAGTGAGGAAGTACCTTGTCAAATGATGTTGAGAAGTAGGGCCAAACCCAAAGAGTCTGGTGGCCTTGGCTTGCTCTCTACCCAAAAGCAAGGTACTACTCTTTGTGTGAAATGGGTTTGTCATGCTCTCACTAGAAATGAAGCTTGGGAGATTTTATTGTGGCATTACGTTTCTTTAGGCATTCTCGTTCACCAGCCAGCCTGGAAAGGGACTAATTTTCTAACCCTTCTTGTGACCACTAAACCTATTCAGATTCAAGGCACATTTGTTGCCAAAAGCATTTGGAAAGCCTACGAAGTTGTTAAGCCCTAGCATGGGCTTTCTATGAACCAACATAATCTCTAGTGGTAACCATTACTTTCTATCAAAGGTGTTCCCCTAGCCAATGTACATGGAGCTAGTGCTGTATGTTTTTTCAAATGCGGCATAAGAACACCTAAAGATCTTTTCTCTAGAGTTACTATGAGCTTATGATCATGGGAAGACATGAAAGTGCAATTCTGGCTCACTCGTCTAGATTGTCAGACTTTTGATCTTATAGTTTCTACAGTGCCTCCCCATATGTTGCATAAACTTAGCATTCAGTCTTCTCGCCCTTCGTGGAAAGACTAGAAGTGGTATTAAGCCACTCTTATAACCAGCTACTTGCGTAGGATGGGCCACTGATGGTTGGTTTCTCACTTGCTGATGGTCGAAGTTCTCAACCAAAGATGCCATTTGCAATCTTCTCACCATACTTGGAGTCATAGGTTTTCCACTGTGTGGAAAACCGTTACTGAGCCTAAAATTGGACATTTTGCCTAGTGTATTCTTTTCCAA
Source organism: Cupressus sempervirens (assembly GCA_028749045.1). Taxonomy (NCBI): domain Eukaryota; kingdom Viridiplantae; phylum Streptophyta; class Pinopsida; order Cupressales; family Cupressaceae; genus Cupressus; species Cupressus sempervirens. Next base: position 265,572,623 of record CM053789.1, read on the forward strand.
AGCCGCTCTCTTGGAGGCTCTGGTGGTCAGCACCACTCTGCCTCACCCCCACAGAGGTCTAGTTCGTGGTGATCCTCAATGGCTTATCCCACTGCTCTTGCTACCGGTTGGAACTCTTCTTATTTAGACCCCAAGTGGGTGTTTCCTCAATTGAATTTAGCCATTTCTCCTCCCAGGCCTGAGAGAGAAAAAGAAGACGATGATGCTATTCCTACTGATGAATGGGCACCCCCTGAGCCATCTACTCACCCTACCCTTAGGTGGGGATCTGACGAAAAGGATCCTCCTCCCTTGGCTTGCACTATGCTAGCAGCCTAAGGTTTTTTGTTTTTTGAATTTTTTTTTTGATGATTAGTTGATCTCTGGCCTTGGGCCATATGAACTCACAAGATGATCGTGTTTGCCCCAAACCCTTTTTTTTGAATATGTAACTTTATTGTATTTATTTTAATATAAGAGACTATTCATAAAAAAAAAATAGCTTTCACTCTTTAGAAATATTGTTTTTCATATATACCACTTCTTGAAGGAGAAAACAAAATGAACTTCAACAACTTCAAAATTATTTATTTATTTTTTAAATAGTGTTAGAAACTAGATAGAAAATGCTCTACCAATTCTTTATGGATTTTTAGTAATACACATTTGAGAGTGAAGTTTTTTTTTTAAAAGTATCTATTTTAGTGTCAAAGTTGGTCAAAAAGTGGGAACCATTATTGTGAACACTTTAGTCTACTTCTACTTCACAATTTCAGAATAGTTTAGTTTTGAAGAGTTACAGAAGATTTAATATGAGATACCCAATCATAGTAATTTTTGCCATTTAGTTTAACAATGATTAAAGTAATGCCAAGTGATTCCTTTGTCAAATTCTATGATTTTTGGATGGGAATGATCTAAGGATTTTCTTTTTTAAGAAAAAACTCTATACAAATAAAAAGAGTGACAAGTAAGATTGAAAATATGGGTGTGGACTTGTTGAAGATAGATAGAAATCAATGGACCATCTCTTGAGACAAAGTGGATGGTGCCAATATTTTTTCAACTCATGAGTTAACTATTCTCAAGGACTAAGGATCTTGGAATATTTATTTTCAGTTTTTTATTAATATTAGTGTAAGTATTTCATTCCAAGAGTTGTACACTTTAATGAAATAGAAATTTATTTTTTAAAATTTTTTTTAGAGGGGTAAACGCTTTGACTTGGAGCTATGAACCAGTGAGGCCACAAATGGGGGACCTCATCCCCATGAGATTTGAACCTTGATGGCAAGGATAACAACACAACAACTTAATCATCACTATAAGAAAAATGTTAATTTTGACACTAATCAATTTTTTTTAATGAATAGTCCCTTTCTATTAATAAATTAATATACTAGTTACAAATAGAGAGTCTTTCCTCAAAAAAAATCTAACATAAGCATTAAATAAATTTATGATACATATTTAGAAATAAAAATAAAAAATTGAATAAAAGATTATCATAGAGAAAATATTTCAACCTATTTTGAGATAGCTATAAGACCAAAGTTTATATTCTAATTTAATAAAAATCAATCAGAGAGAAAACAAATTAACAATTATTAATTACTGTCAGATCACATGTCAACATAAGATACAATTAAGAAAATATAAATCTTATTAATAAAACACCATTATTAAAAGATAACAATAATCATTAAATATTAACGACATCAACTGTTCCAGTCAAAGTGATCTATAAATTATCCATAACCAAGTGTTTTGGAAAGGTAAGTTGATATAAGAATCTACCTGTAACCTATTGTATAAAGCCCGTAAAAGTAAACTCAAAACTGAGAATCTGCGTTTCAGCAGTAAAAATGGACATCAACTTCATGAACTTTTATAACAATAAATTAAAGAAGTTTACCTCGTCTTGAGATTCCCTTCTGCATAGTATTGATGTACAGAGTAGCTACCTTATTTTTAGAAATTCTCAGATAAAGGTTAGACTTATACTTTGAATTGGCGAACTGAATGCTTAAAATAAAGATTCTTCAAACAAAGAAGCTCCGTTGAACATGCAGTTGATTAATATAATATCGAATAGTACAGAAGGTATATTCATTTTTCGAATAATATAATATCGAATAGTACAGAAGGGATACATTTGTTGCCGGTTAATAAAACCATAAAACAGTGCAATCATATTCATTTAATATATTAATCAACAGTTTTGAAAGAAATTAGCGGTTCAAAGCGGTACTGCAGATTCACAGTACCTTTCCAGGTTATATTTTCAACAAGTAAATTGTACAGCCGCCTTTTGTATATTTTAATATGGTTTTAAAAAACTGATTATAGTTTATACTTCTTTATATCTTTGTCGGCCACAAACTATATATTTTTCCCTGGCAGCTATTTGATTATTTATGCACTTGACGCTCAACTACCAATGCCTTACTATTATTACACACAGTGGAAAAGGATAAATTTCAGTACCTGTTTTCCTCCATTAAAATTGATATTCCAAAGTATTGCACTAATGCTCTTCAGCATGGGTTTAAAAATGTACTTCACATAAGGATAAATAAATCTCGAAACAGCAACTAGGTAGTCTTTGCTGGAAAAAATTCTAACAATTTACTCTTTTCATGGAGTTCAAACATATTTTGGGGCTTTCTTTGAAGAAGTTTAATATAACGTTGCTTAAACATATGATTCTATGGCATATTCTCGGAACATAAAAACCATTAACCGTCCGGAATATATGATTCTACTCATAAAGGGAACTTCAAGTCGTGTATTATATTTTTGTGTGTGATTTCAAGCTCTTCGAGAACAGAGGAGAAATATATTAATCTTACTTTCTGCTTTATTCACTTTCTTAGAATCGTCTCAAATTGCATGGCTGGAATCGTCGGATTCTTAGAATATTCACTTTCAGTTATTATAGTTTAAGCTAAAATAACTGAAAATTAAATGATACCGAGAGGAATTCCACTTAGAATATAAGCTAAAATAACCTAAAATGAAATGACACCTTCATTAGCATAATTAGCATCACACTAATGTGCAATTTTCTACAGATCATATTTGTCACAAAGTGTGACCCTTAGTTAGGTAGAGCATGCATAGAAGCATGTCCACTGAGGGATATGTTTCTATATGAGACATGCATGTTTGATGTGTATCATATATATTTAAAACAATTTTGACCTTGGAAAGTACAAAAATAAAATTGTGTGAATACATGATACAACAAAAATACTTATTCAAGTGAATAAGATAAATATACTTAATGAAGTCTCATTTGATCTTTCCTCCTAATTCTAGGGACATAATATTGTTGGAAATATTAGAGATATTATAGCCATGGAAACAATTCGAAATAAATTTAAAATTCGTTTGATTCAATTTGATATAAATTTATCATGGTATTGGATCTTAGACTTATAATTTAAGAAATTTTCTAAATATATAAAATGGAGAATAACATTAGACTTGAAGAGCGATTTGAAGTAGCATAAAAAAATTATCGTGAAAATTTAGAATATTACCCACCCTAAAATAACATGAATTAGAATCCTTTTTGGAAAAGGAGTACTCCATCTAATGAAGAGAGTTAAAAACATTAATGGATGAAAAACAATTTTAAAAAGTCATGAAAATCTTAGTAGATGCTATTAAACATCATATATTTCTTGTTATATCAAAATAGAATATTGTATATGACATGTTTGCATTCCTATAGAATATGTATGAGATAAATAATAGTAGTAGGGACCTTGCCCTAAAACAACAACTACATCATGTGAAGACAAGAAAAGGGAAAACTATTACATCTTGTATTTCATAAGAATAACAAAGTTTATAGATCAACTATCTACCATTGGTCATATAATTGAGAATAAAGAATTAATAATGCTAGCTCTCAATTTTCTACTTACATCTTAGGAAACCTTATTTCAAGAAAGAAGTGGATGATCTAAACTTCCCAAGTTTAATCATTTGAAAAATTATTGCATACAAGAAGATTCTTGACTTATATCTAGAGGGATTGTCTTAGACTCTCAAAATGATGATATGCAAGTTCTAAATACTCATCTAGAAGAGAAAAGAAAGAACAAAAACTTAAAGAGGAAGAAAGAAAGAGGCAGAGATGGAAAGTAATCATTTAAGATAAAGAGGGAATTATATAAAGTACAACAATTTGAATGTGATGAATTTGAGTATCTTGCAAAGAAATGCATAGATAGGTCATAGCCTCTAGCTTCCAATGCCAACATAAATAGTGTAAACTTGGATAACAACTAAGAAAGATTTTTGTGTTTTATTCATCCCCTTTCAAGACAAGTAACCAACAATCTAAAAACTTGGTTTATAGATAGTTGAGCATGTTGCCACATAACAAAATTCAAGAATGCCTAGATAGACTTATAGAAGATTTATATGAGAATATCATCATTGGGGATGATTCTATTTATCACATGAAAGGAATTAAAACCTCAAATATACAAGTGAATTCAAGCATATGTCTCAAACTAACAAACATATTATTTGTACTTCACACCAAATGAAATATTATTTCCATCTTAGCATAATGCAGACTAAAATTTCAAACATTAAGAAATTATCCACTATAGTAGTATGATGTGGATGTTTATACAAGTTTTATGCTTTACATTCTCAAGAATTAATTCAAGAACTTTCAAATTCATGAAAAACTTGACAAAGAAGATTAGGGTGTCTTTATTATCATGCTCTACCCTCAATGAAAAAAATGGTAACAAGGTTACATAAATTTAAACAAGAGTATGAAGGGTCCTTCAAAGGGTGTTGCTTGAGAAAAAAAGTTAAAAGTATAATTCATAATAAAGAAAATAAAACTAAATATGTATTAGATATTATTCATTTGGACTTATGTGGAAAACTAATAGTAACCTCCATAGGATAAATTTTGTATTATTTTAAAATTATTAGATGAATATTCTAGGGGAAATTGGATATATTTTGTTGTATAACTTCATTTAAATTGTTACTAATAATGATGAGATTTGGAGGGATTTTATTATTCCTTATAATCCTTAACAAACCAAGGTAGCCAAAAGGGAGAAAAGAATGATTGTACAAGAACTTGAAGTAATGTTATATGATAAAATCCTTAACACTTCTCTATAGGATGAATATTATGTTGAGATGTATCAAATATTATTCATTTAGACTTATGTGGAATAATGTTAGTAACTTCCCTACGAAGACTCTTGTATTTATTTTTTAATTTCATTAGATGAATATTCTAGGAAAAACTAGATATATTTTGTTTTATAATTTCAAGATTATCACTAATAATGATAGAACTAGGAGGGAGTTTATTATTCCTTATAATCCTCAACAAACCAAGGTAGCCAAAAAGTAGAAAAGAATAGTTGTACATGAACTCGAAGCAATGATACATGATAAAATCCTTAACACTTCTCTATAGAGAAAATAAATCTAAAGATGCATTAGATATTATTCAATTAGACTCATGTAGAAAAATGATAGTAACCTCCCTAGGAGGACTTTTTTTTTTCATTAGATGAATATTCTAGGAAAAATTGGATATATTTTGTTGTATAATTTAAAAATTGTCACTAATAATGATAGGATGAGGAGGGAGTTTATTATTCCATATAATCCTCAACAAACCAAGGTAGCAAAAAGGGAGAAAAGAATAATTGTACAATAACTTGTAGCAATGTTACATGAAAAAATCCCTAACAAAATACTTAATCCTTAAAAATTCTCAAAAGTAAATGTGTTATAATCCACATAAGAATCTTTGATTTTCCTATCTATATTCATATAATCAAATAAAATAGATCCAAATTAAAACCTTGAAAAAATGGGGAATATTTGTAGGCTATAGTGAAACATATAAAGCTTGTAGAGTTCTACTCAAAAGATCTAAGAAGATATGTAATTTTTGAATAAATTGTTGTACTTGAAAGAACCAAAAAATCTCATGATATAGACATTGAAATTGAAGAATATCCTCAAAATATGGAAGTAGATCCTAAACATTAGATTCAAAGGGAGACTCATGAAAAAATAGAAGAAAACATTAAAAAAAATATGAACTCCAATGATGAACTGAGAAAAATTGTAATAAATCATAAAAGTCCTCTTTCAATAAGAAAAATCATTCAAGAAGTGAAAAAAATATGTATCCTCTAAAGGTAATTTTTTGTATAGATATTCCAACTTTTTTGCTTTTGGAAACAAGAAAAGGTGTGTGAAATCACTTCCTACACTACTCTTGAGGGAATAATTATGCAAACTCAACTAACTATCATAGAGATTTAAATGGACAAATAAATATGCATAAATGAAACATAACAATAAACACATAACACAATGATTACCCCGGGGAAACCCTTCTAGTAGAAAAACCTCACCCTCTTAAACTTCCATAATTTATTACCGAATCAAGATGATTTCAATATACTTCCAATGCAAGTTCTTATATTAGTGCATCACCACAACTTGAGCTCAGAGAGATACCTTCTAGCATCTAGTCTTGTAAAGAGAACTCAATGATCAAAATCCTCCCCAAGCCCTGCTTATATAGTGATTTAATAACTTTAAAACCACTTATGGTTTTACAAAACCATGGGAAAAAATCCATGTCACATGTTACCCGTTCTTAACATTTGTAACTCCAAGATGGGAAAATAATCAAGTTAAAATAGTAGTCTAGTCCATAATTGTGTCCCCTACTTTATACCCTCATAGATGCCATGTAATGAGTTGTTTATACTCTAAAAATAGCACACCTATATTATACTAGGGACAAGGAACATTTTCAACAACTCATATTCCTTTTCCCAATATATAAACATGTGGAAAACTACCACAAACATATTCTAGAATTTTCCAAAAAAAAATTTCAAGGTTGAGACACATGTTTCTCAACATTCTCCAACTTTTCAAACACCTTACAAGTGTCAATAGATCCAAAGTGTCATGGACTTAATTGCTAGGTGTCAAGAGGCCCATAAATTCTAAACACTATCTAAACTTATCTATGCTCAGGGGCTTAGTTAATGCATCAACAACATTTACCAAAGTTTCAACCTTCTCTAGCTTCACCTTGTCATCCTCCATGACATCTCTGACAAAATGATATTATACATCAATGTGTTTGGTCATGGAATGTAATGTTGTGTTCTTCACTAGGAAGATTTCACTTTGACAGTCACTATAAATTGTCACTACAACTCGCTACTCTATATCTAAACACAATCTCTTAAGCTATATGGCTCCCTTGTAGGCATGATTTTGTGCCATATACTCTACCTCTATAGTGGAAAAAGAAATGACAACCTATTTCTTTCTCATGCAACTGATTGCACCACAAAATAATGCAAATATGCACTAGTGGATCTTCTTCTATAAACATTGCCAGCCCAATCTGAATCCAAATAGCCTTGAATATCCAAGGAATTATCATTTCCAGTTCCATGAAAACATATAGAGTACTTTAAGGCACCCTAGAAGTATCTAAAGCCTTTTTTTACTGCATCCCAATTTGCTCTTCCTAGATTAGACATCTAACAGGAAAGTACTCTCACTTATTTACCAATGTATGGGTTTTAAAAATCATTTCATATATCAAACTTCTAGTAGAACTCTTGTATCCTACTCAATTCATCTCCTCCATCTCCAATGGGGATGTAGGACACTGTGAGATAGCAAGCTTTGCTCCCATAGTATCAGGAACACTCAGTTGTCTAGAATTCTATATATTGAATCTTTCTAGAATAGTACCAACATACTTAATCTAGCCTAGCAAAATATTTTTATTTTTCCTATCTCTTATAATCTCAATTCCCAGAATATACCTTGGTGCACCAAGATCTTCCAGTTCAAACTTTATTGAGAGCTAACATTTTAATTCTTCAACCAAACCTTTTCCTTTTCCAATAAACAACATGCCATCAACATATAAGGTAATAACTAGGAAATAATCACCATCAAACCTGAAATATATATATAGTGATTTGACTTTGATTCCACAAATCCAAAACTCAATACATATGTATCAAACCTATGATACCACATCCTTATACTTTGTTTTAAACCATGCAAGGATTTCTTCAACTTGCATACCTAATAACTTTTATATTTCACCACATAGTACTATGGCTGTGTCATAAATAAATTTATTCCTTCAATATTTCCATGAAGGAAATTTGTAGTCACATCCATCTTCTCAACTTCTAGATCATAAGTTGTTGCAATACAAAGTAAAATTCAAATGGATTCCATTTTTAATATAGGAGAAAAAAATTGTCCATAATTGACACAGTGCAAGGTAGGAGTATCCCCAAAGGAGTTGCCCTAGCCCCCAACAATATAACCACATAGTGGAAACACAACAGCAAGAAACAACAATGCAAGATCTGATACCAAATTACAATTCTTAATTTATAGATATATAATTGATGACATGTAATATGCCCAATTGTAAGGCCTTTCGAGTTAGGGCCAAATACAAACAATAACTACAAAATACAATCAATTCTGCAAGATCCAACAAGATCTAACTTGCAACCAATCTTAGCTAGTCTAGATACACAACTAGATAAGAATACTGGAAAAAGAATCCACACTTGTACCCGTAGGTCCACCAAGAGATCCTCTAGCTCTTTAGTTGCAGCTCTAGCTCTGCAAATTTGCATCTATTCTTCTTTCCATCCCAACTCAATAATGGCTAAATAACTCCAAAAGACCACTATTTATACCAATATAAGCCACAAGTCAGCCTAGAACACAAATTAAATACAAATACAAAAATTCAATACCACAAGTCGGCCTACAATAGCAATTAAATGTCCAAAAATTGATATTTGAGTAAAATCACAATTTATCCTAGCTCCAATTGAATTAGAACTTGTGTTTCAAATTTTAGGTAGAAATATAGGTCCTCTATAACCCCTTAAATGTGCAAAGTCTAGTTCCCCAAGGAAAAGTGTGCATCCATCCTAAAATTCAAACATAGTAGACTATCATGTGAAACTACTATAAACTGATACTCTAGGAGAATTGCCATATCTCCCAACGTATAATGAATTAGGACTTCTGGTCTTGAAACCATAGCTCCACCAAAATCCAAGCTCAATGCTTCTCAACACTTAGCCATAATTCCTCCAAACATGTATGATTGTAAGAAAGCCTAGGATGCTCCTATATCAGACACTCCAAGTTTGAAAAGATATTCTAGCAACTGGAAGAACATCTTATAGGATTTAGGACATAAATCCCAAATTGGTTCTTCTCATATACATCCTCCAAGTCTTCAATTTTTATCCTCTTTCCCTTGTTTTTCTTCTCCTTCTTCTTCACATCCACCAGAGGTGTTCCATAAGTCTACTTTCCATGTTGATCTCCAACCATCTTAAAATCTACCAACTCAACTTAGTTGCCAATACTCAGGTTCCTCCTACTAAGATCTTCATTTTTCAAAGGAATTAGGGAAAACCTCCTACCATCTTTCTGAATAGTAAACACATTCCTAACACAATCTTTCATAGCCCTACAATCATACTGTCAAGGTCTGCCAAATAGCACATGAAAATTGTTCATATCTATAATATCCACAACACTTGATCCTTATATTGCCCAATTTGGAAATCAACAATGCATTGCTACCTCACATTCAAAGCATTCTCACCTTCCAACTAGCCAATCCTATAAGAATAAGGATGCTTCATTCTCTTCAAACCAAGTTTCTAAACCATCTCTTTAGCAACAAGGTTATGAATACTATCACCATCCATAGTCACCTTGCCATTTTTCCACCACACTTAAGAAAATTCTTGAATAAACTAGTCCTTTGACAATAATCCAATGTCCTCTCACCAATCAATACTCACTAAGCTAGCAAAATCTCTCCTTGGTTAAGCTGACTATCCTTGACTACAACTTCACTCACAACAACAATTGTCCTCCCAATTAGAAATTCAAAGGATCTATGCACTTCTTGACCACACTTGAAACAATTACCTCTAAACCCACCTCCACCTATCCTTCTTTTTTGTTCAACAAGTTTTGGTTCACCTTCTAGTTTTGGTTTAGCTTGTGTCAAACTATGTTGCTTCTCCTTCCCTCAGGAACTACCTTGATTCTTCCTCTTTAGCTTCTCCTCTGCTCTTAAAGCATACTGATAAGCATCCTCAACTAAAGAAATATTTACCATATCAACCTCATCTTGAATATTGAATCTCAAACCATTAATATATCAAGCTACCTTCTCTTTTGACAATTCTCTATGTCCAGAACAAATAATCAACTTTTAGAACTCCTCTATAAAATCTTTCACTGTCATATCCTTCTGGTTCAAATTATGTAACCTATTAAACAACTCAACTTAAATAATCAATAGGAATGACCTTAGCCTTCAACTTAGTCACCATCAATTTCCATCTAGTGATCATCATTTCAGCTTTCTCTTCTCTATCTCTTTGTAGTTCCTTCCACCAAAGAGTAGCATGTCCCTTCATCTTAGTTTATGCCAACCTTACTTTGAGTGGATCCTAAATATCCTCAAGCTTAAAGTGACTTTCCAATTCACCAGTCTAATTAGTTAAAAGTTTGAAACCTCCATCTTATGCGTCAACTTCAACTAAGATCTAGGCCTACCAAACTAACCAGCCCTAGTTCCAATATGTCTCTCCCCATGATTAGTTCTATCCTCACTACTAGATCTAGTAGCTTCAAAGTCTTCAGTAACTTCCTCATAACTTCCTTTAGTACCCACATGTATAGGTACACCACCTAAAGCACTTACAATTTCAGCAATCATGTCACTCTTCATCAATGCAATCTCAAATCTAAACTCTGCTCTCATCTTCTCTGAGATATATTCTTCTATAGTATCACTAAGATCAGCAATTTCCCTAGGGTCCAATCTTCTTGGAGGCATCTTCCAAAATTTTAGGAAACCCTAAGAAAAAAAGCCACCAATCAAGAAGATCAATTAGCCATAAGATCAACCTTCTTCAACCCAAGTCTTGGTGCAAGCTTCCTTAGCCTTGATAATCTGTATATACACTTAGGAACAACCTTCGCTCTGATACCACAAGACATAGTGCAAGGTAGGAATATCCACCAAGGAGATGTCCTAGCCCCCAACAATATAACCACATAGTGGAAACACAATAGTAAGAAAAAACAATGCAAGATCTGATAACAAATTACAATTCTTGATTAATAGATATATAACTGATTACATGCAATATGCCCAGTTGTAAGGCCTTCCAGGTTAGGGCCAAATACAAACGAAAATTATAAAATACAATCAATTTTACAAGATCCAAAAAGATCCAACTTACAACCAATCTCAACTAGTCTAGATACACAACTAGATAAGAATACCAAGAAGATTCCACACTTGTACCTGCAGGTCCACTAATAGATCCTCTAGTTCTTTAGTTGTAGCTCTAGCTCTGCAAATTTGCATCAATGCTTCCTTCCATCCCAACTCAATAATGAATAAAAGACTCCACAAGACCCCTACTTATACTTATCTAAACCACAAGTTGGCCCAAAATACAAATTAAATATAAATTCAAAAATTAAATTCCACAAGTTGGCCTGCAACAACAACTAAATGTCTAAAAATTGATATCCGAGTAAAATCACAATATCTCCTAGCTCTGATTGAATTAGAACTCATTCTTCAAACCATAGATAGAGATATAGGTTCTATACAACCCCTTGATACAAGGAATTAATCTAGGCCCTCTTCAATACCTGAAGTGTGCAACCTCTCATTAATTAAGGATAATTAGTTATACAACCTACAACAGGGACCCAGAAACCAAAAAAAAATACAATTTTAGTAGCAAGGTTCAAACAACTCAAACTTCAATTTGATCAATCCAATCTCTATTAAATCATGAGTAAATGTTCCTCAATGTGTCTCCAATATATCCCTAACCATGAAAACATAGCTACACCAAAATCCAAGCTCGGTGCTCCTCAACACTTAACCAAAATTCCTCCAAACATGCAGGATTGTAGGAAAGCCTAGGATGCTCCTACATGAATAATCAATTCCTGTATCCTAGGACTAATTTTTTGCAACCAAAAGTGCTTTATACTTTTTAATGCTTCCATAGGAACTTATCTTTCTTTTGAACAATCATTTAAAGGTAACATACTTTCATCCTTTAGGCAATGGTACAAGGTCACATGTGTCATTCTTCTTAAGAGTTGTCATATCTTCATCCATGAATATTTTCTATGACTTTGAATCATTCATAACAAAAGACTCTTCTATAAATCTGTATTCATATAATTAACATTCAAAAAAAAAAAAACCTCTAATCATTAGGAAAATATCGATACCTTTCTAGTACTTTCCTCTATCTAGTAGACCTTCGAACAAGATCTAGTTCAAGTTTAGGCTCATGTTCAAGTTCATGATAAGGTTTTCCCTCTTCCTCTGATCATTTTGAATTCATAGAGCTCTCCTCAATGTCTTGTATTTCTAAGGTTCTTAATTCAAATTTCTCAAGTGTAGAAGGAAGTTGAATCACATCTTTCTTTTCTTCCATCTATTACAACTACACTATAACAAAAGAAGGATTTTCTATAAAGATAACAATTCTGAAATAAAATATCTTTTATTCAATAGGATCCCAAAGCTTGTATCTTCTCAGTTCTCAAACACTTTATTTGTTCTTAAACACTTTATCTTCTTTCCAATCTACAACTCAACCATTTCTTTAAATTCTTTGAAATAATTAAAAACTTCATCTTTGCTCCTAAGAAAATAAGCTCATGTTCTTCTACTAAAATCATCAATGAGAAAAACACAATAAACTGATTTACCAATAGAAGGAACATCAACTAGACTAAATATATTTGGATGTATTAGATCCAAAATACATGAGGACTTTAGTAAAATTGAATATGATTTTGTTTACCATAGATAGAATGCTCATAAAAATACAACTCAAGATTAGAGTCATTCAAAGAATCAAAAAGGTTTTTATTTTTAAAGTTTTCTAGACCTTTGTCACCTATGTGGCCAAGTCTTTGGTGCAATAACATAGTCTTCTCTAGATGCAACATTGATTTAGTAGATAGAGCACCCTTGGGTACCCAAAAATCATGACCATCTTTTGAAAGAGAGACCCTCTCCTTATCTAACAAAATATTCCTTTCCACAAACTTATCACAAGTCATACTGCACTCAATCATGCATGCATTAAGTTAGTGATTTACCCAATCTTCTTCCTCTAGCTATTACTCTAGAACCTCTCACCATTTTCACACCTGCTTCAAATAATTGTACATGACACCTACATATTATAGTTTTCTAATAGATAGTAAATTCCTTTCTAGTCCCAGGATATGCAAGGCACCATCAAATATTCTATTTCTACCATATCAAAATTTTACATGAATAATTCCATGACCAAAAAAATTAAAAATTGATTTATCACCCAAATACAACTTACAACCATCAAGCTTTTCATATTTACTAAACCAATTTGTACTAGGATTCATGTAGAAAGATGCACTTGAGTCTATCAAGCATGCATTTCCACTTGGAGTAGCCAAGGCTATGATGGAAGAATCTCCATCTTCCTTCTTAGACTCAGAGTCAAAATCTTATTTCTTCTTCTTCTTTTTCAAGACAACTCCTCCATTTTCAAGACACCTCAAGTGCTCCCTATGACCATGAAAAGGAAGTCCCATGAGTCTAGGAATGAAAATAGGAATATTTGGCACCTTTCTTCTTCATCTATTAACACCCTAACTAAGGTCAACTAAGTTACCAACATATTAAGACTTTCAAGATGCTTAGAAATTAGTCCACCTTCTTCCATTCTCAAGAACTATAACTTCTTCCTCAACAAAATATTTTTCACAAGTCATTTTTATTGATAGATCTTTCTTAGCTTCTTCCAAAGCTTCTTTGTAGTAGGGTCTTCATAAAAATTTATCATAATTGAGTCTATAAGATACAATGTGATTAATCCCTTTGCTCTTATGTCCATTATATCAAATTGTCCAGTTGAACTTGGATATGCAAGCCTCTTCTTATTGTCATCAATTTCATCCCATAGATCTCTATCAATAAATAGATCTTCCATATTCATCTTCCACATCTCAAAGTTTTTGACAAGAAACTTCTATACATCAATCCTCTCTGATATGCTTTCCATCCTTTCTATCCACTAGCATAGGAAAGAAAACCTCTACACAGGCTCTCACTCAAACCTTGATTAGCTCAGAAAGCCTTGTTCCCAACAAATAGAACAAAAATTTTCTAGGCTCTTATACTACTAGTATGGAAGAAAAGGTGGAAAGAATCCCTTCCTACTCTAATCTTGAGAGGAAAATTATGTAAATTCAACTAACCATAACACAATGATTACCATGGGGAAACCCTTTTGAAAGGAAAGCGCAACCCTCCAAAACCCATATAATGTATTTTTTTTATCAGTAAGAGGCCAAATCCAAGATTCATTATTATTATTATGTGTTGTGATTAATTATTATTATTATCTATTACTCTTGATTAGACTAAAACCTAAGACCTCCCACATAGGAGTCTCAAAATTTAACATTGTGTTGTAGACTCTTGCCTAAAACCAACATAATCTATTACCAAATTGAGATGATTACAATATACTTGCAATGCAAGTTCTTAGAGAAGTGCATAAAATAAAACTCAATGATCAAACTACTCTCTAAGCCCTCCTTATATAGTGAGTTTACAACCTAGAAACTACTTGTGGTTTTACAAAACCATGTTCAAAACAACCATGACACATGTTTCCCATTCTTAACATTTGTAACTCCAATATGAGAAAATAAGCAAATTAAAATAGTATTCACATCCATAATTTTTTCCCCTATTGTAGAACCTCATATAAGTCATGTAATGAGTTGTTTATACTTAGAAAATAGCCAACCTATATTCTACTAGGGACAACACACATTTTTCACAACTCATACACCTTTTTCCAACACATAAGCATGTGGAAAACTACTTTAAAATAAATTCTATAATTTTGTGGAGAAAGCTTGAAAGGTTGAGACACGTGTTTATCAATAGCTCTTATGATGCAATTATTAGATAAGAACCTTTTAATGTTGAGAAAGATATTTAATAATTATTTATAACAATACATTTTATCGTCTTATAAAAATATTTAATAAATCCAAATATATATTTCTTCTTGATATAATTTAATAGAAAGTTTCCTTGGTATGTGTTATGTCGGTGCAGTTGAAAAGAAACTTGAGCTAAATAATTCTATAAATACTAGTATAGAGAAATACCATGGCTTGAACTACTTAACTATTTTTCCCAACTACAGATCTCTTCGCCATTATTTCTAATATAGCTAGTTTGATTGTTTTCTTTTGTCTTCTAAAATGAAACTTGGTCTTTCCTTCATTATTTCTACACCTCTTCTTTCTTGTGTTATGTAGTTTTGTGAATCCCACCTAATTAATGTACCTAATTCAAAAATTCCAATACCATCACCAGTCCTCATTTCAATCATTTATGTGGTCTCTAGTGCAAATCTAAGAGAGACATAAAGCTATGAAGATTTCAAAGGAAAAGGGTATGTTGGTTTTAAGGAAAATGAGAATGATGATCTTGAAACAACACCAAGGATGAGTCATGAAGAATGTCATAGTCCAAGAGTAGGACAGACTTATCCTTGCTCTCTCTATTGATGAGCAGTGAAGTAGAACAAGGTTTGATATATGGTTAATATGGCTTTTATTATTAGCTAAAATATTTTATTTTTTAGGTATTAGATAGAAACCAAAAGGATGGGGGGCTGACCTTGGAGCTAAAATATTTTGTTTTGATTAAAATGGAAACTAATCTTATTTATGACATTTGAGAACTTATATTTTCATTAGACAAAATAAATAATTTTTTTACTACTTTACAAAAAAATTTAATTAAGTTTTTATTGGTGGAATATTATTCATCTTTAAAACTATTTAAGCTTTTCATAATTAGATATTTCAATGGTGAAGCAACTAAAGTTTATCCTTTGGCTATTTTGACAACTTATTTAAGTTCTATAGTTGCTTGTGTTAATTGGAAAATTACTATATTGCTATTGCTGATGATATTTTTTGATATGGTTGTCATTTTTAGAAAATAATTGTATAGTCAAAGTCATTACTAAGAAGTTATACCACTAAGTAAATAAGTATATGCAATAGGTTAATACTTATATCTACAATTGGTGAAATGAAATAAATAGGTAAAGTGTAAAACTAATTAGTGAACTAAATAGTTCTAAAAAGAAGACCTATCATTATAAAGGCATAAAATTTTACTATTAGTAAATTGATATTATAAGTAAACATGAGAAGACATAAATAGGTGAACTAACGAAGTCCTTAGCTAACAATAAATGTGTAGAATGAAAATGTTAGATTAATTAGATATGTGATCATGATGTAGTAAGATTCATAAAATTTAGAAAAAAGGAGAAACAATCTACATAGAGTAATGTTTCTAACAAAGTGGGTTATAGAAATTTGTTAACAAAACTGGTGAAAAATTCAAGTAAAGTTATGCAAATGAAAGTAATTTTATTTCACACATTGGAAATGACAAAAAAATTAGATGAAGGTAACAAAATCCTTGGAAATTTTGATATAGAGAAATGACAAGGAGTATGTTGAAGGCCAAAAATATATCCAATGATTTTTGGAAAAAAGAAGTAACATGTGTTCTGTACATATTGAAAAGAAGCCCTATAAAAAAATTAAGAAAATAATAATAAGATGCATGGAATGGTAAGAAACAAAAAGCATCCCATTTAGAGTTTTTGGATGTGCTTTTTGTTAATTGCTGTCATTTGAATTAAGTAAGAAATTACATGATAAAACTAAAAAAATGCCATGTATCTTTATTGGTTACATTGAACAATGAAAATATTATAGATTGTATAATATATTTTCAAACAAATTGATTATCAACAGGGAATATATGTTTAAATAAGAGGATTCATGGGGTCAAATGATTAAAAAAAAGTTAGAGGGGAAGCACCAACATTTCAAAGTAAAGATGAATCAAAGGAACAAGGTACTCAAACACCACCCAATACTTCAGCAAAGAAAAAATATTCCTATACTTGAAAGAGATAATAAGAGAACAAGGAGAAAAATGTGGTAAGTAATAAATATGAAGTGGATTATTTTCTTCATTCTTCAAAAATTGTTGATGATTCATGGGTTTTACATTCAGGGCCTTCATTTCAGTCTACTCCCTCTAAAGCTTATTTTCTTGATTATGTCCAAGGGGAATTTGGTATAGTTTATTATGGGGATAATGAACCCTTTCATATTCTTGGAAAGGAAAAAGTTAAGATTAAAGTGAAGAATGAGAATCATTGGCTACTACAAGAGGCAATACATCTTCCAAGGCTAAGTAGGAATTGAATTTTAGTAGGGTAACTAGGAGATGAGGATTAAACTGTTACTTTTAATGATAAAAATTGGTAGGCTTCAAAATGTTCCCTTGTAGTAGAAAAAGGTGTGAAAGTAGGCATCTTACATCTTTGTACAGGTCATAATGTTCCTTCTACTTCAAATTTTTAAGAGAAAAATGAATGTTTGAGAACAATTATTTTTGTTGAGTAAGGATAACTAACAATTGTTGTAAATTTTGATACAATGCTATGACACAATAGACTTTGGCACATGAGTGAGAAAGGTATGAAATTATTTCATTCAAATAAACTTTTACTGAGTCTAAAATTTATTAATATGGATTTTTGTGAATGTTGTGTCTATGGAAAATAAAAGAGAGTTAGTTTTGTGAAGACTTGGAAGGAAAATAAAGATTAGAAATTAGAACTTGTGCATATAGATGTATGGGGACTAGCTCTGGTATCCTCCCTTGGTGGATCTCACTATTATATTACATTTGGTGATGATACAACTAGAAAAGTATGGGTTTATTTCATTAGATATAAATCTAGGATGTATTTTAGACTTTTAAGAAATAGAAATTCTTGGTTGAGAATGAGACTAGGAAAGAGTTAATGGTGGTGAGTATCAAGTAGAAATTAATTTCAAAGTTACTATTCTAATAATGGTATTCATAGACAAAAAACTATTCCAAGTACTCCATAAGAAAATGGAGTGGCTGAATGCATGAACAAGATAATAATGGAGTGTGTAAAGAGCATGAAGTTGCATGCTTGGCTTACTAATAAAAATGAGGTTTCATAAGTAAACCATGAATGCCACCATATTGCGAATATAATTGCCTAAGAAACCATGTTTTTCAATAGATTAAATAATAATATAAATGAGACCATGCTGCCAATAGATTTACCTAAGAATAAGCCATGTTATATAATGACTAATTCAATGGACTTGGACCAACTAAGAAAGTAATTTTGACCCTTTCTTGATTCTAGGTTATGAAATCCCGAGGACAATCATGTTACCCTTGTATTATATAGATACCACATTTACACAAAGGATTACCATAGAAGACATCTCCTACATAAATCAATACAAATTGAGGAGATACTATATGAGGCTTAATTATTCATTTCTCTATAATTTAAAGAACAAAACAAGGCAAAATTTAGTAACTATATTCAACACACACATATAAAATTAAAGAAAAATTAATATTTAATTAAGTTCTATGAAAAATGATATGCAATTGAACATATGAGAAAATAAATAAGGATAATGATATAGACAAATAATGTATCTATCCGACCTTTTAAAATTTAAAATATTTAATTATCATGAGTTTCAACATGATTTATTGATAACAAGTTTGTGATCTAAAACATGATTGTATCACAAGGTAATTAAATAAATTCCTAATCACAATCCTTGAGTAGAATGTTACGAATCTATATCAATTTTTCATGTATTTTTAGCAATTCTTTTAACTAAAGCATGAATTCAACTACATATAATGTTACACTAAAATAAAATTAGATTCATGATAAAATTAAAAGAAAACACATAAGGTTTACATAAGGAGAGAAATAGATCAAAAATTCTTTATAATTTTCATTTTTAACAAAGTTAATCCTATTATATGATTGCCAATATACTTAAGCAGACATAAAATTGGCAAAATATAGATATCAATTCTTCAAATTTTCTTACTCAAAGTTTAGAATACATTTTCAAAATAACATAAAACCTAATAGGATTAGAAATCTTTGAAAGGACTTCAATTGAATAAATTAAAATAAAAACCTAATATATGGCCTTAATTTCTCTTTTATGGAAATAATGAAGTCAATAAGATATAAAATAGAGGAGAGAATTTGTGAAAATATATTAGACAATAAAATTCTTGTTGCAAAGGAAGATGTATTTATTAAAAAAAATAAAAAATTGGTTGCCCAGAATATTCTCCAAGTATTTTTTTGCATGTCTCTTTGATGTTGAATTGATCTTGGGACCCATGAATGATAAGAAAATATATGGTGTTGAGATCTCTTTGTTTGAAATAATTTATTAATTGTGTATTATCTTTGATGTTATGCAAAATGTCATATTATTGCCAGTCGGTGTATGCCAAGCTCACTTAGGCATTGAAGATAATTTCTTATGTCTGCAAAGCATTCCAAAGTTTGCCTAGTTTAGAAGGCAGTGTCTACCGAGTTCACTTAGGTGATAAAGTAAAGCTTGCAGAAGTTGAGTGTTAGTTGACCTTACTCATTTAATGAAGAAAATGTTGGATAGAACTAGTATTAACCAAGCTCACATAGTTACCAAAGGAACTTTGTGAATATGCAGTGTTAACCGAGTTCACTTGGTTACCATAAGAAAATCGATTTGAGTTAGTATCTACTGAGCAAGGCCAACTAACAAAGGATATTCTTACTTTGGCATATTGAGTTAAATAATTCTGTTTGTTGGAACTAGCTAATTGACAAGATGAATATTAATTATTCTATATTGTATTCAAACTGACTTGACAATGTGTAAGATAATAATATAAGGTCAAATTGAGTATTAGAAGAAGAAGCATGTGTGGAACATAATGAAAGATTTGGTGATGCTTAGAGGAAGTGAATTAAAAGGATAAGAAGAATATCACTTTTTGGATCCAAAGATACATTTGATTAGGAAGGATCAAGTATACAAGCCAAAATTGAGATCTCTCATCAAAAATTCAATTGCATAATAAACTAGGTCATCTCATTGTAGCAGTGATCTAAATCTCTTAACAGAGTTTTCTTAATAACTATTTGTAAATCCTCTAACAAGGTGATATTTCTATTGATTTGTCTAAAGAGCTCTAACAAGGCCACTCCTAACAAGGTGATTAAATCCTCTAATAGGGTACCACCTAACAGTGTGTTTTGTAAACTTTAATAGGGTTGGATCCTAATAGGGCTCACTTCAAAAGAGTGAAAGTTAGTAACTAGTTGCAATTGGTGGTTTTTCCCAAATTGGGTTTCCATGTTAAAATATTGTGTTCATGATATTTATTTTATGTGTTTGCAACTAAGTTAAATTAACACCAATCACAGATAATATCTTAAGATTTTCATGTTAAGCATTTGCCAATCTATTTTACTGCTTACCAAGTTACAACATTTTCTTGCATGGTTACCGTGTTAGAACATAGTTTAGTATTGATTCACATCTAAGAGATCTAAGATTTATTTTTGTGGTAACTGATTCACCCTTCCCTTCTTAGTTACTCCTCTTATATTTCCAAAAATTTGTGTCAGAGGTTTTGATGTTTACAAAGTAGGTTTCAAGGACCAAAGCTAAATATTAGGATGTCTTGCAGAAGAGATATTACAAATTTGAATTGATAAAACTTTGTAGCATGGCAAGGAAGATGAGGTTACATATGGAAACTATCAATGATTTAGGTTATAAATATCTTGATGATGAAAACAAGACTATGTTCCTAATTCTTGTAACATTGAGTCTACATTTCAAGCTAAGCTTTCACTCAAAAAGAAAGGTGGGAAATATAAGATAAATAAATTTGATAGTAAAGATGAAGAATATTCTAATCATGATCTTGAAACCATTAAAGCATTACTTGCAAGGAGATTTAAAAAATGAAAAGTAAAGTATAAATGCAAAATACCTCTAATCTATTTTTCTGGTGAAGAAGTTGGTCACATTTTTGCAAGGTGCCCAAATAGAGAAGCCAAGTATGAAAAGAAAAAGAATAAGTTCAAAGGAATAAAGGAATTAAAAAACTAAAAGGACTACAAAGAAAAAGGTAAGAAATTTTGTTTTATGGCTAAAGATTCTGATAACAGTGAAGATGAAATGGTATATATTTTTGTAAAAGATGAATCTAATGATGAAGGAGATAAAATGGCACTTACCTCTCATGTTATCAAAAATGATACATGGATTATTGATAGTGGTTTCTCACATCATATGACTAGAGACAAAAGAAATTTTGAACACAAGGAACATTACAATGGTGGTAGTGTGAGATTTGGAAACAATGAATGTTATTGCTTACAGGGAAAAGGGTATATCTCATTAACTATTGAACTTATATGTGACAATGCTTATTGGGATCAAAGACTAAAGAATAATCTACTAAGTGTGGCATAATTGAATAAAATTGGATTGAAGGTAGAATTCATGAATGTGATGGCTAGACTACTTGATTGGAAATGAAATCTAGTTGGATCTGGCAAACAAACAAAAGGTAATCTATTCTATCTAGATCTTGGTGAAAGTTCATATTTTATTTCTCAAGTAAAAGAAAGTTGGTTATTGCACAAAATATTATGTCATGTAAAATTTGATAATTTGGTCAAGATAAGAGAAAAAAAAAGAGTAAGAGGTATTCCTAGCTTGAGGAAACCTGATATGGGTCTATGCAAAAATTGTCAAATTGGTAAGATAGGAAAAATAGTTTTAAAAGAAAAACCTATCATTCTAAAGAAGTCTTAGAGCTTGTAAATAAAAATTTATGTGGACCTATTGGAATAGAGAGTTACAATGGAGATAATTTTTTCATTTTTTTTGTTGATGATTATTCTAGAATAATGATCTAATGTATCTAAAAGGAAAGTCTAAAGCTTTTCAAAAATTTAAGTAGTATTGGGCAAGAGTAGAAAAATAAACTAGAAAGAAGCTAAAATATTTGAGATCACGTAGAGATGGTGAATTCATTTCCAATGATTTTAATGAATTTTGCATTGAAAAAGGAATTAAGAGACATGTAACAACCACTAGTATACCTCTGCAGAATGGTATAGCTGAGATAAGGAATAGATCAATCATGGATTGTGCAAGAACATTGATGATAGAAAAGAATGTTGCAATCAAATACTAGAAGGAAGTAATCAATACTATAGTGCATACCTTGAATAGAGTACAATTGAAGAAAGACTCAAATCAAACTCCTTATGAACTATGGTATGGCTACAAAACTAATGTACACTACTTGAAAGTATTTGGTAGCAAATGTTATATCTTGAAAGAATCTAGGAAAGGTAAATTTGATGTCAAAAGTGATGAAGGCATATTCCTAGGATACTCCTTCAGAAGTAAAGCATACAAATGTTTGAATTTGACTGCCCATAAAATTGTAGAAAGTGTACATGTGAGAATTGATGAGTTTGTAGAAAAGAGTGAAAAAGGGAGCAATAAAGAACTTAATGATTACAAAAGATTTGTTTACTTTGAGACTAATACCATGCAAAATAATTTTGGAAGTTAGGAGGCCTCATCTTCCATGTCCCCAAAATCTCAAAAAGCTACTAAGTTGGATCTAGTACAACCCAAGTCATAATCTGAAGGACTTGCGTCTTAGTTAGAAGCTACCTAGTTGTTGCTAGAGCAAACTAAGCTTGATAGACCTGAGTCATAGACAATGAGACCCAAGCTTAATATAGAAGATAATGAAGAGGTAAGTGAAAAAAACTCCAAATCCAAAGTCTCTATGTTAGAAAGATATGTTACAAGGCATCATGCACTTGATCAAATCATTGGAGACAAGTCAGATGGAACATTGACAAGAAGCAAATTGAAATGTATATGTTTGCTTGCTGAATTTGAACCTAGAAATGTAAATTTGTTTTGGATAATTAAAGTTGGATTGAAGAAATGAATAAGAAAATAGAACATATAGAGGAGAAGAAACTTGGACTCGTGTTCCAAGACCCAAAGATAAAAATGTAATTGGCACAAAGAGTGTATTTAGAAATAAGCTAAATGAAGTTGGAAAATTTTCTAGAAATAAAGCAAGGTTAGTATGTAAAAGCTATTCTCAAGAAGAGGGTATTTATTATGGTGAAACATTTTTTCCTATTGCAATATTAGAAGGTGTTAGAACTTTACTAGCATATGTAGATCAAAGAGGATTTAAAGTTTATCAAATGGATGTAAAATCTGCATTCTTTAAAGGAATTCTTGGTGAGGAAGTCTACATAGTGAAACCTGAAGGTTTTGTAGATCCTAGAAAAAGAGATATGGTATACAAATTACACAAACCATTATATGGTCTCAAGCAAGCTCCTAAAGCTTCGTATGCAAGACTTCATAACTACTTGATAAAGATTAGTTTTCAAAGAACAAGTGATAACATCAGTCTATATATCAAAGAAGGACTAGACAAGAAGATTACATTGTCAGAAATATTTGTGGATGACACTTTATTTATAGAAAATGATGACTTGTGCAAGGCATTTTTGGAAGAAATGAGTAAAGAATTTGAGATGTCTATGTTTGGAGAGATTAAATTCTTTGTTAAATTTTAGATCTAGTAGAAGAAAGATGGTATCTACATTACTCAATCTAAATATTGCAAGGAAATACTCAAAACATTTAGAATGGAAGACTCAAGACCACTTGGAACTTCTATGTCTACTGGACATAAGCTTTCCAATAATGATGATTACAAGGAGGTAGATCAAACCACATAGATCAGTGATTGGAAAATTGTAGTATGTAGTACATGCAAGGCTTGATATTACATTAGCAGCTGGTATGGTGGCAAGATTTTTAGAAAATCTCAAAGAAAATCACATGATGGCAATCAAAAGAATCATGAGATATTTAAAAGGTACTGAAGACTATGGTATATGGTACAAGAAAGGAGGAAATTTGGATTTTAAAGCAATTATAGATGCTGATTGGGAAGTGTTGATGGTAGAAGGAGCACTAGTGGTGGAGCATTCTTTCTTGGTAAAAGACTAATGTCTTGGACAAGCAAGAAACATAATTGTATTTCTTAGTCCATAGCAGAGACAAAGTATGTGGTAGCACCAGTTAATTGTTCTAATATTGTTTGGTTCAAGAAACTATTGGTAGGTATGAAGATAGTGATCAAGGATCCAATGGTTATATACTGTGATAACACCAGTGAAATTAATATATCAAAGAATCTAGTGATGCATACCAAAATAAAACACATTGCTATACAATATCATTTTTTGAGAGAATTGGTATAAGATAAAGAGGTAAGATTGGAATATGTTTATACTAAAGAAGAAACTATAGACATATTCACTTAGCAATTACCTAAGGATGCATTTCTATATCTAAGAGGTATGTTAAGGGTCATTCCCCTATCCAAAGCTCACTAAATGAAGTTTAGTGATGCATTAATTAGATCATGTTGTAGATCAATTAGTTGATGTAGTATTGATAGGACACATTGCCATGAATTAGTTCACAAGGTACATTGATAAATTTACTAAATATTTTCTTTTTCATGAGATGTCAAAGAGGGAGAAGTTTACTGTCGTATCTCTCATAGAAATTTTATAAAGATAAAGAAATGTCAAAGAAGGAAAATGAAATTGGTCTAATATAACTAGAAGAATATTGGTAAATAAATGACTATGTGACTATAACTTTTAGTCACATGACTAAAACTTTTAGTCATATGAGTAAAAGTGATCAAAATCTAGCATTGTTTTGTAGTTACTAAGTCTAAGTGACTAAATAAATGACTAATTTGGTCATCAGGTAAAATCACAAGGTTTGGAAAAGATTAGTGACTAATAAAATGATAAAATAAATGAATAAACAATTGTTCACTAATAGTTAGTCATCCAAACACATGACTAAATGAATGATTGATATTTTTTTAATTCATATTAATACATTCTTTTAAAAGTATTTTATAACATTTATTACTCACTAATAAATGTCTTAATATATCATTATTTTTTAACTTCCTTGAAAGTCCTCTTAACTAATATTGAACAAGAAATAAACTCAAAATAATTCCAATATGTACTCAAACTCCCTAAACATTTTCTATGAACTCCTAAAGAAAATAAAAACACTCCATGAACTCAAAAGAAAACTCTAAGTCTATCTCTACATGTCAAAAATATTCATTATCAATTAAGTATTTTACAATATTAACATATAATTTCTATTAATCATATTTAAAAAAATTACAATGATTATAATGGCGTTTGATTTGAAGCATCAATGGCTAAGATAAGGTGACGACTTATAAACTTCAAGATTCTATCAACCATCGCAAAATAACACAAACTTAACATTATCTAGAGAAATAAGTATATTGTAAAACTACATTACATGACATTTATTTAATTTTTTTGGATAGACTTGGCCTTATTTTTCACAATGTTTAACATCTTCCATGTTTTAATTTGCATTTAATCATGTTGAGTAAAATCTTAAATGAGTTTTTGAATGCTTTTTTTTCTATTTTTTTAAAACTACAATAAAGTTTTTTCTTTGCTAGAATAAGAACAATTTTTTTCTTCTACACTATTATATTTTGTAAAATAAACATTTTAATAATTGTTATATAATCATAATTAATTTAATTTAATTATAAAATAATATACAATATACAACTAATACATTATAGGTTTAAATATTAATTGAATATATTATACTATATATTATAATAATAATTATTATGCAAATAAATAATATTATGTGGCTTTGAGAGGCATCCCTTGGATCAAATGTTAACCTATCCTTAACCTTGTCAAGATCTTTGTTTACTTTATTTGGGAATGATACTTCTTGCTTTGGAACAAGACCTATATTTGTAATAAACGTATATATCATCTAAAATATGTGTCCTAATGGCTATTGTAATACCCTTAAATTGATCTTGTAAACCAATTGCCCCTAATGTAAAATAATCAACAATCATTAAAAGTCCTAACTAGTTAGACATTTCTAGTTCCATTTCTTCTATCTAATTTGAGTATCAATTTGTTAAAAAAACTTAATTTACAATAATCATTGGACATTGACGAATTCCTAATATTGAATTGAAGTTGTCTACTAAACTCCTTTAATCAATTAATTTAATTAAATGTCCTAGGATTTTAGTTAAATTAATCCCCCTTTTTGAATTACACATGAGAAATGAATTGATTGATTTAATTGAATTGAATATCTTAAAATATCAATTTATTGAATTAAAATTTGATAGGATGAGGAAATTAATTAAAATGAGATAAATAGTATGATCCTATTTAATTTATCTTCCAAGATTTGAGAAAATAAGTTCTTTAATTAAAAAAGGGAAATGAATTAGTTAACTTAAATACAAAAAGGAAACATTATGGTTAACTAAAAATTATCTATTTAGTTAACTCCTTCATTCACTATAAAATCAAGAAAGCTAACTCCCTCTTAATAGAAATTGTTTATCTTTTTAAACTTAGCTCTAGATTGATCTTAACCATTTTTCAAGATCAATCTCAACCATTGATTTATCTATAATTTCTATAAAAGAAGGCCTCTTGCCTCTTATTTGATAAGTGCAAATTTGAGTATTGAAAATCTGTAGAATTTGTGCTAGAGTTGTCTAGACATTTTTTTATTTTTTTTTATTTTTGTTACTAGCATTTTCCTACCATTTTCTTTAATTGAATTTTTCTTATTTGATAGAATAGATTTCTTCATCTAGATTAATCTATCTTACTTACAACAAAGAAACTACAAAAGCATGGTCTAAGCATAAAATTTAAATCTTTCATCTTAATGGAGTCTAAAGTCACTTGATGCTCTTGGTTTGAGAGCAACAAAACTTCCATTAAATAGGAGGTAATATGTCATTTTTCTAAGATTCTCTACAATGGATTCGTCCATATTCATGTAATGCCCTCGCAAGGGATCAAAAGAATTTCAATAAGTTTTCCAAAAAAAAAAAATTTATTTAAAAAAAAAAACATGAAAGTAAAATCATTCATAACATTCACATGATAACGAAAGCATTAGCATCAATTCAACTTAACATACATAATAGGTTACATTCTTTAAGGATCCCTTAATGTTGAATCACATCTAAATTAACTATTCCTCTAACATCACATTCTTATGAAATAACAATGATACATCCAACATTCTTAAACAACCTACAAGTGTCCTTTTTGTAACTACATTTTAGCTCAATCATCCACTGTGCATGTTACAAGGTATGAAAGGCTTAAAAGAATAAAGAATCCATGTAAATAAAGTACATCAACATCCAATATGAATCCATGATGAAATTAAAGTAAATGAAACCACATATCATCACAAAAGATATAATCATCCATCATAAAAGATAACCATACATCACAAACATAAATAACTAAGTGCACGGTTACTCCCAATCGTAAATAACATCATTAGACCATCGTGGATCTTAGCCATCCCTCCATGTGTAACATTCCAAATCACCAAAGAGATCATTGGTATTAACATAGTAGGAATGTCACACCTAAATCATACTACATCATATGCAGAAAGTAATCTAACATGCAAAGTAAAGCATAAGATAACGTCATCTAACATATGAAAATCATCAATATAAGAAACATACCAATAAATACATCAATCATAAGGTATATCATCTATCATAATGATCCAAGAACATAATGAAGATAAATACCAACCAAGAATGCTCCAGCCATGGTGTCTCGGATGGATCTCAAATGATAAGAGTAGAAAAATACTACCACCCGACCGCGTGGTACCTTAGTGGTCCACTCCCACCGTGCTGAGGGAATAATCTCAAGTCCCATACAGGCTATCCAAAAACACATAGCAAAAATTTCTTTAAGTCCAGGAATCCTAAAAGTATACAAACTCAAAGGTTCCATCACACAAAACTAACATCTAATTCCCAGAGGCACACAATGATATGTAGGAAACCTACTATGCAAGCGAGAAAGTGTCATCGCATTTATCACGTACAAGTTACCCTGGCAGTTAGCTAAACTCGACAGGTCCATACTGATCTCATGCTACTACTAGTATCCTCTCATACTGAGGAGGCATACTACGGAATGCAAGGTCTCAACCCTGCGTTCTCTCTACTCCCATCCTAGTCTGTACAGGCACTCGAGGCGTGGGTGAGAACCAAAATAATTATCTTTTTAGGTTCATTTAATCCCCATTTAGTGTGTAAATGTTATCACTTATTAACCAAACTTACAATGAGTTACCCTGGCAGCCACTTAGGGCTCTGGCCCCCATTGCAAGCCACTTCCTAACACTACATGTAGATAACCTAACCTAAGCTCATGGAATCATAAAATCACCCTAGTCCTATACAAGCAACTAGAAAGAAAATCCAAAAGATAATTCATAAAAAGAATCATCAAATATCCACAATAAAAATCATCAAATCTCCATGATAAGAATCATCAAATCTCCATGAGCATCTAGAAAGCATCCATAGAAAATCATGACCACAACAGTTCTCTATTGGCAACTGAAGGCATCACTGATAATCATAAGTATCCATTGGTTCTCAATAACCAAAATATATCTCAAAATAAATCACCATATCCATTGGTTCTCAACAAGCAACCAAGAATATCTCAAAATCATACTAATCAAAGACTCCAAAATGGTTGACTCAAACATGTCACAACATGAGATCATCAAGAAATAAATCAATACATCAGTCCCATCATGGCCACTAGAAAATAATCCAAGGATAACTGATCGATGACTCAAAAATGGTTAAGTCAAGTGTCTCATACATAAGAATCTCAACTATAACATTCAGTAATTTACAAACATTTCATAGATCATTCCATCACATACCATGGTTAGGTTTATAAAGATCAAGACCAAATAAGATCAACATGCCATCACATCTCATAACCCCCGAGCCTCTGGTAACAACCTAAGACTAGTCAACACTAGTCAACCCAAAAACCCAAAACAAGAAGCATAGAGAAAAGACAATGAAAACACATGTTTTGGTTTACTAATATCACATGGATGAGTTCAGTGTAAAGGTTTCCAGCTTTCTATTTTCAATAATACTACTAGTGTATAGGATTTATCATTTGACCTACAAGTCAACCCGTTTGTTTACCTCGATAGCATTATCCTTCCATAATATTCTAAGAATAGCTCAAGGGTAAATAATTTACTCATTAAACTAATCACCATTGAACTTCAATTAAATCATTCATTTTATTTTGCTAAGATCAATGTTACTAATCGAATAACTCTTCCTTATCATTAATTCAACTTTTCAACATAATCAAAGGATCATTATTCGTTATATTATAAGAGAGCCAATTATCAATCTTCGAATAAGGAGATTATAACTTTATTAAAATGATCAATTATGTAGTGCCTACCCTTGTTCACATCTTTTCTAGACATTGTTGTTGTTATTATTAGACTATGATAGACTGGTCTTATGTTGATGGATTAGTGGTATTGTTTTGAGACTATCAAACATTATGTTATGGATTCAGTGGATATATGATGAGATCATTTAGACTTTACATTTCATGTATGCATGATGATCATTACATTGCTTTCAGTTATTGTTGATGATTAGTTAGATGGTTTATTATCTCATGTCTTTTATTATGGATACTTACCCCATACTTGCATGTGTATGGTGTGCATATTTTCTTAATTTATGGCATTTCTGATATGGTTAAGGAAGGGAGTCGTAGTCACCTACTTAGTTAGGATCTACATGATGCACCACTTCCTACCATTGTCTATTTAGCTTAGCATTATATATATTGTATGTACATGCATGGTTTTTTTTGCAAGTTGCAGGTACCGGCTATCGACTTCCCTGAATTGTCAGGATGAGCATACCCTATTATACTATCTCAATGATAAGAGAAGGGAGATAAATTCTCAAATCCAAATCCCAAACCCTTAAACCAATTGTCCTAGTAAGGTAGGACAAGTCTCTGGATATTTTACCCATCGAATGTGTCGGATGACATAATTCATGATTTTTAACCCTTTAGACTGATTTTGTGTGAATTGCTCTATGATGAGTTTTCATATTTTATCTTGGAGGTCT
The DNA here is from genome assembly GCA_028749045.1 of Cupressus sempervirens. Classification (NCBI taxonomy): domain Eukaryota; kingdom Viridiplantae; phylum Streptophyta; class Pinopsida; order Cupressales; family Cupressaceae; genus Cupressus; species Cupressus sempervirens. The sequence goes on from CM053789.1 coordinate 265,602,891, forward strand.
ATGGTGAATTTTTTATTAATTAAGTCTTAATAAATAGATTTAATTAATTAATTATTTGAGAAAATTAATATAAAATATCATGATATTTGATATTTTTATTATAATTAATTAAATGAGAATTAATTGAGGAAAAAGGAATTAAATAAAAGAAAATTAGAAATTAAAACTAATAATAATTATAAAATAATAATAAAGTAATAAATAAATAATAATAAAAAAAGTTATAAAAAATTAAAATGAAAGTTATAAATATTTAAATAGAAATTATATAAAAAGTAAATTGGAGTTATAAGCTTGCATGGGAGTTAATGCACCTTTTCATTTCTTATATGTCAACAACATGGGGGTTAGTGCATCAATTAAGCACATGGTATCTACAACCCCATGGCTCATCTAGAAGGTTGGAAAAGACCCATGCTTAGTTGGTGACACCTTCTAGCTATTTCTAGAAGCATTCTAGATGTTTCCTGAGAGCTCTTTATATTCAGGCATTCGTAGAAGCTTAGACATAGTGTTGGAGAGCAATTGGAGCATTGGAGGACTCAAAAAATCTGAAGAAGGGAGGAGCTTGATCTGCGGATTTTCTAAAAAAGAGTGAATTAGCATCAAAATTCGGATAGATTCTTGTGATTTTACTTATGTTATTTCCGTATCTTGCACTCCCTGTCTTCTTCGTGTCTTCTGAAGATTTTCCTATTTTAATTGTATGCATTCTCAATATGGGTAGTTAAATTTATTTGAGAATTTTATATGCATAGATCTAAAAAGAACACAAGGCTAGGGTTTAGATTCATAGTCAAACCCATTAGATTAATTAATGGAAAAAGTTTGAGATCAAATATTATAGGAAAATTCTGAGAGTTGGAATTTATATTTTGTGTATATAAATATACAATTTTATATATATATATATATATATATATGTGTGTGTGTGTGTGTGTGTGTGTGTGTGTGTGTTTGTGTGTGTGTGTGTGTGTGTGTCTATATGCTGTGATATTTGATTAAACTCTGTATGTATACACACACACACACACACACATATACATATATATATACATATATATATATATAAATATATAAATATATATATATATATATATAAATATATATATACATACATACATACATATATATATATATATATAAATATATATATACATACATACATACATATATATATATATATATATATATATATATATATATATATATATATATATATATATATAATTAAAAGTCGAATGACATATATTTCGCAGAGAGCGAATGTTTTAAAAATCATATCACGATTCATCTCTGAGAAAAGCATTTAAAAAATGATATTGAAAAAAAAAAATATTAAACATGTCTTTGGGTGGGTATATGATCCGTACCCTGTACGTCAGGCAGCGACATCATACCTATGGTCGCAGGTACTGCGACTGCTGTCACAGACCTGCGACGACAAGCATGGTGGCCACACGGCTTTTATAGCCGGTGGTGACTATTATTAAATAGTAGTATGTGATTAAAGTTTTAATGTGACATCAATTGAAATTTTGTAATTCAATTTTTTATTTCATTTTTTTTTAAATGCAACAATTATATATATTTATATATATATATGTATATATATATATATTTAAATATTAATATATATTAATATATGTATACATGTAAGTATGTAAATATGATAATTAATAAATTTAAATTATTATTATTTGATAAATGATTAAAGGTTCATAATTTAGTTGTTTTAAATTATTAAATAAAGTATATTGATAGTTTGGTGGGGGACATTTTCAAACAAAGATTATAATTGAAAGATGGATTTTAAGGGAAACATTTATTCATCTAAAATAATACATGTATAAAATTTTCCTCCGTTTATTCTCTAAACTTGAAAACATAAACTGAGACCTCTACATATAAATTCAAGTTTGTAAATTTAGCAAAACCAAAACATGTGTTTGCATTGTGTATTCTTTATACTATTATTTTGGGTTTTGGGTTGACTAGTGTTGACCAGTATAGGATGTCTACTAGAGGCTTGGGGGTTATGTGATTGTGATGTCATGATGATGTTTTAATCTCGATCTTTATAAACCCAACCATGGTTATGTGATGGAATGCTCTATGTATTGGTTGTAATTACTGATTGTTATAGTTGAGATTCTTATGTACGAGACACTTGACTTAACCATTTTTTGTCATCAGTCAGTTATCCTTGGTTATTTTCTTGTCGCCATGATGGGACTTAAATGTGGATTTATTCTTGATGATTTCATGTTGTGACATGTTTTGACTCAACCATTTTGGAGTCTTCAATCAGTATGATTGAGATATATTTTGGTTATTGAGAACCATTGGATACTTTTGATTATCAGTGAAACTTCAGTTGCCAATAGAGAGCTGTTGTTTTCATGATTTTCTATGGATATTTGCTCATGGAGATTTGATGCTTTTATGCATATTTGATGATTTCATTATGGATTATCTTTTTTGATTTTGAGATTTATGATTCCATGAGCTTAGGATAGGATATCTGCATGTAGTGTTGGGAAGTGGCTTACAATGGGGTCCAGGGCTCTAAGAGGCTGTCAGGGTAACTCATTGTAAGTTGGATTAATAACATTCACACCTAATACTAACTAAATGAACCTAAAAAGATAAGTGTTTGGTTCTCACCCATGCCTTGAGTGCTTGTACATGCTAGGATGGGAGTAGTGAGAATGCATGGTTGAGACCTTGCATTCCATAGTATGCCTCGTCAGTATGAGACAATACTAGTGGCCGCATGAGATCAGTATGGACCCATGGAGTTTAGCTAACTGCCAGGGTAACTTGTACGTGATAAATGCGATGACACTTTCTCGCTTGCATAGTAGGTTCCTACATGTCTTTGTATGCCTTTGGGATTAGATGTCGGTTTTTGTGCTTGGAACCTTTGAGTTAGTATACTTTTAGGATTCCTGGACTTGTAGAGATTTATGCTATGTGTTCTGGATAGCCTATTTAGGACTTGAGATTATCTCCTCAGCACAGTGGGAGTGGACCACTTAGGTACCACGCGGTCGGGTGGTAGTGTATTTTCCACTCTTATCATTTGAGATTTATTGAGACATCATGGCTGATGTGTCCTTCATTATGGTGGATATGTATCCTTTCATTGATGATTAGCATATGTTAGATGATGTTATCTTATGCTTTTATTGCATTTTAGATTACTTTCTGCATATGATATAGTATATGTTAGTAGTGATATTCCTACTATGTTAATATCGATGATCTCTTCGACGGAGGGATGGCTAGGGCCCACAATGGTCTAATGATGCTATTAACGGTTGGGAGGAACCGTGCACTTAGTTTATTATGTTTGATTTTTATGATGGATGTATATCTTCTATGATGATGTATCATGTGTATCATGTGATTATCTTTACTTTGATGTATCATGGATTAGAATAGGATGATGTACCTTATTCTACATATGTATATTCTTTTGAGCTTTTTCATACCCTGTGACATGTACAGTGGATGATTGAGCATTTGGAAATCTAATGTATAAACATTGGACTTATCATTATTATTTCATGTGGATGTTGTACTAGATGGACTCATTAATGTTGGTTGACTTGGATGTAATTCAACGTTAAGGGATCTTAAAGAATGTAACTAGTAGTGTATGTTGTGTTTACTTTCATATGGACATTGCTATTGCTTCCATTGTTATGCATAAGTTATATGTGGTATTTATTTTCATGTTAAAACAAAAAAAAGTGCTACCAAACTTAGTGAAATTCTAGGTTAATTCTTTGGATCCCTTAGCGAGGCATTACAAACAATTAACCTAGATACACAATTCCACGACTTTTATCATTCTAATAGTTTTCAATTCAATATTACTAAGTTTCACCATTAAAACATCTAAGGTCATTATTCAAGTTATTAGAATAAGACTTATCAACTTGATATCAATTTTTTACAATCCCGTTAAAAGAATTATATCAAATAAATCTCTATTACATAACATAATTAAATCTAATTAACTCTAGTTAATTGATTTAATTTATAATTACACAACCATACCACCAAATCCAATAAATATCAGTTGACTATTAACTAACTATAATTTGTACGTTAAAGTCAGTCATAATCCAATACACAAATATTCATATTCATAATTCAATAATAATAACTTGTTAATATTTAATAACAACCTATATTGGGAATCTTATTAATAGATCCACATTCATCATTCTTTAATGGATACTAATATTCCCTTAACGAATTCGTATCATCGATAATTTTTTCAAATAAGACTTTATCGCACAACTTAATTATCAATATCATAGTTATAGTATCAACTCAATGAAAATCAATTATACTCCAAATCCAAAAATTAAAACTTTAATCATAAAATAATTTCCACTAGATTAACTCTAATCGGATTAATTGATATCTCTTAAACTATTTATTATTTATTAATAGTTTGTTAGACCCAACAACATTAGTAAATAAACTCATCATAATTATAAATGATCGCTCTAGAGAACCTTACAAAACTTCATTGGTTAATATTTGACTAACTCTTAGTATAATTAAGGTATATCAAATATCTCTCCTTTTAATACTAATTGACAAATTATAATCATGTCAATTTCAATAATTCGATTTACAATCCTGAGAACCCCAAAATAATTGATAACTTTAAATATTAAAGTTCATTCTAACTATATCACTAATACTCATACTGATAGTCCAATGACAATTTACATTAATTTTCTTATTGAAAATTCTATTATACTAGATTCATCACTATGGATACTAATGTCTCATTCCAATTTAATAATAATTAACGAATTTAAATTAATAATCCATATTTAACATTATTGTGATTATAATATTAACCAATGTAACATAAACACCATAACAATTAATATTTGTAATATTAATGTTAAGTCAAGACTCCATATACATTTTACATAATAACATATACTAACATTGATAGCTATATATTTTATTAAAATATTCTAAAATAACAATAAAGAGTTTTACCATCAAACATTTTTAATAAAAAGATAATTTAAAACTATATTCATTTAAAATCTTGAATATTAAAAATTCCATTAATAATATATATATAGACACACATATATGCATATATATATGTACACACACACACACACATATATATATAAAATTAATATACATCAATTATTAATATATACACACACACATATATATATAAACTAACATATAACAATTTATAATATCACAATTGAAATCGAAATTACAACTCAAATCGTATCATAATCTTTAACTGGCTCCAACATATCAAATGGCGTTTTACACAAACCCGCGACCCATTTTTGAAGCTGCTGATGTAGCGACAGTGTCGTGCACTGACGGTCGCTGCCACAGTTAGCCCTACGATCGTAGTTGTAGGTACGACTGCGTCAGCGAGCCGTAGGCCGGCGCAGGTGTTATATACATATGAAGGGTGGGGAGGGTGAAACCCCCCCCCCCCCTCCATTACATTTAATTTTATGAAAATGTTTATAAACGTTTACAAATATCATTTCAAAAAATTTATCAAAAGCAATTTCAAATTTTAATAAAAGTTTTTCCATCGCTTTTTTAATCGTGATTATTAATGATCAGTGTTATATATATACGTAGAATTTAAGCATTACTATATTTCAATCATAATATATATATATATATACATATATATATATTATATACAAAATAAGAACATATACTAGTTTCAAATAAAAAGGGTCTTCTAACTCTTTAAATTAAGAAATTTCTTTTTAAAATAATGGTCTCTAAATTACTCATAATAATCATTCCTCAGATTTACCTATTATTTTTTCTAATAGGTTTGATCATAAATTTTAACTTAGAATATCTTTCATTGAAATACAAACCCTTGTCTAATCAAATCTTCGATTCCAATACAATTCGAACCCAAACCCGATTTAGATCTAATTTCTTTTTCATTTGAAACTAGGGTTTTCAATTATTTTCTTTGCATACATATCTAGATTCCAATTTCAAATCGCAGATTCAATCACAAAGAATATTTAGACACATATAATAGTCACAAAAAAGATAGGAAGACAAAGAGTGCAAAGGGAATATGTGAATATCACGAGTGCACCTGGACACTGATTCTAATTTGCCATGCCTCAAAAGTCCATAGAAACTCCCTTCCTTCTCATACACAATTCCTCCAAGATCAAAGCCAACTGAAATTCTGACATGACTAGAAGTGCTTGAAGAAGCATAGAAGCATGTAGAAACATATGAGAATGTAGAAGCATATGAGCTTCTCAAATGCATGTAAGCTTCGAAGCTTTTCAAAACACACTAGGAGAGCCTCTATTTAAAGGCCTCTAAGATGCATCTAGAATGTGTCTAGAAACAACTAGAAGATAAGCATGACAACCAAGCATGAGTCTTCTCCAACTTTCTAGATGAGTCATAAGGTTGTAGACACCATGTGCTCAAATAAAATGCTAACTCCTAAGTGTAAACAACTTGTGCATACTTAGAGTGCAAACTCCTGTGTTGTCTACATGACAACTCCTGAGAATTTGTGAACTCCTATGTGAGAAAATATTAAAATAATGCACATTCATTAATATAATATTTACTTTACTCTTTTCAATTTAATTTATTTATTATTAAATCCTATGCACTAACTTTAATAATTCCACTTTTCAATCTTTATATATATATATATATATATATTTTAATCACATGGATTCTAGAATGTTTTAATAATTTTAATATATTTTCCACTTTTAAATTTCATTTTCAAAACTTAATTTCTAAATTATTTATTAGCTTTAATAATATTATTATTTAGTCATTTATTTAAAAATGAACTCCAAATATATTATTATTAAATATATTATTATTAAAATGAATATTGTCACATTCCAAATGTAAACTTATAACTTTTATCTTCAAATTTAATTATTTTATCTAATTAATTTTCCAATTAATTAAATAAAATAAATATTAAAATATCATATTAATCTTCCATTAAATTAAACCATTAATTAAATCTTTTAATTAGCCTTAATTAATAGAAAATACCCCCAAGACTCACAAGGGTAAAATATGAAAATCCATCATAGCCAAAATACATACAAAATCAAACCAAGGGTTTATATCACGAATTATGTTATCCAACGTATTTGGAGTGTACTCAACACAAATACTTGACCTAATTTTCAATTAGGAAAAATGGCTTAAAGGGTTGGGATTTGGACTTGAGAATTTATCTCCCCTCTCTTATCATTGAGATGATGTGATAGGGTACGCTCATCCTAGCAATTTAGGGAAGTCGATACCTAGTACCTGCAACCTGCATAAAAACCATGCATGTACGAGCACAATATATACTAACTAAATAGGCAATGGCAGGAAGTGGTGCATCATGTAGATCCTAACTAGCAGGTGACTACGACTCCCTTCCTTAACCACATCAAAAATGTCATACAAAAGAACAAACACACACCATACACATGCAAGTATGGGGTAAGTATCCATAAGAAAACACATATGATAATAACTCATATAATAATTGCAAACACTGTAATAATCATCATGCATACATGAAATGTAAAGTACCAAGTAATCTCATCACATATCAACTGAATCCATAGCACATATCTGATAGTCTCAAAACAATGCTGCTAACCATCAACATAGAACTAGCCCTAAAAGAGCTCGACAATGACAGCAATAATGTGACCTAGGGGTAGGCACTACAATTCATTTGTGATCAATCTTGTATTTAATGACTTATCGTAGTGTGTTATTGATTGCATTGGCCATATTTCACAAACACATCTACATATTGAAATTTAGTTTGTAGTTAGACATATCATATCATAGGAAGACGAGTAGACCTAGATTTTGAATTGTAAGTGGAATTTGAATATTATTCTACAAGGTTTTTGATGCATTTTGTTGAGATTATGAATCTTTTCACATAGATATGTCTCTAAAGCTTTAACCATGTTCACTGGTAAATCATTCTTGATTAAAATCTTTGACCTACAGGGTATGTCATTCTTGGTAAGTCTATTTTTGTGTACTTTATTCCTTTTTATTATAGCTTATATTTGAATTCATTTTATTATATTTATATTAAATAATCCTAATAGTACCCCTACTTGTTGATTTGAATCTTCATAATAACACTTCTACTATCAAATGCATGTAAAAATTTAAGAAACCCCAAAGCCTTATTTTCATTTACAAGAACTACAAAGTTATTGTAATACATCACTATAATTAATAAAAGAACCCATGGAAAATTAAGAAATATTCCTTTTGTATACCATGCATAATTTTTTAATTATTTCTAATTATGTTTCTTTTATTTATAGCAAAATCATAGAATGTTATCTTTTAAATATTTTACATTACATCACATGGACAAGAATTTTTTAACATTTTTAAATGACAAGGAATATATATATATATATATATATATATATATATATATATATATATATATATATATATATATATATATATATATATATATATATATATATATATATATATATATATATATATATATATATATATATATATATATATATATATATATATATATATATATATATATATATATATATATATATATATGATTAAATATAATTTAACAAATATAATTTTACTATCTAAAAGAAAATAATTATGGTAAAAAGCCCAATGATAAGGAATGACCACTTGCATTTTTCATTTTCTATAATCCTTTTCGTGATCTATAGCCACGAATGAAGGTTACAACTTGCACTACAAAAAGGTTATGTCTTAGAAAATGGAAAAAATATTTAGTGCTCTGGAAGATTTCTTTATATCTTCATGAGATTACTCTAGAAACATCTGCAGATTTGAAGGGAGCTTCTTCAATAGGTGAGTTTTTGTATTGTTTTGATGGATTTTGTTTAAAGCAAAAATAATGCGATAAATTCATCTTTTCTTCCTTTTAATCATTTCTTCTCGATTTCACACTTGTTCCTTTCTTTTAATCTATCTTTTCACATTGATCCTAAAATGTTTTTGAGGGTTTGAATTTTAATAATGTAAGAATGTCATAAATAACCATTTGTAGTAGCAACTACAAATAAAATAAATCTGCATATGCAATATATCTTATGGTAAGATTTTGTACAATAACTAGATAAAAAACCAAAATACACTAAAATTTTCACACAAAAATGAAAATCTCCTTTATTATAATATATAAAAATGGTATCACTAAAACTACTTGATGTGAATAGTATCAAATATTCATATACACAAACCTTTTTTGAAATCAAATCTACACCTAATAATATAAGAAAATTATTATTGTGAAGGAAACATCAATTTTCATTATCGTGTGACATTCATTAAATAGATTTTAGTGAATTTTTTCGAATGACCATCAGCCAAGTTAAGTTCAATCACTTCTAAAGCTTGGGTGATATGAGAAAGGAATGTGTACCATTCTATATGAATTTTTGATTTGAATTTATATCAATTGAATTTGAAAAAGTGACCTAATTATAGCTAATATGTGGATGAGCGATTCAAATTCTAGAAAATACCAAATAGAGGTGATATAGGAGATATGTAAATAAATCAACCCCTTTTTTAGATTATTTAGCCATCATGGTTTATAAATAGAGATTGGTCCAATGTAATAGGGTGTTTTGGTCTAGCCTGAAGGAACATGGAGGAAAATAGAGCAAGGGAACTAGGTAAAAGGACAAGGTTCAATTAAGAAGAGAAATTGACTAATGTAGATAAAGAGTATGGGGAATTTGTGTTTATTTGGCTATGTAGAGGTGAGAGGTTACACTAATAGGATATATTGTAATTAAAATTGTAACTCAATTAAATAAACTAATCATTTCTTTGTTGATATTTCTTTAAAAACTATTACCATTAAAGTTTCTCACAATCTTTTACTTAAAAACATAGGTTGATAAATTAGTTGTCAAATTTCATTCAATTTATTAAAGTCGTATAAAAATATGGGTTCAAAATTCAAAATAGAACTATTAGTAGCAACTTTTAGATTTTCACAACATAAAGAAAGAAATAAAGTGCAAATGTTCACAAAATTTTTCCTCAATCTTCAAAGCTATGAGATTTACAATAGATTGTTCTCATAGATGCTCAGTCTCATATCGAGAAGATATTGATACAAATATGTCCAAGATTTTATTAAACATGGTAAACAAAATTGATAAGTAAAAGTAGGTGATCTCAATTGCGAGACACCCCATTAGATTCCCAAAAATTTCAATCTTAATATGTAGATGCAATACAAATAATAAAGAAGTATACAATATTGGGTGAACTCCTCCAATTTAATTAATGTTCAATGCTTCTTTCTCATTTCTATTATTTCCAACCTTAAAATTACTTTCATATAGGTTATGCTTCACTAATGGTAAAGGCCTGTGCACTCTATAGTGGAGATCGACATCTTATGGATTTGTAGTAAGGTTGTGCACCTTTTTGAAATACAAAGTGAAAGAATACTTCTAAGGAAGTTAGACAACCTAATGATTTCTATCCCCTCTCTTAGATTCTAGATATATGAAAATTCTCTTGAGCTTAACAACTTCAAAAGTAGGAAAACATGACAACAATCTATTTAAATTTATTGTCATTTGTTTGCTAATCATTCATGTTGTAGAAATATTCATGCAATATTTATTGGGGCCAATAGGCCAACATACATCATTTGAACAAGCTAACAAATGTGAAATGATTCTATTTTTTCTCTTTGGAGATAATTTAAGATTGAAGCTGTTGAGTAAAGAATAAGCACAATGGAGGATTTTGTTACAAGACTTTGACATTGAGGCACTAGCTTTGTGATTAGTATAATAATAATGTATGTAACGCAATTAAAAATTCCTTATTCCAACCTTTGATTTTCTTGATGCAAATAATTGAACTTTGATAGAAGGGGCACATATTACTCATAATTCAAGCTATGAATATGATCTAGAGGAGAATCATGATGATAAAAATTGATAGATATAGTATTCAAGAACTCCATATTCCTTATGCCTAATTTTTTTTTTCAAATAGGTCTTAGCTAATTCTATCTTACTTTCAGATTTAGTTAATCATAATGATTCACATTGGATCATAAAAGTTCTTAAATATATGCCAAGTAATTCACTGCTTTCATTTTTAGTGAAACCAGTTAAATGTAAATTGGATGTTTTCTAAAGCATCCTATCAGTGTAAATAAGCATTTACTATTTACACTTACTTAAGTTTACTTAGGTTAATGCATTATTTAATTATTTATATACGTGAGACACTTAGGAGTTTATGTACTCTCATAGAAGTACACAACTCTAATTAAGCACATGGTGTCTACAACACTAGAGTTTGCATCATTCATTGATTTGTAATGTTGATTGTTAACACAGTTATTCACACTCCTAATTTAGAACATGTTGTCTACACCACTGATTTGAATGCTACACCATTTTAGGCTTATCCTTACATCATCACACTTACTTCCATGCTTAATGGAGGATAACCCATATCTAGTGGACATGTGCTTGGTTGTATGACTTATCATGATGTTGACTTCTATGCATTCTAGAAGCTCTCCAGAGGGCTTTATATACAGGAAACCCTAGTGTACTTGAATATGTCATATTGAATGAATATATCATCATTCTAATCATACTCTCTCTTTGGTCTACTATTGTGCTTGTGTTTGAGTTCCTTGGTCTTGGGTCAATTCTAGCCTAAGTGAAATTCTTACACATCCAAATGAGAATAGTCAAGAAGAATGACAATTAAACCCAATATTCTATGAGAGTTGTAGGTGGCACTAAGATGATCTAGACAACTTGGAGTTAAACACATTTAGAGAATAATCTAAGAAAAAATTCAAAATAAATAAAAAGAAAATTAAAAAAAAGATAGTTTCTACAAATGGTTGCATTACCATTTTTAGCATCGGTTATAGAAATGACATATGCTAGGAGTCTCTGTTCAGAGCCATTGATGAGGTTTTGTTATTGATTAACAATTATACTCACTCTTTGTAGAAAATTAGAGTACTCATGTCTTTGTATTTTAGCATACATTATTGCAACTGTATTGACACACCCTTAAAGGTTATTATATAACATGATTTGAGCTTAATCTAGTTGAGTAAATTCATTCAATTATTTTTGGTTGAGTGTATGGGGATTACATTAGAATTTGGGTGTAGTAGAGTGTGTATATTTGAGCAAGTTTATTGCAAGTTTTGGGACTATAGTTACTCGAATTGGACTTAGCTTTCACTTAGACCTGACAATTGGTCATTTTTTTCCTTCTTTTGAAAGTAAATTGATCATTCATTTTGTGTGACAATCACTCGTAATTACCTTTATGATGTGTCTCAGAATACCATAGATAGTTTCAATATATTTGGAAGCTCAAGAGTGGGGATACAAATCATTATGTTGTCTCACCTCTTAGAAGTATCATTGCATTCTAAGAAAGAACCACGTGAGGCTTCATCTCATTTTCAAACAAAGAAGATAAAAAAATATGATAGAATGAAAAGTGAACACAACACTTTTATAGGTGGTTTTTGGGTTACAAAAATTTGAAACTAACTAATCTCTCCTGCTAATATGTCATGTGATTATTGTACAAATTATATTGTGATAGGATTGATAATGAAGAAAGTGAACCTCAGAATAATAATTGGTGACTAGATTTTATGGGCTCTAATGGTTTTTATAGGAATGTACTAAAAGTAATGTTGATGTTAAGTACAATACTAACCATATAGCTACATAATATACAGAGTCATGGTTGAGCATAATTTGAATGCTTAATAGTTGTATCTAACAATCCTATTAAATTCCTCAAGAGTTTGTAGCTGTAAGGCTTGAAGTGTTATTCCAAAATCTCTTGAGAGTAGAGGTAAGGGGTTATGTGGGAAAAATAAGTGTTTTTAAATATGACAATGATATTTGCATAATAGTTTTTTCCTCTTCACATTGTAATATATCTCATAATGTAAAGATGATAACAACCAATAATTGAAGTTCTACTACCATGGCATTTGCAAGTCTTGTTCATCATAATGACCTAGTTTTATAGGCAATAGAGTTTTCAAACCTTGAAAGTATTTGGAAATTATTTAGTATCATTTTTCTTACCCACTTTGTCATATGTACCTAGTCTTCTTTCAAAATATAATACTCTTCCCTCGATAAATGTTTTGAATGATAGCCTTTTTTTAGAATAGAATACACTTTTCCCTTGCTAAATGTTTTGAATAATACTTTTTTAAAGCATTGGGCCTGATAAAATATTGATGTTATGATGCCTAACACTTTCAACAAGGATATAAAACTAAAATATTAATGGTTTAAGCTAGATTTATAATAATTGGTTTTACAACTAGATTTTGAAACCAAACAATAATTTAAAAAGTAGTTATTTAATAATAATAATAACTACCAGCATCTAAAAGAACAACAAAGCAACAATATTACCTTAACTCATAACAATAATATCTCACATTCAATTTCTGCATCAAATAATGATCCTTGAAAATTTGTCAACACTAAAGACTTCTCAAATTTGGTATAGGTGTAGAGTTTATCACAAATCTACCCCCTTAGATTAACCAAGTTTTAATCTATCCCTACTATAAACTCTTTAACATTTCAATATCTAGAAGTTATAAGTCTTTTTCAAATCCAAGCATAACTCCAAGAAATGGTGCTATTAGTAATTTTTTGGCCAATAGCTATTAGAAAACAAGGTTGATATACTTACACTATCATGAAAATAGTAGGTTTTGGCTATTTGGATAAGAAAACTATAAACATAACAACTGTTTAGAAGATAGGTCGATCAAACTCAAAATGATCTTTTATTTTATAATGTGCTATACTTGGTTGAAGTAACATAAATTTCCCTATCCTATTCTCTTTAAAAATATTGTAACAATAAAATGTAGTACCATGCAACACATTAGGCCTAAATTTTTGATACTACATAACTCACAGTGATTCAAAGATTATTATTACCTTCTAATGCAAACTTTAGAAGTCCAGTGAGACAAGTCAAACAACAACCCTAAAATGCACCAAACAAATGTAATCTACCCTAATTATAGATTAATAGTGGATAACTATAAAGACTAAGATTGTGTGATAGAGGAACGAGACTTGTGGGAAGCAGAGAGGTGCAAACTTCTATGCCTAAAGATATTAAATGTATTTTAAAATAGGCTTTCATGAAATTCTTTTTTTTTTGAATTTTAAAGATCTCTTTGTTTGGTGTTGTCACACATTTGATTGAAATTTTTTTACTATTATTTCATGCACTAACACTCTTTTCCTTATCATTATGTTTTTTAATGAACCCTATTTACACTTTCGAACTGTGTTGAATAGAATTCAAAAATTTGTTCATAGAGAGTGTAAATATGATGTTAATATTTTCTTTTCTTGATTATATTTTCAATTCTGTCACATATAATTCCAATGTCTTCGACAAAATTAATTGTGCCAAAGGTTCAATAGATGTTATTCAAGACAATTGCATCTCAGCTATTGATGTGGTTTTGGACTTGTCTAACAATGGAATTACAGGGACAAGAAATTTGGTTTCATTGTCATTCTTGGAGTTGAAGCATGTTGGATTGATTTTTTTGGTAGTCTTTTGTTTTTTCCTCACAAAAGTTTCCTCCCAAAAAGCAGTCTCTTAGGTTATGGTAAGAATTGACACATTTCAATGTGTCCTCTATACATCCATCATATGCAACTTTTGCATGCTCTTGACATAAGTATTATTATGGTGATTACAATTTATCACTATAACAACTAACTCTATTTTTGCAATGCACACAAGCTATTCTCAATTATTATAGAGGCTATGAAAAGAAAAAGACAACTAGTTTGATGTGATTTTTTTTTTGGGGGGGTTGGTGGGGGGAGGTCTATTTTCTTGACATAAATTTCATAATAATTTTATCATTTTCTAAGAAGTCGGCATAAGGAACAATACTTGTGTGTGGCCAAAGTGCTCCAAATAATATTTCATAAAAGACTATCACTATAAATTTTAGAGAAGTTTAATTGACATGAAATATAGTTTTAAAATTCTTGAATTGTTATTGATAAAGATTTAAATCATTATTTTTCATAACAACTAAAATTTGTGTTCTTTGAGAAGAGTATATCATGTTATAGGGACCATGATCATGGTAGATTTAATGTTGGGAAGACAACTTTGCAAATTTTTTGCATTATTTTTTAAAGGGTACTAGCTCAATGGAAAAGCTCCTGCTTTATAAGTAGGAGGATGGTGGTTCAATTCCATAGTGCGCTAATATGACTAAATTAAAGATAAAATAAACTACCAAATAAACTATCTAATATATTACCAAATATACTACCATATATAGTACCAAATATACTACCAAATAAACTATGAAATGTACTACACAAAAAGTACCAAATATACTACCAAATATACTACAAATCAAACACCTAATATACTACCAAATATACTACCAAATAAATTACCAAAATTACCAAATAAACTACCATGTAAATTACCAAGTAACAACAATAAATGACTAAATCAATGACCTAATCATTGATTAAAATAGTTTAGTCATAAATTTGGTTGGGAGATAAATGTCTAGTAATAAACTACCATTGGTCACGTGATCAAAACTAGTCACATATCTACAATTTTTAGTAGTTTATTTACTAATATATTATTGTTTTTGTAATGATGTATCAAAGGGAGAGGTTTGCTATTGAAGAAGAAGATACTAAAGGTAGAGGGAGTTCACACTATTAGAGGGAGTTAAGTTCTCATGGATGAGAATCATAATGAAACTAAGGATATGTTCCTTACTTTATTCTTTCTCTAAACTTGTATTGCATTATGACATGTTGTGTTCCTATCAATGCAAAAGAGGGAGATCATTTCAAAAAATTGATTAATAATGTATTGTCTTTCATGTTATAAAAAATATCATATCATTGCCAGTCAATGTTTTCTGAGCTCACTCAAGCATTGAGGACAGTTTCATGTGTCTATCAAGCATTCCAAACTTTGCCTAGTCTAGAAGACAACATCTATCGAGTTCACTCAGGTGACAAAGTAAAGATGCAAAAGTTGAGTGTTAATTGAGCATACTTATTTAATCAAGGAAATGTTGGATAGAACCAATGTTAACTGAGATCAATCAGTTACCAAAGGAACTTTGTGAATATCTAGCATTGATCAAGTTCACTTGGTTAACATAAGAAAATTTCTTTGAGTTAGTATCTATTGAGTAGGGTCAGCTAACGAAGGATTTTATTACTTTTGCATATTGAGTTAAATAATTTTTCTTGTTGGTTCTAGTTAACTGACAATATGAATATTAATTATTCTAAGTTGTATTCAAGTTGACTTGAAAATGTCTAAGATATTAATATAAGGTCAAGTTGAGGATTATAAGAAGGATCATGTGTAGAACATAATTCAAGATTCGATGATGCCTAGAGGAAGTGAATTAGAAGGATAAGCATAATATCCTTGTTGAGATGTGAAGATACATTCGATTAGGAAGGATCAAATATACAAGCTAGAATTGAGATCTATAGTCATCAATTTAGTTGCATCAGAAATCAGGTCATCTCATTGTTACTTTCTAACCATTGTAGCAATGATCTAAATCTCTTAACAGTGTTGGATTGACAATTATTTTTAAATCCTCTAACAAGGTGGAATTTCTATTGAATTTTTTAAAGACATCTAACAAGGCCACTCCTAATAGGGTGATTAAATTCTCTAACATGGTCATACTTAATAGTGTGTTTTGTAACCTTTAACTCAGTTAGTTCCTAACATGGCTCACTTTAGAAGAGTCAAAATCAATAACTAGATGCAATTGGTGGTTTTTCCCAAATTGGTTTTCCATGTTAAAATCTTGTGTTCATGCTATTTCTTTTGTGTGTTTGCAACTAGTTTAAAGAAACAAAAATCATAGATAATATCTTAATATTTTCATGTTAAGCATTTGGCGAGCTATTTTACTATTTACAGAGTTACAACATTTTCTTGTGTGCTTATTTAGTTACAATAGAGTTCAGTATTGATTGACATCTAAGGGATCTCAGATTTATTTTTGTGGTAACTGATTCACCCTCCCCTCTTAGTTACTCCTCTTATATTTCCAACACTCTTGACACAAAATTATGCAATTTTATGAATGAAGATACTTAAACTAGCCATGTACTACTCCACTTCTTTCATTATCATATATCTATAACCATTAATTTTACTCCTCATCAGTAAGATAATAAAAAATCATCACTTAAAAAAACTTCTTTATAAATTTAGTATACTTAACATCACAAATATTTACCTCTTTCTAAAAATTTTCAAAAATTATACACATACTAATGATCTTGTCCTATCTTCTAGAACTCCTACATCAGGAAAATTACAAATTTCCACCATAATGTTTTTTAGGAGAGAATATTTCATTTTATTTAAGTTACTGATATGTTCCCTCATCCTACTCTCTATTTACCATAGGAGCATTTGGATAGTTCGATATATTTTGAGTAGCCTTTCATTATGTTGTTTTGAACACAAATTTATCATCTTTATTGTTTCATCCCTTTGAATAAATATATCATAAATTTTCTTACCAAGTTTTTTTATCTTGATCAAACTTATGAATTACTTAAAAGTGTAGTGAATGGAAAGAATTAATATTCACCAATTTTATATACACATACTTATTTTGGTGGTAGTGAAAAAATTATATAATGTACCTCTTTTCCATCTCAAAGTTCTAATTGTTTGTAATTAGTATATATTTAAGTTCCTAGATTATATTTTCAATTGTTTTTTACAATAATCAACTGAGAATTCAATTTTCTTAAAATTTTAAGGAAAAGGTA
Source organism: Cupressus sempervirens (assembly GCA_028749045.1). Lineage (NCBI taxonomy): Eukaryota > Viridiplantae > Streptophyta > Pinopsida > Cupressales > Cupressaceae > Cupressus > Cupressus sempervirens. The sequence continues at coordinate 265,620,854 of CM053789.1, forward strand.
AGTTAGAAGAAATATCCCTTTCAATTGTCACTAGTGCAATAGTAAGTAACCCTGATGCAAATGGTATTGAGGAAGAGGAAAGAAAAGAAATACTTATAGGAGCTAGATCATCCAAATCTACAATTCTATTTTATAAAAAAGTATGATTTTCTCTAAGTGCCAAAGACCTCTTGGATACTCTATCATATTCCTTAAATAGATGTTTGTTTCTCAGTCCTAACTAATGTATTTTATTTTCTCTCGAGTGGAGACAGAATAATTCATCCAACTAGGTTCCATGACAATATTTTTGTAACCATTGACAGTAGCCCTCAAATTAGTATCTATTTATAAAATATATTTATTTTTTGTTACAAATGATAGGAACCAAATAAATGGAGTAGTGTAGTCACTACTATAATGGGAATCTTTCATACTAATATCAACTTATTTGGCTTTAATCTCATGGATGGTCATACTCTTTCACACTGCATCAAATTTTACAACGTTATAAATATTACGTTCATGCACTATAAGTATTCTAAAATCATGTATTATTTTATTCCATGCCTTGGACTAATTCCCATTAAATACTTTAGAATATATTGTTTCACTTAATTTTTATTTTCCTCATACACCTATAAGACCTTTATGATTTCCTCTCTTCATATAGGTAGTGATACTCTGCATGGTTAGTTGAATGAAGAGAGTGATGGCATTTTTATGTATCCCATTGGTGAGCTAGGGAAGTCATGCCCTAGCTTGTCCCTATTATCCCTATGTGTGCAAAGGTGGGGGTTCATGTCTGGTCATGTGGGAGTGGAAATTAGTAGCAAACTTTGTTTAAGATGCTGCTTGTATAGATGTTGCATGCTTCTTTTTAGCCACCTTTTTGTGGATAGTGTGGTCATTTTTTTGTGGAGGGGCCTGGATGGAATTCCTTTGTCATGAATAGTCTAGGGTAGTGTGTGGCCATTTCTTAGAGTGAGCCTTTTGGGGCTACACCCGATATAGTTTTGCATGATGCGCAGGATATGCATCTGTCAGACCATTGGGTGAGGGTGTTCGATAATGCACTCTTTTCTCAAATTTTAGGAGCTACAAAATCGAGTCCACCTGGTGGATCTCAGATCATGAAGAGTAATAGGTGCCTTGAATGATGCAAAGAAAGACCCAAATTGGTATTCCCTTTTAAAATGATTGTTAAGGATGTTGAGTACTATTCTAAGCATTTTCTATATTGCAATTTTTTGGGATTAACAATATCACTTCAATTTCTAGAAAATTGGGCTCGGAGAACTTGGGAACCAAAAGGTGAAATGGAGGTCATGTCACTTGTAAATAACTTTTTCATGGTTACATTCAATTTCCTAGCTGATTGCAATAGTGTTTTTGAGGGCAAACCCTATTTTTACAACTAGGTTGGGCTATTTGTCAAGCCATGGCATGCAAGATTTAATCCCTCTAAGGAGCTTCCAAATTGAGTCCCAGTTTGGGTTCAATTACCTAAATTTCCAACAGAATGTTGTCGAGAGGATGTTCTTTATATGCTTGCATCAATGTTGGGGAAGCCAATGGGGTCTTCAACACAAACCCTTGGTAAGAAGGTAATGAATTTTCCTCAAATTTTTGTAGAACTTGATTTGAGTAGACCATTGCTAGATGTGGTGGAAATGTGTACAAGATCATATTCTTGAGTCCACCAACTAGACAATGAGACCCTTCCCTTCTAATGTTTCCTTTGTCATGACTATGGCCACTTGCTACAAAGATGCCTGAAGGCCAAGATGGTGGAGCAACAACCTCCACCTCCTCCTCATAACACTCCTAATGTTGATAAAGGGAAGAAGCTAGTTTCTAGAAAGGGTAAGGATACTGAGGGTTTTGTTTAGGTTAAGGCTTGTAACCGAAATATAGGGAAAAAGAGGACCCAAATGGAGAGACAGGATGATGATACTTTTAATAGATTTGAGGTCTTGGATGAATTGGGACAACAAGAGGTTAATCTAGGATTTATTAGTGGGGATCAATTTGTGGTCGATTCTGGCCTAGGATTGCTTCTTCCATTCCTCCTCCCACTCCACATGCAAAATCTTCCATGCCAATAGTCACTGATGGGTAGGCAAGGGCTCAAGTAAAGATACGACCAAATGTTAATTTGGGATAGGGAGAAGAGGTCACTATCCTTCTTGCATGAACTATTGTTTTAGATATGGATTAGCCTGGAAAGTCTTCTCCTCATTTGGGTATTCTTCAAAAGGATGGCAAGAAGGCAATTTTAGAGAAAATTTGTAAAAGTGGATGAAAGAAGGACTTGGAGAAAATTAAGATGATAGGGGAGACTTTGGTAGAATTAGGATCTATTAAGACCTTGGATTCCCATTTTTTTACTCCTTGGAAATGGTTATTATTTCATGCAATGTAAGGGGTTTGAACAACAACCCTTGAAAAAAAGCTATTCGAGAATTAGCTAGAAATCATTCTCCAAATGTTCTTTTTCTTTAGGAGACAAAGGTTTCTATTGAGTGCATGATGAGTGTAGCACCTAAATTGTGGAAGTATGGTCAATGTTAGTACATTGCAGTTCAAGGATCTTTGAGGGGTGTGGCCTGCTTCTAGAACCCATGAAAGATCCAACCTTTGTGATGGATATCCTTTATTTCCTCCTTATCCATGGTCTCTCTATGCCTTGAGTCAGGAGAATTTGTTCTCTTTTCCAATGTCTATGCTCATGTTGAGTTCTAAGGTAAACTTCTTGCATGGAATAATATTCATTTTGTTTGTAGTCTTTTCTCTTCTTTTCCATGGATTATTGCTTAAGACTTTAATGCTATTCTTGATTTATCTGAAAAATAGGGGGGTATTGCAAGACTTGAGCCCTATTTTGTGCTATTTTGGGATAATATATTTGCACTAAATCTTGTGGATATCAAGCCTGGAAATGGCCAATTCACTTGGAATAATAGAAGGGGGGGAGACAGTTGCATTACTAAGCACCTTGATTGATTCATGGTTTCCTATTTTGGGTGGGCTGGTTGTGGTCATCCAGTTTAGAGATATTAGATTGGAGTGGTTCAAATCATTTTCCTATAACGCTTGATATTTCTTCTACCTAGTTGCCTTAGAGGTCATCTTTCAAATTCTAGCTCATGTGGTTGAGGGAACCAGAGCTTTATGAATGTGTGGCTAAGTGGTGGAGGGATGGTTGACCTGCCTTTGATACAACAATGTATGTTTTTGCTAAACTCCTTCAATATGTTAAGTATCAGCTCAAAAGGTGGAGCATGCAATGCTTCAAAAATATTTTTCAAGTGAAAAATGTAGCTTAGGCTAACTTGAATGATATTACCAAGTTGATTAGGGAGGATGGGCTATAAGAATATTTGTTGCGAGAAGAAGCTAGGGCTCTAAAAATATTGGAGGAATGGGAGATGAGAGAGGAACTTTTTTGGAAACAAAAAGCTTGAATTGAATGGATTCAAGAGGGTGATAAGAATATAGATTTCTTCTTCAATTCAATGAAGGCTAGATGACATGGTAATTCTATATCAACTTTCGTGACTGATAGGGGGCAGGTTCTTTCTTTGTGTCAGGATATCTCCAGTGAAGCTGTGCAGTATTTTGCTTCTTTATTTCTGGAAGATTTGTAGCAGGGTTTGATTAAAGAGGCTTAGGTCCTTTCTTTTATTCCTTCTTTGGTTTCTTTGGAGATGACAGAGCATCTTATGAGTACCATATCTTTGAAGGAGCTAGAGATGACTATTTTCTAGATGAAAAAAGGAAAAGCTCTTGGTCTAGATGGCTTTCTGATTGAGTTCTTTCAGGAATTTTGGGACATTATCAAGATAGATTTATTGGTAGTTGTTCAAAAATCCCATAAGAATAAGAAAATTCTTTGGTGTTGAACTCTACCATCCTCGCTCTCATCCCTATGGGGGAAGGGGTTGATCAGATAAGTCAATTTTGCCCTATATCTCTTTGCAATGTTATTTATAGAATTTTATCTAAATTGATTGTTGATAGATTAAAAAAGTGACTTCCACTACTAATTTCTGAACAACAAAGTGGTATTGTGGTGGGCTGCAGATCTTGGATGGGGTTGTAGTGGCTATTGAGACTATTCATTCTATGGCCAACTCTAAAGACAAGGCTATGTTCATCAAGCTAGATATGGCTAAGGCTTATGACAGGGTTCATTGATCATTCCTCCAAAAGGTTTTGGGAGCCTTTGGTTTTGAGGAGGAATGGATCTATTGGGTTATGAGTTGTATGAATTAGACTTCTTTCTTAGTTTTGATAAATCAGGAGCATTCTAATATTTTTGGTGCCTCTCAAGGTGTATGGCAAGGTGACCCCCTCTCTCCTTACTTGTTTCTTCTTTTGGTAGAAGGTTTGGGATGGTTGATAAAAATGAATCTAGAAGGGGGCTTTATTTAGGGCTCACAATGGGGAGGATGCCTTCCTATGAAATCACATCTATGCAAGGTGTTTGATGTCTATTTTGTTGCTTCAGGTTAGTTAATTAATGAAGGCAAGTCATCCATTTTTTTCTTCAACACTATGCCATCTATTCAGAGGAGAATCACTCATATTCTTAGATTCCAAATTGGGAGTCTTCCATTTCTCTACCTTGGGATTCCTATCTCAAGTGGTAGGTAGTCTAGGGATTCTTGGCAGGTCATTTTGGATAAGTTTCATGTCAAAGTCAATCATTGAAGCCATTGCTTTCTATCCTTCATTGGTTGGGTACAATTGCTTCAATCTATGGTTAGGTTCTTCCTCTCTCTATGAGTATGATTCAGGTGGTGCTGATGAGTTTTGTTAGGAACCTAGATTTCTTAGTAAGACAATTTTTATGGGTTGGCAATTTATCTTCAATAAAGTGGAGCCTTATCAAGTGGGCAGTTGTTTGTATCCCAAAATAGTTTGGTGGTCTTGGATTACGAAAGTCAGTGCTAACTAGTATTATTCTGCCAGCCAAATTATATTGGTGATGGTGTCTAGAATAGGATTGGGTATGGGCACAAATTCTAACTCAGAAGTACTTTCTAGGGATCCCCCAGAATATATCCCTTGGTATAGCTTTAATGGGAGAGGTTCAATGATTTGGAGTACTCTCAAGAAAGGTGTTGCACTCATTAAGGGTGGCCTATTCTAGATCTACAAGGGTGGGTCAAAAGCTCATTTCTTGCATGATGCTTGGGATGCTTACCCTCTTATGGTCATTCAATATACTCATTTGTGTATATTTTCCCAGAGCCTTTGTGAAGTTGGATGGTCTAGGGTGTGCGACTTTAACTCATTTTCCCCTCAGGGGCAATTGGTGGAGACAAGATGGAAGAACCTGGAGGAATGGCCTATTTTTGGTCTAGGAATGGAGTGCATTGAGCTCTAGAATGTTCTTTCTAGCCAAAACTATAGTGCCTTTATGGATGATGATGTGTTGGCTTGGTCTTGTAATCCCAAGGGTGCTTATACTATTTATTTTGGGTATTAGGAGTTGCTCTCCTAGCAAATTGTTGGGGGAAGGTTCAGTGGTGGAAGAAAGTTTGGAATAAGTTTTCTTGGCCAAAGTATAATTTCTTTATTTGGACTTTGGTCTATAATAGATGCTTGACTTGGGACAATATCTAAAGGAGGGTTTTTTTTGGCCCTTTAAGGTGTTTTCTTTGTAGTAGTGGGGAGGAAAAATCTTTGCATTTTTTCTTCTACTGCCCTTTCACCCTACAACTGTGGCATTTCTAGTGAGGTGTTTGGAAGTGCTCATGTATTCATGCCTCCTCCCTAGTTGAGTTTTGGATGAGTCTAGGAAGGCCCCCTTCGTTGGCCCCCTTCTTGTAAGATGTTTAGTATGTTGGACCTATCTTTTCACTATGGAAAGTATAGTTGGGAAGGAATCAAAGAATATTTTGGGGGGAGAAATTGGGGATTCAATAGGGTTGACATAGAATTATGGGAATGATTCAAGATACTGTCATAGCTAAGAGTGAGGTTGTGTTGCTGCTTGAAAAAGGTGATGCTAAGATGGTTGATAGGTTTGGAATACAACAGATATCTCTAGCCTCAACTTGTGTCAGGAGAGGCAAACATGTGAAGAAAAAATTTCAAAGGGTGGGGAGATGGATGCCCCCTCCTACTAGTTTTTTGAAGATTAATACAGATGGTTCCTCTAGGGGAAATCTAAGTCTAGCTAGGATAGGTGGGATTGGTAGGGATTCTTTTGGATCAGTGATCTTTATTTTCTTGGCTAACAAAGGGATGCAGACTGTTAATATGATGGAAGGTTTGGCTATCCTATATGCATTGAAGTGGGCCTATGCAGTAGGGTGGCATAAGGTGATTTGTGAATCTGACTCTCAGGTTTTGGTTAATCTTCTCCTTAAGAGGAAGATTTTAGATGTTAGCTGGTAGTTGTCTATGATAGTGCAGAAAATTTTATAGTTTAGCTCTTTGATGGATTCAATTTCTTGTGCCCATATCCCAAGAGAGTGGAATAGGGTGGTTGATAGTCTGGCAAAATTGGCATCTGGGAATATAGAGGGCAGGAAGATTGATGAGTGGGAGCATATGCCCTACGAGTTATGTTAGGACTTGGAGATGACTCTTGCAAAGGATGTAAGTGGAATTAGGGAAGGATGATCTAGTTCTCATCTTTTTTGTGCTCTTTGGAGCTTCTTGAGGCTTTGGTCCTTTGTTGTTTTGCAATGTTTTGTTCTAAAGCTCAATAAAGTTTGTACCCCTCTTTTTTTAGATACTCCACACAGTTTATGTTCCATATATATTGTTGGAAGAAAGATGTATTCAAAAAGTTTAAATCATTAAGAAATTAATAAGAAACTTCTATTTTCATGTCCCTTTGGACTATACCTTGCACTTCCAAAGAACTAAAATTGGAAAATAGAGAAATTAGAAGAAGATGAAATCCTGAATGTAAATAATTCTATTGAATCAAAACATAGTGCTTACCCTCTAACTCACATGACTAACTTCTTTCTTCTTTTCCAATTATAGGATTATGATAGGATTAACTAGAAAAATAAATAAAAATTACATGAAAATATAAATAATATTAGGAAATATTAAATCAAGTAGAAGAGAACACAAGACACCAAGATTTAATGTGGTTCACCCACAACTAAAATAATCCTTAATCCTAAGCCATTTTGTACAAGTATTTTTGCCACTTTAGAGTTAAAATTAGTTACAACATGTCGGCCATAAAATTTCTATCAAATAGCCATACTCTCCCAGTTGGGGACTAATCAAGCTCCACATTAAACAAAAATATCCCACTTGGAGACTGGTCTTGTAGCTATGTTGCTACTCCATGAGGCTCCCACTGGATCAAACCACACTAGACTCTATTGTTCTATTATTTTATTCTATCTAGAGGACCAATCGAAGCTGAAGAGGAGTCCAACTTCTTCCTTATCACTACCTTTGTAAAGATATATGTTGTATTGTCATTTGAATGTATCTTGCCAATCTTTAACTATCCATCATCCAAAATTGACCGAATGAAATGGTACTACAACTATATGTGTTTTATCTTTGAATGCAGAGTAGAAGTTTTTGCAAGATGAATGAAACTTTGATTATTCATAAACACATAATAATTCTTCTAAAAATAATTCTAGAAAGAATTGAAGCCATATCATCTCCTTAACATCCTTTGTAGTAGCAACATACTATGTCTTTGTAGTGGATAAAGCATTAACCTTTTGCAAGCGAGAAACCCAACATACTTCTACCCCAACAACAATAAATACATTACCTATAGTACTCTGTCTAGTATCAATATCCCCTACCAAATATGAGTCAATATATCCATGTAAATTAATAGTAGATCCCCCAAAATGTAGAAACTTACTAGATGTTTCTGTCATATATTTTAGAATCTATTTTACAACATTTCAATGCTCAAGCCCTAAATGACTCATATATCTGCTAACAACTCTCACTGCATGTGCAATATTTTCCCTTATACATACCATATCATACATCAAACTTTCTAAAGCTAAAACATAAGGTACCTTGGACATCTTATCCTCCTCTTATTTTTGTCTTCGGACACATCTCCTTGGTCAACTTCAAATGACCAAGTAAAGGTGTGATGCAAGCTTTAGCATTCTCCATAGAGAAACATTGGAACACATTCTTGTTAGGATTAACCTCAACCAAAAAGAACAATTATATGCAGATATAAATAATATCATAAAATAATAGATCACATAGAAGAGAACAAAAGACACCAAGATTTAATGTCATTCACCCAAACCCTAGGCTACATCCACCAAATAGCAAGTTCAATATTATTACGATCCATTGATTACAATCTATAATCCCTGATAGCTCAATACTACCACAAGAAGCAGTTTTTGCATCATCCATAGTAATACAATCTTTAACCCTAAGCCCTTTTATACAAGCATTTTTTTGCTTTAGGGTTATAATTATTTGCAACATGTCAGTCATAAAATTTGAAAACCCCACCATGGAATTATATATTATGTACAATACTTCTCTGATGAGTCACCACAAACTAATAATTCTTAATATATTCAGCCCAAGATAATGTCAATTTCTTATTCTTGCTATCATTGCAAATCTTCATGCCAAGAATTTTTTTTTATGCCCCCGCATCATTCAAAGCAAATGAATGTGCTAACCATTCGTTAACCCCTTAATATGATTCATGTTAGACCCATCTACAAGAATATCATCAATATATAAATAGAAAATAATGTAGTTGTCATCATCCAACCTCTAAACATAAATACAAAGATCTAAATGACACCTTATGTATCCATGCTCATGCATATAACTGTCAAATTTTAGATACCAATGGCAATGTGCTTTCTTCAAGCCATATAAATTTTTCTTCTATCTACACACTAAATTTTCCTTAACTTTGACCTCAAATCCCTTTGGTTGTGCCATTTATATATCTCTTCATCCAAATCACCATAAAGAAAGGTTGCTTTAACATTAAGCTGCTCCAAATGAAAATCTTTAGTAGCCACAATACTTAAAATAGTATGAATAGAAGTCACCTTAACAACACGAGAGAATATCTCATCAAAATCAATGCCCTTTTTTAATGGAAATCTTTTTACAACTAGCCTGGCTTTAAATCTTCTCTTACCTCCATCCTCTTCTTTCAAACTATAAACCCATTTATTATATAAAACCCATTTACCTGCATGCAACTTGCACAAATTCCAAACCTTATTTTTTAGCAAAGGCTCTATTTCCTCTTTTATTGTAGACTCCCACTTAAAAATAGAATCCACTTGCATAGCTTCATCATAACATTCAGGTTCACCATCATTTGTTAGTAAAATAGAGCACAAAGAAGGAGAAAACCTTTCTAGAGGTCTACATAGCCTTGTTGACCATATAACATTCACTAGGGTGAGTGGTATTTGTTGTTGCAGTTGTTGTGAATCATGGGTAATTACTAGAATATGATCTTTTGAAGTATCGTCCAACACTATATAATCATCTTCTTTCTTCTCATGTTGCTACAATAGATCTTTATACAACACTTTCTAATTGAATATGACATCCCTGCTTATTACAATTTTATTGTTTTCGAAATCCCAAAGCTTATAACCAAATTAATCAATGCCATATCCAAAAAATACACATTTCCTTGACTTATCTTCTAGCTTGGTTCTATTTTCAGAATCTATATGAGAAAATGCTTCACAACTAAAGGTTTTTATAAAAGACTTACTCACCTTCTTACTAGTCCATGCTTCCTTAGGAATACAATAGCCCAAAGGAGTAGAGGGACCTCTATTAATCAAGTATACAATAGTATTAATAGTTGCCACCCATATGTTTAAGGGCAACCCTATATGCAACCTCATGCTCCTTGCACACTCCATTATAGTCCTACTCTTGTGTTCAGCCACTCCATTTTCTTCTGGAGTCCTTAAAATAGTTTCTTGTCTATGTATACCATTAGTAGAGAAATAATCTTCAAATTCATGACTGTAATATTCACCACCATTATCAAATTTGAGATATTTTAATTTCTTACCAGTCTCATTTTCAACCAAGCATTTATGTCTAATGAAATAAACCCATAACTTTATAGTTCCATCATCAATAAATGTAAGATAATAGTGAGCTTCACCAAGGGAAGATACCAGAGCTGGTCCTCGTATATCTATATGTGCAAGCTCTAATTTCTCATTTTTTCTTTTAACACATATTATTACATTTCAGACCTATTACAAATTTATTTGTATGAAGTAATTTCATACCTTTTTAACTCATGTGCGCAAGTTTTTTGTACCATAGCATTCTATCAAAATCTACAACAACTATGCATTCTCCCTGCTCAACTACAACAACTATTCCTGAACATTCATTTTTATCTAAAACAATCAAAGTAGAAGGAACAATATGACCTATAAAAAGATAGAAGATGCCTACTTTCACACCTTTTTCTACTAAAAGGGAGCCTTTTGAAACCTTCAAATTTTATAATTGAAAGTAACTACACAACCTTCATCATTGAGTTTCCCTATTGAAATTAAATTACTACTCAGCATTGGAACATGTCTTACCTTATGTAGTAGCCAATGATTCTCATTCTAAAACTTAATCTTAATTTTTCCCTTTCCAACAATCTAATAGGGTTCATTATCCCCTAAATAAAAAAGCCAAAAATACCCTTGGACATAATCAATAAAATAACCTCTATGGGGTCTACAATGTAATGAAGCCCCGTAATCTAAAACCCATGAATCACCAACACTTTGTAAGGAAATAAGCAAAGCATCCTCTTTTGATTTGTTGCTTACCACATTTTCCTCTTTGTCTCCATATTTCTTTTCTCCTTCATTTTTCTTCTAATTCCAACAATCTTTCTTCTTACACCCTAGTTTTGCATAGTACGAATAGTCATTTGGTCATCTCAATTCAGAGCTCCTCCACTTTTATTTTCTTCTTGACTTCTCATGATTTCAAGAATTATTTCATCTTTCTATCACTCTGCCTCTATTTTGTGTGTTCAAAGAACTTCTTGATGTAAATCCAATTGAGTTTTTCATACAAGTTTCCTCATTCAGTATAAAACCAATCACATCATCAAATTTTAGGGTATTAAATCCATAAACAAAATTACTCATAGCCATTACCAAGCCATTCTAGCTTTCAAAAAAAGAACACAAAATAAAGAGAGCCCTAATTTCTTCATCAAAACTAATACCGACAGAAGATAACTGACTAGCAATAGTATTAAACTCATTTAAATGATCTACAACATATCCACATTCTACCATCTTCATATTAAATAAATGCTTCATGACAAATACCTTGTTAGAAGCGGAAAACTTTTCATACAATTTTGCTAGGGTTTCCATCAACTCTTTCTTTGTCTTTTTTTAAAAATAATGTTAAAAGTCACTGAAGTTGCTAGGCATAACAGAATACTTCCAAGTGCCTTGCTACCTAAAATCTCCCAGTGCTCATCTATCATAGTTCCCTATTTCTTGGAATTTCCTTCCAACAACTTCCATAAATTCTTTTGATAAAGATAGTCTTCCATTTGTATCTTCCACAACTTAATGCCCTTCCCATTAAAGTTGTCAACCTTTAGCTTACCCTCATCTACCATTTCTTCCACTCAACCATGAGACTCTCCTGTAGAGGATAACTAAAAACAACCTAGTTCTGATACCTCTTGTTAGAATTAACTTTCAATAGAAATAAAAATTACATGAAAATATAAACAATATCAAAAAATAATAAATTGCACAAAAGAGAACACAAGACATCAAGATTTAATGTGGTTCACCCAATCCCTGGGCTACATCAACCAATAAACAAGTTCAATATTATTACGATCCAATGATTACAACCTAATTACAATCTATAATCCATTACAGCTCAATGTCATCACAAGAAGAAGTTTTTGCATCACCACACAAATGAAACAATCCCTAACTAGGTAATACCACAGTAGTTGGTGCCACTTTTGTGGCATGAATGAAATTGAAAATTCTTTAAAAAAACTAAATTAAGATTGTTTGCACAAACTCTATACATTCACATGAACATAAAATTTATATTTGTGTGAACTATTTCATTATGTGTCTACACAAGTATAATTTTCATACTCATGCGAACATATAATGGAAAAATCTTGCAACTTAATGCATAATTTTAATAAAATATGACCAAGCAAACATAGCTTTGCACTAACATACATTATATGTTCGCGCAAACATATTGTTTTATAAAAAAAACTATGTTATTTTTTAGAAAAAAAGAAAAAAATGGCCTTTTCACCCTCACAGATGGGATCAAATGACCTCTTATTGTAGCTCTAAAAATGTCAAATTATTATTCTAAGAGCAAGCTTTCAAATGACTATAATTTTAATAGGTACTATATTCATTAAGAATATCAAATATGAGTTTAATTCATTATAGGTTGATTAACACTTGAAGATCAACTGACTTCAACACTTCAAGAAAATTTTTTAATTATGACAATTTTTTTTTGAAAAATATCTAGGAAATAGGTTGCTGGGATAGCTTTCTATTGAAAAAGGAAAATTTGATTTATGATAAATTGAGTTCAAGTTATCCTTAAAAAAATGAACATATGTCTGAATTATGATTGATGTAACTTCAAAACTTCATAAATTATACAATATTCAACCAAATTGAATCAAACCAAATGAATCTTATAGATTTTGATGTTACAAATCCAACATTGAAAGAATTACATCATTATCATTTCAAGAAAAAAAGTTATGCTTTTCAAAATGACTAACACTCTTTAAAAATATTGATTTTTCATATGTACCACATTTTGAAGGAGAAAATGTTGAGTTAAATATTTTTTTTCTAAATTAAAAAAAATGGTTACAAAGTGCTAGAAATTGTTAGTTTACATCATCTTTAAATAATTCATAGTTTTAGAGATATAGTCACTTGAATGTGAGGTTTGTTTCAAAAATATTGATTTCATTGTCAAAATTGGTCAAAAATAGTACCCACTATTGTGGGATCACCCAACCCTAAGCCCTTTTATACAAGTATTTTTTCCACTTTAGGTTAAAATGAATTACAACATGATGACCATAAAATACTAATAAAATAGCTACACTCTCCTACTTGGGGATGGATCAAGCTCCACAATAAACAATAATCTCCCACTTGGAGACTGATCCTATAGTTATGTCACTACTCCATAAGGATCCCACTACATAAAACCACCCTAGACTCTACTTTTATTTTATTTTTTTTAGTCTAGAAGACCAACCAAAGTTGAAGAGTTCAACTTCTCCCTTTTCACTACCGTTTTTCAATCAAGAAGACCAACCCTGTCAAGGTATTATGGAGTATGTACAATACATCCCTAATTAGTCACCACAATCTAATAGGTTACACTTGTGACCCTTTTCTCTTTCCTATTTTACTCTATTTTTTATTTATGGTGATGGGGATCAAGGGTAAGACTTTCTCCTAGATGGATTCCCCATGTTAACGATATATTTAGTAACTCTAAAACTCATCACACTTTCTTTCCTTATAAAAAATTCTTATTAAAATTTGTTGTAATCATTTCTCTACATGCTATAAATAAATTAGATCCCTAACTTGTTTCATCTATAGTGTGTAATGAAATTGTCAAATTTTGAACTATTATTTCTTTTAGATGAGCTCCTAAGCTTTTCCCATTATCAACACCCACAAATTTGAAAAAAAGACTCATTGCTCATTTCTTGAATAACCTAAAAAATAATTGTACTTTTTCAAGTAGATTTTGATTTTCAAAATATTACTCCCACATGTTTTAGAGATGTATATTAATTGTTATTTTAGATCCCATGTGTTGATATGAAATTTTTCTAAGAATATAATTTGCATCCATAATCATAGTTTCCAAGCCAAAATAAATATTAACTTATAAACAACCACCTTCTAGAACTTCAACACATCATTCCTCAAAAATCAAAAGGTCTTCTTCAACTTCAATTGATTTTTGTTGGGTATTTTTTCTGCATCCATTCTTTTTATCATCCCTTTTTCTCTTATAACACTTTGATCTATTTCTTTTTTTTCCCCATTGAACAAAAAATAAATAATTAAGAGCTTAAGTTCACTATATAAAAAACTAGATTCAATACAAAACATTTTAACAATCATAAAAATAATATAAATAAATAGATCTACTAATTGAAAAATTTTCTTAATTACAACCCCCCAAGCCCCCACCCCACTTGCCCAAAAATATTTAAAATAGATATAAATAAAAACCAAATTTTAATTCATAATAATTATTATTTTTCTATGAAATTAGAAAGAACACTCATAAATATGAGCCTAAATGGTTTGGTTAGAAAAGGACTTGTTGGGCCTGCCCCTATTTTTCCTAAGTCTAATGGAACCTAGTATGATAAATTTAGTCTAGTGAAACATCTTCTACAATTGGCCTATGCGGCATCCTACATCATACTATTATTAGAAAAATTTAAAAGATTGAAAAACTTCAAACTTCTATGACAAGTTTGAACATAAAAAATTATGTTCATGAAAAAAGTAAAGATACGATTTTTAGAGCTTGGAGTCAAGATTGTTAGGTTGTGGTGATTGATTAGGTAAGTACTCTACATAGTTCATAAATTGTTTGGGGTTCACAAATTGGCTAATATTTTCCAATTGGCTATTATTTACTCACCAATTTATGGTTGACATGTTATAATTTATTTTAACCCTAGAGTGGCAAAAATAATTGTATAAAAGGGCTTAGGGTTAGGGATTTTTTCATAAGGTGTGATGTGTAGTATAGAATATTTCCCATGGGTGGAGATTCTAATGTTCGGAGAAAGGGCAGTTTAGTTAGTTCAATGCCTACTATATTAACCCTACTATTCTATGGGCTATCATGCTCAATCTAGCCTTGATCAATATATAGGGGTAGGGTACCCTACAATTCTATGGGGAAAATTGCTTCTTGCAATGGTATTGATCTCTAAGGGATTACAGATTGTAATCAGGTTATGATCACTAGATTGTAATACTATTGGACTTGTTTTTTGGTGGATGTAGCCTAGAGTTTGGGTGAACCACATTAAATCTTGGTATCTTATGTTCTCTTCTATGTGATCTATTATTTCCTGATATTGTTTATATTTGCATGTAATTTTTATTTTTGTCCATGGTTAAATCCTAACAAGTGGTATCAAAGCAAGGTTATTTTTTAGTTATCCTCTACAAGAAAGTTTCACACTTGAGTGGGAGTCTAATGATTGAGTGGGAGCTATGGTAGATGAGATTAAGCTAAGAGTTGATAAGTTTAATGGATAGAACTTTTAGTTGTCGAAGATGCAAATTTGGAAGACTATCTTTATCAGAAGGATTTATAGAAGTCATTGGAAGGAAAATCAAAGAATTAGGGATCTATGAAAAATGATGACTAGGATCTTTTAGATAGAAAGGCACTTGGAAGCTTTTGATTATGCTTGGCACCATTGATGGCATTTAATATTACAAAAGAAAACATGACAGAAGATTTGAACCCTAGAAAAATTGTATGAAAAACCCTCCACTTCAAAAAAGATATTTCTCATGAAGCATTAAATTACTTTGAAGATGGTAGAAGGTGGATCTCTTGCAGATCATTTAAATGATTTTAATACTACTACTAGTCAATTATCTTCTATGGGTATTAATTTTGATTAAGAAATTAGGGCTCTCTTGATTTTTTGTCTTTTCCTAAAATTTGGAATGGCTTGGTAATGGTTGTATGTAATTCCATTCCTAAATCTAATACTCTAAAATATGATGATATGATCAGTGTTATTTTGAGTGAGGAAACTCGTAGGAAAACCTCAGGTGGATCTACATCTGGAAGTTCTCTGAACACACAAGTCAATGTAGAACAACTGAGAGCGGAAGTAATTTCAAAAATTGTGGGAAATCAAGAGGAAAGTCAAAAGGGAAGAGGTCACAATCAAGAGGACCAAACAACTGATGGTACTATGGGAAACCAAGGCATAAGAATAAATATTGGTTTACTCAAAACAAAAATGAAGGGGAAAAGAAAAATGGAGACAAGGAGGAAAATGTGGTAAGTAACAAATCCAAAGAGGATGCTTTTCTTATGTCTTTAGAAAATGTTGATGATTCATGGGTCTTAGATTTTGGTGCTTCATTTCATGTACACCGCATAGAGGTTATTCCATTGATTATGTCCAAGGGGATTTTGGGCTTGTTTGTTTGGGGGATAGTGAACCCTATTAGATTGTTAGAAAGGGAAAAGTTTAGATTAAGTTGCAGAACAGGAATCATTGGCTACTACATGAGGTAAAATATGTTCCAAGCCTGAGTAGAAATTTAATTTCAGTAGGGCAACTTAGTGACAAGGGTAGTGTAGTTACTTTTAATGATAAAAATTGGAAGGTTTGAAAAGCTTCCCTTGTAGTAGCAAAAGGTGTGAAAGTAGGCACCTTATATCTTTGTATATGTTATATTGTTCCTTCTAATTGAATTGTTTTAGAGAAAAATGAATGTTTAAGAATAATTGTTGTAGTTGAGTATGCAGAACAAATAGCTACTATAGATTTCAATATAGCATTGTTGCACAATAGACTTGGGCACATAAGTGGGAAAGATATGAAAGTACTTCATTCAAAGAAAGCTTTACTAGGTCTAAAATGTGTTAATATAGATTTTTGTAAAAGTAGGCATCTTATATCTTTGTACAGGTCATATTGTTCCTTCTACTTTGATTGTTTCAAAGAAAAATGAATGTTCAGGAATAGTTGCTATAGTTGAGCAAGGAGAACAAATAGTTGTTGTAGATTCTGATATAATGCTATGGCACAATAGACTTAGACACATGAGTTAGAAAGGTATGAAAGTACTTCATTCAAAGAAATTTTTACTAGGTCTAAAATGTGTTCATATAAATTTATGGAAAAATTTTGTGTAGGGAAAATAAAAGAAAGTGAGTTTTGTGAAGACTGGTAAGGAAAATAAAAGTGAGATAGAGATGTATGGGGACTAGCTCAGATATCTTCCCTTGGTGTCTCTCCTTATTATGTTACATTTATTAATGATGAAACTAGAAAAGTATGGGTTTATTTTCTTAGACATAAATCTAATGTATTTCAAACTTTTAAGAAATCAAAGTGCTTGGTTGAAAATGAGACTTGTAAGAAATTAAAATGGCTTAGATCTAATAATGGTGGTGAGTATTGTAGTTATGAATGAAGATTATTTTTCCACTAATGGTATTCATAGATAGAAAATTTTCCTAAAGACTCCACAGGAAAATGGAGTGGCTAAATACATGAACAAGACTATAATGGAGTGTGCAAGGAGCATGAGGTTACATGTTGGTCTGCCCTTAAACATGTGGGTAGAGGCTATTAATACTACTATATATTTGATTAATAGATGTCTCTCTACTCCTTTGGGTTTCGGTATTCTAGAGGAAGCATGGACTGGTAAGAAGGTGAGTTATTCTTTAATCAAAACCTTCAGTTGTGAAGTATTTTCTCATATAGATTCTAAAAATAGAACCAAGTTGGTAGCTAAGTCAAAGAAATGTGTATCTATTAGATATGGAATTGATGAATTTGGTTAGAGGCTTTGAAATTTTTAAAATCATAAAATTGTAAGAATGAGGGATGCCATATTCAATGAGAAAATGTTGTACAAAGATCTATTGTAGCAACCTAAGAAGAATGAAGATGATTATGTAGTGTTGGATGATACTCCAAAAGATGATGTTCCAATAATTCCTCATGATGTGAAATAAACATAATGACAAATACCACATACACCAGTGAATGTTAGATGGTCAAGAAGGCTAAGTAGACCTCTAAAAATATTTTCTCCCTCTTTATATTCAATTTTACTAATCAATGTTGGTGAACCTAAATTTTTTGATGAAGTTGTGTAGGTGGATACTAAGATTCAGTGGGAGTCTGCAATGAAAGATGAAATGGACTCTTTTATGAAAAATAAGACATAGGACTTATGCAAGTTTCCTATAGGTAAAAGGGCCTTATAGAATAAGTGGGTTTACAAGTTTAAAGAAGAGGATGGAGGTAAGAAAAGATTTAAAGACATATTAGTTGTAAAAGGATTTGCATAGAAAAAGGAATTGATTTTGATGATATATTCTCTCCTGTTGTTAAAATGACTTCTATCCATATTATTTTAAGTATTGTGGCTACTGAAGATTTTCATTTGGAGTAGCTTGATGTTAAAAAAACCTTCCTTCCTGGTGATTTGTATGAAGAGATATGTATGGGTCAGCCATAGGGATTTGAGGTCAAAGGTAAGGACAACTTAGTGTGCAAATTGAAGAAAAGTGTTTATGGCTTCAAGAAAGCGCCTAGGCAATGGTATCTAAAATTTGATAATTTTATGAATTCACATGGATGTAGTAGGTTTCATTCAGATAGTTGTGTTTATTTTAAGAGGTTGGATGATGAAAGATACATTCTTTTATGTTTATATGTTGATGATATGCTTGTAGGTGTGTCTAATATGGATCATATTAAGGGGCTAAAATGAAAGTTATCACATGCATTTCCTATGAAGGATTTAGGGACAGCAAAACAAATCCTTGGTATGAAGATTTGTAGAGATAGGAAGAACAGGAAATTGACTTTATCTCAGGCTAATTATATTGAAAAGGTATTTCAATGTTTCTTATGGATAATGCTTAAGTTGTCAGCACACCTTTACCTGGCCATTTGAACTTGACTAAGGAGATTTATCCCAAGACATAGGAAGAGGAAGATAAGATGTCCAAGGTACCTTATGCTTTAGTTGTAGGAAGCTTGATCTATGTTATGGTATGTACAAGGCTAGATATTGCACGTCTAGTGGGACTCGTTAGCAGGTATCTAGGTCATCCAAGAATTGAGCATTGGAATGTCATCAAATGGATTCTCAGATATTTGAGAGGTACATCCAATAAGTTTCTACACTCTAGGAGCTCTACTACTAATTTATAGGGATATGTTGACTTAGATTTGGTAGGGGATATTGATACCAAGTGTAGTGTTATAGGTTATGTATTTACTATTGGTGGGGTAGCAGTGAGCTAGGTTTCTAGGTTATAGAAGGTTAATGCTTTATCCACCTCAGAGATAGAGTATGTTGCTACTATAGAGGCAACCAAGGAGATGATATGGATTTAGTTCTTCTTGGAAGAACTAGGACATGCTTAGAGGGATAATTATTTTTTTATAGATAGCAAGAGTGCCATTCATCTTGCAAAGAATTATTCTCTACATTTAAAGACAAAACACATTCAATTGTGGTACCATTTCATTCCATCAATTTTGGATAATGGAAAGTTAATGTTGGAAAATATACATATAGATGAAAATATTGTAGATATGTTTACAAAGGTAGTGACAACGAATAAGCTTAATTCCTCTTCAGCTTTGGTTGGTCTTCTCAATTAAACAAAATAAAAGAGCAATAGAGTCCAGGGTGGTTTGATCTAGTGGAAACCCCATCTAGTCATGTTATTGCTACCAGATCAGTCTCCAAATGGGAGATTGTTGTCTAGTGTAGAGTCTAATTAGTCCCCAAGTGGGAGATTGTTAGTTTATGGTGACTGATCTAGGAAGTACTATACATATTTCATGAACTCTTTTGGCTATTTTTCACTAATTATCTATTATTTATTCACTAATTTTAACACTAAAGTGGAAAAAATACATGTATAAAAGGGCTTAGGTTTATGTATTGTTTCATAAGGTGTGCTGCAAAAATTGCTTCTTGTGGTAGTATTGAGCTGTAAGGGGTCATAGGTTGTAATCAGGTTGGCATGACTGGATTCTAATAATATTGAACTTGTTGTTTGGTGGACATAGCCAAGGGTTTTGATGAACCACATTAAATCTTGGTGACTTGCGTTCTGTTCTGTGTGATCTTTTTTTTATATTTTTATGTAATTGTTATTTTTGTCTATGTTTAAATCCTAACAAAGATTAATGTTATACACATTGTATCAAATTTATAATAGATCTAATTAATTACAAGATATTGAAGTAGGTATTTTGATATTTGAGAAGACCCTTTACCATAAAAAAATTTCATGATATAATAAAAAATAAAAAATCATTTTTTACACAAGAGGAGAGTGTCAACTTTGAGAAAATATAATTTTTCTTTCATTAACATAGATTTGATAATTTTGGAAATTTTATTTTGCAATATGGAAGGATAAGAATGTATTGATATTTATTAATACCCATGTTAATACTAGCATTTTTTTCTACTAAGAATTACATATTTGATAATGTGATGTTAGAAATCTAGATATAGGATGATAAGTCATCTTTTCTAGGTGATCCTCTTACAATTTTTTTTTGTGAAATTGCGGTAATTTTGCCCACTCAATTGCTAGAGTTCTACTAATTTTTTTTTTAACCCATATCCCTAGGGTTTCCACTTTGGTTTAGATGAGTGCCAAGATTCTTCTTGTAGGTACTCTATTTTTCTAAGTTTTCATGGGTCTAAATTTTAGTGGCCTTTTACTAGTAGTGTTCTAGCTTCTCCTTCAAGTTGGATGAGACTAGGAATAGATGGAAACTATCGTTCTTCTAAATGGATTCCTAAATTGTTCCTGACTATTTATTTATGCAAGGAGAAGAAAAAGAATGAGTCATATGGTGTGAAACACTAGAATTAATGATCCAAGATGATCCTAAAGACAAGCCTCATGCATCATGAAGAGTATGACCCTTCTATTAAAAAATAATTTGATTGTATATTGTCATTGATGTTAAACAAATGTTACATTCTAATAGAGAACTTCTATTAGTAATATAGCTTAGAAGACTCTAGTATTAGGTGAGTAGAATTTCATAAGAAACTAAGTTTAGTGATCTAGAGTAAACCAAGTTAGGTCAATCAATGAAGGATTCTTATGTAAACTGATTTAGGCCAGTTCCCAAAGAATTTCAGTGTTAACTGAGTTAGGTCAGTTCCCAAAGGAACTCAGTGTTAACCGAGTGACTCATTTTCAATATCAACCAACCTATAACATAATATTTTTGACTTTTTTCTTTTATGTAAGCCAACTCACTAGATGTTAATTGCTTTTTTGTATGAGTTTTTTAGCCGATCTGATATTTGGTTTCATATATATAAAAGGTCAAGTTGTGGATTGAAATAAGTAGTTAAGAGAGAATAAGATGAAAATAAAGAAGGATATCTGATTAAGGGACGAACATCCAAGGAGTTGCAAAGATTATTCTAATAAGGAAGGATATAGAGGATAACCTAGAATATTGATCTAAATCTGCAAATGATTTGTTTCAATAATAAGGTCAATCATTTTTACTCTCCAAAAATTGTAATAGTGGAGAAATATCTTAATAGAGTTGACATAATAGTCATTTTGTAATCCTCTAACAAGGTGACATTTCTAGATTGAAGTGTCTTAAGACCTCTAATAAGACCACTCCTAACATGGTGATTCAAATCCTTTAACAAGGTCACACCTAATATTATGTTTTCAAACCTTTAATAGGGTTGGCTCCTAATAAGACTCACTTTAGAAGAGAGAAAAGTTGTAACTAGTTGCATTGGTAGTTTTCCCAAATTAGGTTTCCATGTTAAATCTTGGTGTCTCATGTATTTTTATTTTCTTACTACTTTATCTTTCTACAACTAAGTTACTAAATTTTAATACACTTTAATATCTTATGATTCATTTCCTAACCAAGGTACAGTGAATATTTAGTTCTAAACAAGTTTTGTAAGGATTTGAGTTAATAAGAAGTTTATATCCACATCTAAGGTATTTGAAATTGTTTTACTAGAAACTAATTCACCCCTCCCCTCTTAGTTACTCCTCTTATATTTTTGATTCCTTCCTCATAGATGAAGAAGGTGGTTGGAGAGAGGAGATGCGGTGCTCTTTCATTGCATCCTTTAAAGCTTCTAATTATTTCCAACACTTGGAAACTGGATGCCCTTCCATGCTAGAAAAACAAGATTGATCGCTTGTGGACTTCTTAATCATGGAGGAAGACCTAGCGAACTTAGAAGAATTAGCCTTCTTAGGGATGGATTGTACTTTGGAAGGAGATGGTGTAGATCTCTTAGAGGGACACTCACAACCAACTAAATTTCTCTTGGGCTTTAGTGAATGTTTCTTCTTCATTATAGATGAATGTGCAACAAATGTCATGGTCTTTGATCTTAATAGAGAATCCAACTATGAAAGCTTGGCTTGTTCTCTTGTCAAATGATCAAAGAATTCCTCAAATTTCAATGTTATCATTTGTTCACCCACCAAGGATTCAAATTTTAAATGTCCAGCCCATCCAATGGCTAGTCCCAGAATTAATATTATTTAAATGCCTAGGAGACATCAAAAAATGTAAACGATCAAACCTTATAAAAGTTTCCATGGCCCGCAGGTTCACTGTCGTCAAATCTAAGTTAGATCTATGGTCGGCACTATCTTGCCATCATAAGCTGTGTGAGATTTACGTTCGTGACATAGCGCCCTTTTGCCACATGTCCGATGGGTCCAACGGGCCAGGCAAAAGCTTTAGCAGTTCGGAAAAGTTTTGTGGCACCGTGGGCACTATGTTGCTTTCGTGTGTTGGCCAAAAAATTTGCATAGCAACATAGCACCCGACAGAAAGGTCTGATGGCAGGCAAGTTGCGTCACTGGGAAAATTAGCGGCGGACGGTCAGTTTCTCAGGCTAAAAAGCTTCAAAATGCGGCAAGGTAGCATGGCGTCAACAAAAAACTCACAAGTTTTCCATTAGCGACATAACGCCTGGTTGACACATGCCCCTCAGTAGGGTCAAGATGGTACAAACCGTCGAGGTTGGTGCTTTGTCAGACCAAGGTGGTGCTTCGTTAGGTCAATGGGGAGCAACCATGTATGCTAGGTCAGAATATAGTCAACGTTGCAAGTAAATGAAAGGGTTAAGATCTCCACCATCGGATCTGTGGAGATCAACGACAGGTGTCATCGTGCTATGGATAAGCTGCACAAATTTTATGTTAACAACATGGCGCTTGGAGGACACATGTCCGGTGGGTCCAAGTTTGGAGGCACAAAAAATACAGATGGTTGGCACATGGCCGATTCCCATTGATTGATGCGTTGAGGGGCGGGGAGCAATATATCTTGCTTGCCGTCAGATTAAGTCAGATCGACGAAAGGTGCCATGTCACCATGGTGAAGTTGCAGGATCTTTACCATAGCGACATGGCACCCTTTCACCACGTGTCAGCGGGGCCAGGTCTTGCTAGGGTACGTCGGTCAGATATTGCTAGGTGTTGTTTGGGCATAGTACGATTGCTGAGGCAGTGCCAAATATGATGAGCCTGAGGTAAATATAGCACGGAGCATGATGAGTCTTCACAATTGTTAGATCAGAGCAGATCAACAGAACGTGCTATCTCACTATGGTGAAACTGCATGATAGATACCATGGCGACATAGTGTCTTGCTGACACATGTCTCACTGGTTTGGCTAGGGTTGGTGGTTAATGGCTGACGGTTAGTGTGATTTCCGTAGTTAAAGATAACAGTTCAAAGGTGGCACAGTTAGTCCAACATAAGGAATGGTCAACGCGTGGGACCTTGAGGAGGTGGCAAAATAAAGAGAGGCGATTGGCCCGCAGGGCCCAGTTGGTGCATAAGGAACTGGTTGACTCTCTGACCCCCACTGATTCATGAACCTAAGGGGCGAAGCTGATTGATTTTATCTTGCGATCTGATCTTCATGATCAATGCAACCAACTCAAAAATTAATGTGAAACATAGAAAGACACTCCACCATCTCAGTCGATCCATCTACCTGGTTAGATCGCAGTTATGGCACCGTTTCTGTCTTCTCCAAGCTTTTTTCTCAAAGGAATATCAGATTTTGGTACTCAAGACCACCAGATCTTTGATTGGATTTTTAGGGTGAGAAGTTAATGCCAGTAGTTGAGAAGTAAATGCAATGCAAAAATCCTTAGTTATGCCTAAACTATAAAGGCAATTTTGTGATCTTTTCTAAAAAGGGACTCCCTTTTCTGATTTCTCTTCTACTGCTCGCAGGTCTGCAGTGTAAAATTCCCTTTGTCTCTGAGCTGTATAACATTCTGTATCATCTCCTTCAACCATCAATGTGTATGCGTATCTATCTTGCCTCTCATTGGTGTATTGTTGAGAGTTGTGGCTTGCATACTATGTCTATTTTTGGCCTATTGGATAATATATAAGTGAAATCCTTTCCTTGTGTTATTTAGTTTAGTTTCCTGATCTGTATGTGGTTATTGGTTGACATAAGTCTAGATGTGTATGTTTTTTTGAATGTTATCCTAGTTTTGTAGTGCATATATGGGTAGAAAGAAAGCCTCTACTCTATTTGTTGCATCACCTCCTTAGATTAGACTAGGTAGATTTTCTTTCATGCTCTCCTTCTCCCTTTTTCTCTCCAAGAGTAGATAGGTGCACCTTGATAGTAAGAGGAAGTCGGCCTTCTCCAAAGACTCAAACTTGCAGTTCAATTCCCACAGCTTGGAGGTTGTTTCCGTGTTTCACTAGGTTGTCCTCGCACATAGGCCTTGGACAAGGGCACAAACCTAAGTGACAACAGTTTTTCGCATGCTTGGTGGGACATCTTCCAAACAAAATTTAAAGTCTACTGGTGTCAAGAAGAAAGAGTTTCAGATACTAATGTTGAAGAGGTAGTGCTAGCTTCAGTATTCAAGCCTTTAAGAGGCTGATCCTTCAAAGTACTTGGCGACTCTGAACATCAACAAATCTGGTTCCAAGCCAAGGTTACAACAATTCATCCCCAGAGCTGAAACAAGGGCGTCTTCTAGAGGTAAATTTCAATATCAAGAGATTTCTCTTTCAAATCCTAGAAGAAGGACTAGAACTTCATTATCACTAGTTAGGGGTGTGATAACAGTTAATATACCTGTAAGATCTGTCTCTACTCCTCCTACTGTTCGAACTCAGCCTAGATTTCCATCAACACTCATCAATAGAACACTTGCTTACATGGCACAGCCAAGAGTCCATGCTTTTTCCACCTTTAATGGTGGGAGTCCTCTATTGTTAGCCCAAAGACATGATATACCAATATCTACACTAAAAAGTATACCTGATTTTACTAGTGAATCTTCCATCTCCCCTTTAGTGCATATCCAAGAAGTAGCAAATGTCTGTAATATTCATGGTATCATAGAGGATGATGTTGTGGTCAGACTTCTAGCCTCATCTTTAAAAGGAAAAGCATTACAGTGGTATAGAGGCTTAGCTCATGGTTCTATAACTAATTGGGATGGACTAGGAGCAGGATTATGCAAACATTTTGAGGAAAAAAGTGACTATCTATCACTTTTAGAGTAGTTGGCTGCTATTAAAAGAGCCCCTCATGAATGTATGACTGATTTTAACTATAGATTTCAAAAGACATGGGATAGAATACCTACTATAGTGAAACCTACCCCTGGTAATGCCTTCTTGCATTACCTTAGAGCTTTTAACAGTGATATTGCCACTACAATCCAAACTATGGGAGGAGATACCTTGTCTAATGCTTATGAGATAGCCATAAAAGCTGAGAACATCCTAATACAAGGAGGAAAGTTGGCTCCAAGGCCCTCTATGCCTTTCTTTCTTGATGTTCCCAACCACCAACCAGCAATAGCACCTCTTCCTACCACTTCTACATCACAAGCCGTTACTCCAGTTCCCCAAGCTTCCACATCCTCAAATGGGATAGATGAACTTAAAGAGATGCTCCAAGGTCTAGTGCTGAATACAGATAAGAGAGAGAAGACCCTGGATAAAAAATTGCAAGAGTAGGGGAGGGAGTTGAAAGACCAAGGGAAGAGATTATAGGATAGTTTTTCTATAATACAAAAAATGAGTAACAAAGTGGTGGCCTTAGAAAGGCAGCAAGCTCAAGGTGGCAAGCCTCCCCAATTGCAATATCAAGCTCCAAATGGTGGTAGGCCTCCTAATCAGTGGAATAGCTCTTTTGATTAGGGTAGGAAAAATAGTCATGCTTCTACTTCAAGCTCAAATAAGAACAAAGCTATAGTCCCTCAAAATAACTTGGCCCAAGATCAAGATTTCTATCCTTCTTGCAATTATTCTTATGCCTATTGCATGTGCTAGAAGGCAGAATCTTATTTGACCCTAACTAACCAAGAACCTGCAGCAAAGCAATCATACAAGGAGGCCTCATATATTCAAGGACGTGATGATTTCTCTTTCATGAATCATTAGATTGAGGAGCATTGTAATGTAAACCAGGATTCCGTTGCCCATAACACAAGAAGCAAAAGGAGAGCTATGGAACATGCTGCCCCTCCTTCTCCTAAGTAGGCCTCAACTTCAAGTGCTACACCTCATATACATGCAGAAAATGAACCAACAAGTACTTCACAGCAGCAAAAGCAAGATTCTAAAAAGAAATATGCAGGTGATCCTTATGTTGCTCCATCTCAACCTCTTATAAGTGCAGCTCCCAAAGTTTCTACCAAAGTTGCTAATACACCATTCAGTGTGGTAGAGAGAATGAAGAAGACCAATGTGAACATTTCTATGTGGGATGCTGTTGCTACCATACCAATGCAGAAGAGGTTGTTGCAGCAAGAATTAGAGAAGATTGAACCCAAGGATTAGCTATCTACCATGGAGAGTGCCACAAGTCTAGTACAACCAGCAGGGGATGTGGAGACAAATAAAAAGGTTAAACCTCCTCCATTCTATGTTTTTCTGATTAAAAGGGGCAAATTAGTCCACAATTACATGATAGATTCAGGGGCTAGTAGCTCAGTAATGCCTAGGTGTGTTGCTGATGCTTTAGGAGTGAAATATGAGCCCATTGTTAGGGAAGTGTTACAATTAGATGGTAGTACTGTCAAAACTGTAGGTATCCTTAGGAATGTGGAGATAGCCCTACATGCATGCCCTAGTTGCACTATGATTCAAGACATATGTGTTGTTGAAGTAAAGCCCTATTTTGCTATCTATCTTTCAAGAGACTTCACTGCTCAAATTGGTGGATTCATATCTGTTGATTGGTCATATATGTCATTTAAGACTAGATATGGAGCCAATGCCTCAATTAGAGCAGAACCTCAAGCCCTTCATCACACTGAATCTTACAACCCTAATCCCATCAACATGAATTTCCCTATTCTAGAGATGGATGGAAATGACATAATAAATGAGCCTACCACTTCCATAGCAGAGATTCCTAATTTCTTCTTGGATGAATGGGCTGGTACGTACCAGTTTGAGCCTATCTCAGAGACTCTTGAGACAAGCCTTAGTACATATTGCATAATAGAGAAAGATGCTCAAGTTCTTGATCTAATTAGGACTAATGATGATATAAGTGGGATATGGAGTATGTACTTTGATGGCTCAAGGAATAGAAATGGATAAGGGGTTCGTGTTATGTTGATCTCTCTTGCACAAATAAGATACTACTTCTCCTTTAGCCTCCAATTCAGTTGCATTAATAATGTGGCCGAGTATGAATCTTTGATCCAAGGTCTCTTACTTGCCCAAAAGAGAGGAATTCAAGCCTTGAGAGTATATGGAGATAATGAGTTAGTAGTTAACCAAGTGAGAAATCAAAACATCACCAAAAATGGCCTGCTCAAGTCTTACAAACATAGAGTCTGGGATTTGCTTGAGGGCTTCAATGCATTTAATATTTAGAGCATTCCTGGGAAAGAAAATAAACATGCTGATAGACTTGCAGCAGTAGGTGCAGCTTATGATGTACCAGGGAATCTTGAGGAAGAAAAGAAGCAACAAATAAGGGTGGTAGTAAGGCCTGCCATCCCTAACAACAACACTCATTGGCAGTTATTTTATTCTGATGAGTAAATTGTGATATTCTTGCAGAATGAGCCAAAATTCTCAGATAAAAACTAGTCAAGACTGCAAGATCAGTATGGTGATCAGATCATTCATCTCAGTTCTAACAAGCTGCCCAAGGGTCTCATTACCTTGGAGAGTGTCTTCAATCCTGATGATCAAACAAGGGGCAAAGGAATGAATGTAGCTGTAGAAAAGGATGATTATGCCCCAGTTACAATTGCTGATGGAAAATCTTTGAATATGGGGAAGGTATGTTCTAAAACTGAGCAAGAAAACTTCATTCATTTATGTGAAGAATTTAATGATGTATTTTCTTGGACATATGATGACTTAAAAGGTTTTGACCGTAGTTTGTTTTAGCATACCATAGATTTAATTGATAAGGCCAAGCCAGTAAGGCAAAAATAGAGGCTAGTGAATCCTAAGATTGAACCTCTAATGAGAAAAGAACTATCCAAGTTGATAGAGGCTAATATAATATTTCCTATCAAATACTCATCATGGGTAGCTAACCTTGTCCCTGTAAGGAAGAAAAATGGAGAAATTAGACTATGTGTGGACTTTAGAGACCTTAATCAGGCTTCTCTTAAAGATCACCATCCTCTCCCTTCCATGGAGTAGATTTTTTCCAAGGTCAATGGTTCAAGGAGATTCTCTTTTCTTGATGGATTATCTGGTTACAACCAAGTGCTAGTTAAGGAATCTAACAGATATAAGACTGCATTTACTACTAAATGGGGAACCTATGCTTATTGCAAGATGCCATTTGGGCTAACAAATGCAGGTGTCACATTTCAGAAGGCAATGGAGATGGCCTTCAAAATATTAATTGACAAGTTCATCTTAGTATACCTTGATGATATAACTGTGTATTCAAAAAATGTAGAAGATCATTTTAATCATCTAAGATAGGTATTTATAAGATGTAGAGAGTTTGGGGTTTCCCTTAACCTAGCCAAGTGTGTCTTTGCTACAAGCCAAGGAAAATTATTGGGACACATTGTATTTGAGGACGGGTTGACCATATATCCAGAAGGAGCAAAGGCAATACTTGCCCTGCCTCTTCCTAAACACAAGAAGGGGCTGCAAAGTTTCCTTGGTAGGATAAATTTTGTAAGAAGGTTTATTCCTAATCTTGCTACCATGTTGAAACCTCTTACAACTATGCTTAAGAAAGGTATGGTCTTCTCATGGACCAGGGAAGGGAAGGAGAGTTTTGAAGAGATCAAGGCAGCCATAGCCTCAGCCCCTACTCTCATGAACCCAAATTTTGAGAAAGATTTCATCCTCTACACTCTAGGTGGTGAGTCAAGTATCTCTACTATCTTGACTCAAACAAATGGCAAGGATGAGGAGCAGCCCATAGCCTTCTTTAGTGAAGGGCTCAACCAATATGAAGATAAGTATAGCTTTGTAGAGAAGCAAGTCCTTGCAGTCATCAGAGCCTTGAAGAAATTTAAACACCTCTTATCCCATAATAGAATCTATTTGTTTGTGCCCCATGCCAGTGTAAAATACTTCCTATTAAGCAAAGATATCAGTGAAAAGAGAGTTGGATGGATCACTAGGGTAATGGAATATGATGTTAATATTCACATCACCAAGCTGGTAAGGGGAAGAGGATTGTGCAAAGAAATGTTATCAGGCTAGGATTTAGATGAAGAGGCTACTATGGTAATTATAGAGCAGCAGGAGGTAGGAAGTGCTAATGGTCCAAGGAGCTGGATAAATGATATGAAGAGCTTCTTATTAGGCGATGGATACCCTTAGGGATTGGATAGAGCTAAAAGAAGACAATATAGACTACAGTCCATTCCATATGTTGTAATTGATGGTATCCCATTCAAGAGGGATTTTAATGGGACCCTGTTGAGATGTATTGAAAAGGATCAGGCTGAGAGGATGATTAAGGAACTTCATGATTGCCCTGGTGGTGGCCATTTCTCTGCAAGAACAACTACCACGAAGATCATGAGGGCTGGTTATTATTGGCCATCTCTGTTCCATGATTGTCATGGATATGTGAGAAAATATGAGAAATGTGCTTTCTTCTTAGGAAAATAGAGGCTTGCAGCTCTTCCCCTTCATCCTATTTAGGTGGATCAGCCCTTTACTCAGTGGGGGTTGGATTTTATAGGCCCCATTAACCCTCCATCTAGTGCAGGTCATAAAGGGATCTTGGCAGCTACTGATTATTGCACTAGATGGACAGAGGCAGTTGCCTTGAAGAATGCCCCAGAACCATTAGTTGTTGAATTCCTTGATGGAATTGTATCTAGGTTTGGTGCTCCCTCTACTATCATCTCGGGCAATGCTAAGTCTTTTGTTAGAACCTAGATTTGTGCATGGGCAATGAATCACAATATCTACCTAAGCACATCATCAAATTACTATCCCCAGGGTAATGGTTTGGCCGAGTCTTCCAACAAGAATCTAATCAGAATCATGAAGAGGACAATAGAAGACAATCAGAGGGTCTGGCATAAGAAATTAAGAACTGCTCTGTGGGCTAATAGGATAACACCCAAGAGATCTATTGGGAATTCATCTTTTGTGATGGTATATGGTAGGGAGGCCAGACTCCCAATTTCATTGGAATTCCCATCCTTGGAATTGGCTCATCAGCTTGAATTGATGGAGGATAGTGCCATCTCAGTAAGAATGGCAGAGCTGATTGAACTAGAAGAAAAGAGAATTAAAGCTATGCAAACCTTAAAGACACATCAGTAGCAGATGAAAAGGAGTTTTGATAAGAAGGCTACGGTTAAGACCTTTAGAGAAGGAGATTTAGTTCTAAGGTAGGATTCAGACAGAGCAAAACCAGGAAGACATTCCAAGTTTGACCCACTATGGAGTGGCCCTTATCTGATTGCCAGTTGCAAACAGGCTAATGCATTTTAGTTGAGCAGACCCAATGGTGAAGTTTTGCCTATTCCAGTCAATGGGATTTATCTTAAAGCTTGTTTTTGATGAAGGTCGAGTTCTTGTATATAGGTAGTTTAGTTTCTTTTCTATTGTTTCTTGCTTTTCAAGAAGTGCGCGGGCACAGCCGTCTCCTTGTGAGGTAGCAGATTTTGAGGTGTCTCAGGTTGTAGAGGAAGTTTTGTTTTTGTTTCTAGTTCTAGTCGCAGAGCTAGGGTTATCAATGTTTTGATCTCCTCACAGAAGGGTTAGGGTTTTGCAGTTCTTAGGTTCACACTTTTTTGACCCTATGGCCCAATGGATTGTTACAGGCACTAGTCATGCATCAAGCAGGCTTGTGCCCCGTGTGAGTCACCAAAAATGTTATCATTTGTTCACCCTCCAAGGATTTGAATTTTAAATGTCCAGCTCATCCAACGGCTTGTCCTAGAATTAATATTATTTTAATGCCTAGGAGACATCGAAAAATGTAAATGATCAAACCTTATAAAAGTTTCCACAACCCGTAGGTTCTTTGCCGCCAGATCTAAGTCAGATCTATGGTCAGTGCTATCTTGCCATTAGAAGCTGCGCGAGATTTATGTTCATGACATGGCACCCTTTCGCCACGTGTCCATTGGGTCCAACGGGCCTAGCAACAGGTTTGGCAGTTTAGAAAAGTTTTACAGCACCGTGGGCACTATGTCGCTATCGTGTGTTGGCCAAAAAATCTACATAGCGACATAGAGCCCGACGAAAAGGTCTGATGGTAGGTAGGTTGCATCACCAAGAAAGTTAGCGGCGGGCGGTCAGTTTCCCGAGCCGAAAAGATTCAAAATATGGCAAGACGCCATGACATCAATGAAAAACTCACGAGTTTTCCGTTAGCAACATAGCACTTGGTTGACATGTGTCCCTCAGTAGGGTTAAGGTGGTACGAACCCTCCAGGTTGGTGCTTTATTAGACCAAGGTGCAGAGGTCAACGGTAGGCGCCATCGTGCTATGGATAAGCTGCATGAATTTTATGTTAACGACATGGCGCTTAGAGGACATGTGTCCAGTGGGTCCAAGTTTGGAGGCACAAAAAATATAGATGGTTGGCACGTGGCCGGTTCCCATTGATTGATGCGTTGAGGGGTAGGGAGCAGTATATCTTGCTTGTCATCAGATTAAGTTAGATCGATGGAAGGTGCCATGTCACCATGGTGAAGTTGCATGATCTTTACCATAGCGACATGGCACCCTTTTGCCACATGTTAGCGGGGCTAGGTCTCACTAGGGTACATTGGTCAGATATTGTCAGGTGTCATTTTAGTGTAGTACGGTTACTGAGGCAGCGCCAGATATGATGGGCCCAAGGTAAGGACAGCACGGAGCATGACGAGTCTTCACGATCATCAGATAAGAGCAGATCAATGGAAGGCACTATCTCGCTATGGTGAAGCTGCATGACAGATACCATGGCGACATAGCATCTTGCTAACACGTGTCTCACTGGTTTGACTAGGGTTGGCGGTTAACGACTGACAGTTAGTGTGATCGTCGCAGTTAAAGATAATAGTTCGAAGGTGGCACAGTTAGTCCAACGTAAGGAATGGTCAGCACATGGGACCTTGAGGAGGTGGCAAAATAAAGAGAGGCGATTGGCCTGCAGAGCCCAGTTGGTACATAAGGAACTGGTTGACTCTCTGATCTCGACTGATTCATGAACCTAAGGGGTGAAGGTGATCGATTTTATCTTGCGATCTAATCTTCATGATCAATGCCACCAACTCAAAAATGAATGTGAACCATAGAAAGATACTTCGTCGTCTTAGTCAATCCATCTACCTGGTCAGAGTGCAGTTATGGCGCCGTTTCTATCTTTTCGAGACTTTTTTCTCAGAGGAATATCAGATTTTGGTACTCAAGGCCTCTAGATCTTTGATTGGATTTTCAGGGTGAGAATTTAATGCCAGTAGTTGGGAAGTAAATGCAATGCAAAAATCCTTAGTTATGCCTAAACTATAAAGGAAATTTTATGATCTTTTCTAAAAAAGGACTCCCTTTCTAATTTCTCTACTACTGCTCACAGGTCTGCAGTGTAAAATTCGCTTTGTCTCTGAGCTGTATAACATTCTGTATCATCTCCTTCAGCCATCAATGTGTATGTGTATATGTCTTGCCTCTCATTGGTGTATTGTTGAGATCTATGGCTCGCATACTATGTCTATTTTACGCGTATTGGATAATATATAAGTGAAATACTTTCCTTGTGTTATTCAATTTGGTTTCCTGATCTGTATGTGGTTATTGGTTGACATAATTCTGGATGTGTATGTTTTTTTGAATGTTATCCTGGTTTTGTAGTGCATATATGGGCAGAAAGGAAGCCTGTACAGTCTATTTGGTGCATCACCTCCTTAGATTAGACTAGGTAGATTTTCTTTCATGCTCTCCTTCTCCCTTTTCCTCTCCAAGAGTAGATAGGTGCGCCTTGATAGTAAGAGGAAGCCGGCCTTCTCCGGAGACTCAACCTCGTAGTTCAAGTCCCACAGCTTGGAGGTTGTTTCCATGTTTCACTAGGTTTTCCTCTCACATAGGCCTTGGACAAGGGCACAAACCTAAGTGACAACATTTAACATGGTGAAATTAGTACCCAATGCATCCATAGTGGAGTGAAAAATAAAGGAGAAAATCCAAAAGCTTTCTCGAATCTTAGACAAGATTAAGAAAATGCACTCTTTATCTATCTTCATCTTGCCACAACCCTATAATACTAATATCTATTTCTTTAATATAATTAGAAAGTCCTTAATTGTGGGGAAAGAATTAATTACAAGTGATGCTAGCTATTCCTCAAGATAAAGTGCCCTGAACTCACTAAGTATACCAAACAAGGTCTTGAACTTTATCCATATTTCTTGAGGCATAGTACACTCATCAAGATGAATTTGTAAGTTTTCTTTAATACTAAGAGAGATAAGACTCATGGCCTCAAACATCTTACTTTTGTGCTAATATGTCCAAAATGGACTTTTAAATAAAGGTTAATCCTCATCCAAACAAGACCAAAAACCCTTTGAATAAAGTAGTCATGTCATGGAAACTATCCATGTTGGTTTAGAGGAGCTAGACAAGAAGAGGTGTTTTGGTTTTGAAATATATATATGTTCTACTAAATTAAATGATAGAAACAATGTATTGAAAAATACCCCCCCACCCACAATATAAGAAACCAAAACCTAGTACCGAAAAGAAATCCATATACACTAAGGAGAGAAAAAAAGCTTCAGTTGAATAACTAATGTACCTTTGAAACATTTTGATGAAGAGGATAGTAGATTTGGATAGAGAACTATAAAAAAAATTCAATGCCTTTCTGTTTGCCAAAATGGAGCATCATCATGACGAGCTTAGAACCTTCTTTCTAGTGATATCTCATTATCTGAAAATAGAGGCTATATGCTCAAGTTATGAGCCAAGAACTAAACCTTGCTCCTTATGGCCTATAAGGGCATCCAAAATTCCTCTATAATTCTGACATCAACACATCATGACATTATTTTTTATGGATGATCAACTGTTACAAGTAAGAAAGGGCCTTCAAACATGGTAGGTGATGTAGCACTAAAAGGGTGTTGATGTTGTGGCCATGTGTCAAGATTGACATGTCAAGTGGGACCATATTGCTAATTTGGAACTTACCATGTGTTTGATGAAGAAACTATTTTGTGATGCCTTGCTAGATGTAGGGCCACATTATTGGAACCTAGTAGGTGCTACATCACTATTTGTAATTTGGCTACATGGAAGCTATGACAAGTGGTTGTAGGTAGCGAAGGTGGTGCATGGATTAGGCTATGGTGGTGCTATTTTTGATGACATAGGGGTTGTGGTGGAAATGGATAGTGGATAGCCAATGGCAGCAGTGGTGGCAGGAGGTCACCTGATCTTGGGTAGCTCTACATGCAGTGGTGCTGGTGTTTGGGTAGCTTGTGTGGCCAATCATGTGTTACCGAACTTTATGTGTAAATGGAGTTTTCTAGACCTTCTCAATCCAAAAGTGAGGTTTGTTTGGACTCAAAGTGCACCAAAAAAGTGACACCTTTCCAAACATAGAAAAAGTTTATATGAA
This sequence comes from Cupressus sempervirens, assembly GCA_028749045.1. NCBI lineage: Eukaryota > Viridiplantae > Streptophyta > Pinopsida > Cupressales > Cupressaceae > Cupressus > Cupressus sempervirens. The sequence continues at coordinate 265,655,729 of CM053789.1, forward strand.
ACCCTTCAAAATGAAGCTTCAAAATAAACCTTCAAACACAAACAAGAAGAGACAAGAAGAGCTCTAATACCATGTAAAATTTGGTATGCAAAATAGATGCAAAACCCAATTTCATAGACGCTACATTGATCACCTACAAGAAAATAACCTATTACTTGGAAGAATGAAGCAAAGAAGAGAAGAGTGTATCTCAAGATGAAATTTATATTAAAGAGAGTAACAAATGAAAAATAATTATTTACAAAATACAAGGGGATCAATCCTTATAAAAGGAGATCAACCATTGTCAAAAAAGAAACCCTAAAGAGATAATGTGATATTTAATAAAAGAAAATAATTATTAAATGTCACAGTCATGGAGAGATGAAAGTCAACACCCCAATAGTGAAATCTTAAGAGTAAGTAAAAGAAAATAAACCTTTTACTCCAACAAAAATAGCCATTCAATGACATGAAAACTACAAATAACATGCACCACCAGAATGGGCTTGGAACCATCTTTATATTGATAACTCATTTGTGAAAAATAGACTTTGGATGAGAAAGTTATGGCCAACAATCCACAATTAGGTCAAAAAAGAGCTTGAAGGGTGAAACAAAATGCATTGCCTTGAGATTTGTGCCAAAATGTCTTTGGAAGGATGCTCACCAAAAAAAAAAAAATTAACTTGAGATCTAAGCCAAACTACATAAGTTAGCATGTCAAAAATCTTTATTCTCATGCCAATAAATCTTGATTTTTGGCTGAAAATTCTCAATTTTCAAAAAAATCTTGATTTCTTTGCCAAAAATATCAATTTTGTGCCAAGAATGTTATCACCAAGTTATGGCAGAATAAGAGGAAAAGACACTATCTAATTATTTGATTGTTCAATTGGTATTTATGGATTGTGAATAAATTATTCACCTCCCCTATTTCTCTTAGTTATTCTAAACTCATGACCCACAAAAGGGAGGTACCAAAGTTGAACAAGGAAAACTTCTCTACATGGTAAATCCTAATGAGGCTATACCTATCTAGTATTAGTGATGTTGCAATAATTCTTTTGGACAATGAATATGTGAAGATAACAACTATTCCTCTAACTACTCAACAATGGAAGGAAAAGCAAGAACACAATCAAGCAATGTTGGAGATTGCTTCAGCCCTAAGCTATGTTTAGTTTGATGATATAAAAGAATGTTATAGTGCAAAATAAATGTGGGACAAACTGAAGACCATATATGGAGAAGATGACAATATCTTAAGAGTCAAATCAAAGAGCATAAGAGGTAAATTTTATGAAATGAGAGTGATGGAAGGTGAGATCATAGTAAAATATTATAAAATAATCAAGGAAGTTATCAATCCTATTCGAGGTGCAAATGGATATCATAAAGATAAAACAATAATAAGCAAGGTATTGGGAATTCTACTTCCTATATATGCCATTAGGGTTTCTACAATACAAGAGATGAGATGTAATGTAGGTAAAAATTTGACTTTGGAAGGTGTAATTAGTAGACTTACTACTTTTGACATGTCTAATTTTGATAGCAACACAACTATCGAATTTACTTTTAAGTCACAATTAGTACCTAGCAAAAGAAAAGGAAAATGTGTGAAGAGTGAGAGTGAAACTTCTGATGATGAGCTTGATGAACTTGAAGCACTTATTGCAAAAAAAAAAATTTAAAAAGGAAGAGGTACATACAAAGGTAAACTACCTATTATCTATTTTTCATGCAATAAGGTTGGTCATATTGCAGCAAGATGTCCTAACATGGAAGACAAGGATGAGAGAAAGGAAAGAAAGTACAAAGGATGGAAAGATGGCCGAGACTACAAGAAGAACAGCAATGAAAAAGGTAAGAAATATTGTTATATTGATGAAGAAGATATTGGCACCAAATCTAAAAGTAATCATGATGAACTTATCTATATTTCTATGAAAGAATATTCTCATGAAGATGAGAAAATAGCTTTTAATTTCTTAGAACAAAAAAGACAGATGGGTAATTGATAGTGGTTTCTCTAATCATATGACTAGTGATAGAAATAAATTTTATGACATTGGACCATACAAGGGTGGAAGTGTAAATTTGGTAATGATATTTCATGTGTTGTGAAAGGTAAAGGTACAATTCAATTGACTAATAAAATCAAGTGTGACAATGTTTACTCAGGGAAGGACTTAACTGTAATATGTTAATTTTTTAAAAGTTAAACAAATAAGGGAAAAAATTTGAATTCCATCTCAGAAAGGAAAAAATAATGATGTTGATGGAAAGTTTATTGGAAGTTGTTATCACACAACAGACAACTTGTTCTATCTAGATTTATTCTTAGGATATTCTACCAAGAGTAAAGCTTGCAAGTTTTAAAACTCTAGCACTAACAAAGTTGTGCAATGTCTAGATGTGAAAGTTGATGAATTTAAAAAAAGAAATGATATTGAATGTAAGGAAGAACTTGGAGATTTCTGAGAAAGAAAACAATGTTGTAGTTTCCTAGTAGATAGGGAATGTCGAGGTGCAACAATACGTTCCCAAGAAGTAGATAGTGGGTATCAAGCATCAACTAGAAGATGTTGAGCCATAGACAAGAAATTTTGACCATCAGGTAGACAATAAAAATCATGATAAACTTTTCAATGCCTTTTTCCTAGCTAAAAATGGAGTAGCATCGCAAAGAGCTCAGACGCTTCTTTCTGGTGATATCTCATTATCTAAAAATAGAAGTCATATGCTCAAGTTATTAGTTAAAAACCAAACCTTGCTCCTTATGGCCTATAAGGGCATCCAAAATAATTATGTAGTGCTAACATCAACACTTCATGACAATAAATTTGATGGACAATTGGTTGTCATAGGTAAGAAAGGGCCTCCTGACATGGCAAGTGATGTAGCACTAACTGGCTACTGATTGGGTGGTGATGTTGCAGCCACATGTTAGAATGACATGGTAGAAAAGACCATATAGCTAATATGGAACTTACCATGTGTCTAATGAAGAAACTATTTTGTGGTGGCTTGCAAGATGTAGGGCCACATTGCTAGAACCTAGTAGGCGCCACATCACTATTTGCAGTTTGGTTACATGCCAGTTGTGACAAGTAGCTATAGGTAGTGGAGGCAATGCATCAACCAAGCTATGATGGTGCTATTATTAGTGACATTGGGGTCATGGCAGTAGTGGATAGTGATCAGTTGGTAGCGGCGATGGTGGTGGGTGGTTTCCCACTCTCAGGTAGTTCTACATGTGGTGGTTGTGGCGGCTACACAACTTGGGTGGCTAGTCATGTGCTACCAAACTTATGTGAAAATGGGGGTTTTTTGAACCTTCTCAATCCAATAGTGAGGTCTATTTGGACTCAAAGTGCACCAAAAAAGTGACACCTTTCAAAACCTAGAAAAAGGGTATCTGAAACCATTCAAAATGAAGCTTTGAAATAAAATTTCAAACACAAACAAGAAGATACATGAAGAGCTCTAATACCATTTAGAATTTGGTCTATAAGATAGATGCAAAACTTAATTTCATAGAAGCCACAATGATCACCTGCAAGCAAATAACCTATCACATGGAAGAATGAAGCAAAGAAGAGAAGAGTGGATCTCAAGGTGAAATTTATATTAAAGAGAGGAACAAATGAAAAATAATAGTTACCAAATTCAAGGGGATCAATACTTATAAAAGGATATCAACCATTCTTAAAAGAGAAACCCTAAAGAGATAATGTGACATTTAATAAAAGAAAATAATTATTAAACGTCACATTCATGAAGAGACAAAAGTCAACACTCCAATAGTGAAATCTTAAGTGTAAGTAAAAGATAATAAACCATTTACTCTAACAAAAATAGCCATTAAAAACATGAAAACTACATATAACATGTACTACTAGAATGGGCTCATAACCATCTTTCCATCAATATCTTGTTTGTGAAAATTAGAGTCCGGATGAAAAAGTCATGGCCAACAAACCATAGGTAGGTCAAAAAAGAGCTTCAAGGGTGAAACAAAAATCATTGCATTGGGATTTGTGCCAAAATGTCTTTGGATGCATGCCCACCAAAATCAAAAATTAACTTGAGATCTACACCAAAGTGTATTAGTGAGCATGTCAAAAATCTTTATTTTCATGCAAAAAATCTTGATTTTCGGCTGAAAAATCTCAATTTTAAAAAAAATCTGTATTTCTCCACCAAAAATATGAGTTTTGTGCCAAGAATTCTAGCACCAAGTTATAGTGGAATAAGAAGAAAAGAGACTTGATTTTTCAATTGTTACTTATGGACCGTGAATAAATGATTCACCTCCCCTACCTCTCTTAGATATTCTAAACACATGACCCACGAAAGTGAGGTACCAAAGTTAAATGAGGAATTTTTTTTTGCATGGTAAATCCTAATGAGGCTATACATATCTAGTATTAGTGATGTTGCAATAAAATTTTTGGACAATGAATATGTGAAGATAACAACAATGCCTTTGGCTACTCAACAATGGAAAGAAGAGCAAGGACATAATTAGGCAATGTTGGAGATTTCTTCGGCCCTAAGCTATGTTGAGTTTGATGATATAAAAGAATGTGATAGTCTAAAATAAATCTGTGAGAAATTGAAGACCATATATGCAGGAGATGAAAATGTCTTAAGAGCTAAATCAAAGAGCCTAAGAGGTAAATTCTATGAAACGCGAATGAATGAAGGTGAGAACATAGTACAATATTGTAAAAGAATCAAGGAAGTTGTGGATTCAATTCAAGGTGCAAATGGATAGCTTAAAGATAAAGCAATGATAAGAAAGGTATTGGGAATTCTACTTCCTATATAGGTCATTAGGGTTTATACAATACAATAATTGAGATGTACTCTAGGTAAAAAATTGACTTTGGAAGGTGTAATTGGTAGACTTGTACTACTTTCGAGGTGTCTAATTTTGATAACTATACACCTAATACTATTGAATCTACTTTTAAGTCACAATTAGTACTTAGCAAAAGAAAATGAAAATGTGTGAAGAGTGAGAGTGAAACTTTTGATGATGAGCGTGATGAGCTTGATGCACTTATTTCAAAAAAAATTGGAAGAGGAAGAGGTAAATGCAAAGGTAAACTACCTATTATCTATTTTTCATGAAATAAGGTTGGTCATATTGCAGCAAGATGTCTTGACATGGAAGACAAGGATGGGGAAATGAAAAGAAAGTACAAAGGATGGAGAGATGTTGAGACTACAAGAAGAACAAGAATGATAGAGGTAAGAAATATTGTTATATTATTGAAGAAGAAATTGGCACCGAATCTGAAAGTAATGATGATGAACTTGTCTATATTTCTATGAAAGAAGATTCTCACGAAGATTGGAAAACTACTTTTAATTTCTTACAAAAAAATGACAGATGGACAATTGATAGTGGTTTCTCTAATCATATGACTGGTGATACAAATAAATTTGAGGAAATTTGACCATACAAGGCTGGAAGTGTTAAATTTGGTAATGATATTCCATGTGCTATGAAAGATAAAGGTACAATTCAACTAACTAATAAAATCAAGTGTGACAATGTTTACTTGGGGAAGGACTTAACTATAATATGTTGAGCTTTTCATAGTTAAACAAATAAGGGTACAAAGTTTAATTCTATCTCAAAAAGGCCAAAATATATGATGTTGATGGAAATTTGATTGGAAGTAGTGATCACATAAGAGGAAACTTGTTCTATCCAAATTTACCTTATGAGACATGTTTGTTTGCACAAAAAGAAGATGCTTGGTTATAGAAAAATATGTTGTCATATAAATTTGATGTTTTTTTTTAACATTAGCAAAGTGAAGAAAGCAAGAGGATTGCTAAAAATAAAGAAGCATGCAAATGCTATGTGCAAAACAATGTTAATTGGGAAAAATTACAAAGTCTAGTTTCAAGAGAAAAACATACACATCTAGTGATATTTTGGAATTGGCTCATATTGACCTATTTGGACATAATTATTTTATTCAAGTGGGCTCCAAGGATAGCTAGGAATCCTCTCACTTTAGTTAACGATGCATTTTACAATTTTATTAAGTATTAATTATTGAAGCCTTTACTTTATTGAAGGAATTAAACTATTTTTTCAATTTTAATAATAAAATTTGTTATAAATTTGTTTTTGGAGACATTATTCTGGAAAAGGTTCTCACAACCTTGGGTGACAACTTTGCTTATGTTTATAATGCAAGATCAATCATTAACTATAGCCCCATGCCTTTTTATAATTTCTCTTGAGTTGCCATGTCTTTGAAAAAATTGACATGGACAAATCTTATAACATTAAATAATTGAAAGGAAACCATTCCTTATGAGAAAAATATGCCTTAAATTATTGTTGTATAGAGATTTTTTTTTTCCTATAGCATAGTGGAATCATGGATAATTTTATTACTCTTTCATATGGATGTTAATAAGTAGTTTTTTTTCTTTTTTAAATTTGTAGTATTCTTTTTTTTAAAGTTCTATGTTTAAAAAAATTAAAAATAGTAAAGGTTGACCTAAAATTATTTTATATTCTGATTCGATCATTACAAATTAAAAATTTCTAAATTTCTAAAATATCTTGTTTTGATAAGAGTGGAATGTAGTTTTAATTATGATATCTTTGGACTTCAATTTTACTAGACAAAATGAATCAATTTTATGTTATCTATTGATACAAAGGCAACATATTTTGTTGGAGTTGAATAGGTGAACTAATCAATTGGTCAATAAACATAATAGGTAAAGAATGAAAAGAACATTTTGATGAATGCAAGTAAATTTAGTAAACAACTTGAGAATTATAGAAAGATTCAAATACATCTCACAAAGTCAAAGATCTTAGAGAATTTGAGAAAGAGAGTAATTCTTAAGGAAGCTAAGGAAGATTCTAAAATTCTAATTAGGATTTTGAACCAAAGGTAACAAGAGATTAAAAGGAGACTTGCAATATGAAGAACAAGAAAAAGGTAACAAGAGATTGAAAGGAGACATGCAATATGAAGAATGAGTGATTAGAGGATAATGAATGAATGAGTAATTTATTTAGAACCTAGAAGCAACTATAGTAGAACAAGAGATGCTTGTAGCTGGAGTCCCTGCCACTTGCAACCAATTGAACTTATGTATTAATGTTTATGTTGGATTGATTCTATAGAAAATTAATATTATTTTCTAACTATTGAGATGACATTAATATTAGAAATCCTAAGTTTTAAATATATAGTTCTATAGGTAAAATTTAAAAATTCAAATTGTCATGGTTGATTGGTAAACCTCTTTAAAGGTGAAAGAAAGATCATGTCTAAAATATGGAAAAATAAGAGATGCAAAACATAAAGAGTGCTATACAACATAATTGATGTGAAAAAACTTGTAAACTAGAAAAAATAAACCAATTCTTAGAAATAGTGAGAGATAAATTGGAAGGACAAGTGTATTGAAAAAATGCCACATCCAAAATAAAATTAGCGATGTGCTTATTCTTTATATTTTGTGTAAGTGTATTCAATACTAAAAGAATAGTTAGAAGACTTCATGAAAAGGAGGATAATGTTCTATTAAGATGTCTGCCAAAATAGACTTTTTAAGAATCAACAATAGCTCTCGATGCTTATAAATATATAGATAGAAAAGTGTGATTAACTATGTTTTGGACTGCTATTAATAAAATATATCTGATATATATTGTTCTATAGATTGTAGTTTTATTATCTTTTTCCATATTCTAATTTAATGGTTTTCTCTTTCAATATTTCATTTCCTTTAGTTTAAAATTTGGTGATTTGCACAATTCTAAATATAATTTTGCATCATTAATCAAATTAATTTATTTTTTAGTCGGCCTTTGAAGCATTAATAAATTTGTAGTTGTATTAGAAATATTTAGTTGTATTAAACTAGAGTATAATAAAATTTATTAATATCTATCAATTTGCATAATAAAGATATATTTCTTTGTTTACTTATACATTAAGCTCTTAATTTTTAGAGACTATAGTTGCAACTTAACTATCAAAGTGACCTAGACTGCTATGCACCCATAAATTTAGGCACATTTGCATTAAACTAAAATGTAAAAAAGTTGACCTGTGCTATAGCTAGAGGAACCACATGAACATTAGTTTGAAGATGTGACAAAGATGGAAGAAGAAGATAAGCTCACAAAGATTGCAACATATTAACATTTTCAAAGATAGAATTTGAATGTAGATGTTGTTACAATGATGAAGTGCACTGTATGGGCCAGCCTCACCATACGGTGAGTTAACCATATGGTGGAGATATGTCACTATACAGTGACATATTTTTAAAAATGTATGGTAAATGAACCATTGATCCATATGGTGACAGACATTTGTGCCATGAATGTTGAAACGGTGTTGTATAATGGTGTGGTTGTACCAAACAGTATAGTGGTGATGGTGCTAGACAATATAGTTGTGTCAGATAGTACGATGAAGTCATGTTGTGTATGGCAAAGATTGGAGGTAAGGGGCCCAAGGATTTGATATCGAATGGAGTTTTAGAGGTCGAAGGGAGTGACTCGACACTGAAGGAACTACCAACTTGAAGAGTGACCATCAGATGGATGAGTAACTATTGGGACCATATCCATTCTATTCTTAATAGTTAATGCACCAGATTTCATAATGAATTATAGTGTATAAATGTATGCAAGATTCATTGAGGGGTGGACAAGCCTAATGCTTGGAAAAATGTTCCTAAGTTTGTGGTTGACAGTAATTGTTGTATTTTTGTAAAGGCTATAAGGACTAAGGCTATGAGCCTGAAGGACAGAGTGTCATAGTGTTAGTAGTCAGGTTGATTGTAAAGATGATATAAGCGTGAGTCCATTAATGTTTGTATCTAGTGTATGTGTTACTGTAATACAAAGGGCAACACTCTGGTTCTTGGCTAGTGGGTTTTTCCTGAAAGAGTTTCCCATGTAAATTTTGGTTTCTTATATATCTTGTGTGTATTATCGTTGTTTTTTGTGTTCTTTATTTTTCCTATACATCTCTACAGATTCAAACTCTTTAGGTTTCCCCTATAAATTGGCATTTGAAAGGTATTTCTGCAAGTAGCTTTCCTAATAGATTCCATTAGGACAATGTTAGGTATGGGCTAGCAACTCTCTCAAACTGTATCATATAAGAATGAATAATTTCCAAGTATCAAACATTTACAGTCCAATATGAGAACAAAATCTATTCACACTTGCATCTAAAATGAGGGTTGTAAAATGGATTCTTGTAACCATTTCAAGACTCTATGTGAACTCTTCAAATAAGCTCATAGTTCACAATCCTCCACAAGCAATGTCTAGAACATAAGGTATTCATTAGTCTTATCTTCGAATGGTTGAACAAGCTATGTAAAATTAATAATCTCTTGTGCTACATGATAGGAAGCTTTGGAGGATGTGAGGAAACTATATTTTCAAAGAGATTACTTGAACTACCTTAGAAAAGATAGTCAGGTGATTCTCATAAATGAGATTTTACTAGAAATGTTTACTTTTTCAATAATATTTGGTTTTTTTTTTTTTTTTTGAAATTGAGATGGTGTATTTGTTAATAGATGGAATAGATGACATGCGTGTGGATACTTCAGTTGGTATCTTTTAGATAGTCTTGAATTAAAACTAGGGTACACATTGAGATTTGGTGTGGATTATATGGATAAGCATTCTCATAATAGATACCCCAAGCTCTGAGCTAAGTGGGTAAATAAGTTAGTTCAAAAGAATGTGATAAAGTAAAATATGAAATTAAAAATAAAGTAAATGAAGGATCTTTGTGTAAAAAATGTCATGATAATGTACTATAGGACAAATAACTCATCTAACATGAAAAGGTTAGTCTAGATAATCCATACCAAAAAGGTGATTAGGTACACTAGTAAACTATATGGGAGAATCCAGAAACTAAACAAATTTGGTAAAAGCATGAAAATAAGGTAGATAGATAAGAAAATGGTGAGATCCAACAAAGATCTAAGCTCCGAATATTCCCAAAAAGAGAAAAAGGAGCAACAAATTTTCTCACTTTACTTCTCAAATACATTACCTTATCATATCAAGGAATCACAATCTAAAGAAACAAAGATCTTAGTGTGTATGCCCCTTTTTACCCAACATATCACACCCTATATTATTCTCAATTTTTTTTCTAGCTTATTAATGCAATTCTAAATTTTTTCTACCTTGTTTTTTCTAACATGTAATCTCAATTCACACTCTTACAAAAGATGGTTGTATATAAAAATACAAAAATTTCATTCGATTTGGAAACTATAGTCAATAGTGATACGTTGAGATATTAAGGGTAAATACCAAGGAACTCTCAGGTGGGAATAATACTATTAAAGCAAGGAGAGGTTAGAAAAAGGGTATCATGTATAAGGAACCAGATAGAACATAGCTCTAGATTAATAGTTGGGAGGAAATGCATTCAGAAGACCACAGATCTCTATTTCATTAAAAAAAATTCATTCAAATGTCACTCAGATTATATTAACTATATAATGAATTCAAGATACAAAGATCACATAAATGTTATTTTGAAAGATTCAAACATGGATTTCTAAAAAGCTTTTTTTGTATGCAACTTACTTTATAAAGGTTAAAAAAAATCTTATAAATAATTTTGATTTTCTATTTCAAAAAAAAAAAAAATTTTGTTGTCTATTTGCAAATCTAATTTCATATTATTTTTATATAAAAAGTTAAATATCATTGTCTATTTGAAAAACTAATTTCATATTATTCTGATATAAAAAGTTATAATTAATATGAACTAGTTACAAAATAATTAAACTTGAAAGATCTATTGGTTTAATTTGTTACATACAATTAGAATTTGTATAATAAATTAGTAGACAAATACATTTTAATCATTTTAATATATAATAAAATATACAATTACTATAGAATCAACCTATCAACCAACTTCATTTTCTAAGAAATAATATGTGGATTTCATAGTTTTCTATTTTATGCTTTTTAATTCATCATGCATTGCCACCTTCTAATATTTTGTATATGTTGAATTCGCTTTAAAACTTCTATAGTCTACCAAATAATAATAGTATAAAAAAGATAGCTTCTAAATATGAATTGATTCCATTGAGTATGATAAAAAAAATACCAAAAAGTCAAACAAAAAAAAATATAGAAGTCTAATTTTATGCTTTACTAGCAGAGATCTCTAATTGTTTCTAAAATCCTTGTAATATTATTCATCACATAGCAAAATAGTCTCTATGAGCACAACCAACAAAATATGTTATCTCAAGATTACAAGCCATGTTAAACTGTTTGAGCCAAAAATGTTAAAAATGAGAGCTCCAAAAGAAAGAAAAAACTATAGTTATACCTTCCAATACCCAACCTCATGGACACACACAATTAGATCATGAATAAACATGAACACAACCTAATGAAAAATTATAGCTAAAAGTTCCAATGCATAAGTGCAAGAAGGAAAAAGAACTCTAGAAAAAAAAGAAATATGTATACCTATATTTATAGTTGATGGAATCCACATGTTAATAATTCTCTACGTCCTCTCATACACAAAGGGGAATGTAGCTATAATACAATACTCATGCAAATGGATTTTAGTATAGTTGAATTACAAGGCAAAATATAATAGTGCCAAATGGATTAATTTTGTGGTTCTGGCAAAATATAATAGTGCCAACTGGATTAATTTTGTGGTTCTTTCTTCCACAACTTCCATCTATCCCATGCTTCCAAGTATGTGAAGTGTTCTTTTTTGTCCAAATGTTGTATAACAAACATCTTAATTTTTTCCTTATTTTACTATAGTAAAAAACAAAAGGAGTACCAACAAAAATGAACACAGCCAATGAGAAATCAAAAATGAAAATTCAAAAAATTCATATTTACACAAGCAATAGGTTAAGGGAGGTTATATACGACCAGCCCGTTTGCTGAAAAATAGATTAATAGGTAAAAAGTTATTCGAAAACTTTAGTCTCTTGCCTTATGGTAGGGACTAATAATATGAGAAAAGACAATGGTTTTTGGAGAAGGCACTTAATAGATCACTTCTATCTTAAAAATCCTTAATGGAGTAGTTCTCAACAAGGGTGACATAAGTTTCAACAAGACTTCATTGTAAATACACTAATAAAGTGCATAGTGTAAAAGTGGGATAAAATTCCTTTATAGGATAGTCTGTCACAAGACTACTAGATATATTTAAAAATGTATCAATCACTTTTAACAAGGTGAATCACTCAAAGGTGACAATTGTAGCTTTTAATTGGAGTGGTTCCCTTTTACTAGAGTGAAGAGTTGTGACTACCATCCCCAAAGTAGTTTTTCCTTGTAACCAAAGGTTTCTATGTGACATAAAAACAAGCTAAAAGTTAGTCAATAACTATTTAAGTTTTTAGTTAAATTATGAATAGATAAATTGACTATTCCCCATCCCTACTCTCTCATTACATATATTTCCAACAATTAATATTTATTTTCAGCGACACTTTTGAATGTTTGAAATAGTTGTCAATACAAAATCATTGGAGCCCGTAGTCTTAAAATTATCCCATCTTAGTGGGCTATGCATTTCCCATTTTTGTTGAATATTAAATAATAGCATGACTTTAATGTAGCATATTTGAAAACATAATTTACCATTACTAATTCATATAAGATTGTAATTTTGGACATTACTATATTTAATGGTTTTCATAGTCATGGAAAAATCACCATATTACTCATCTTAACTTTTAGTTGATGATAATATTATTAAGAGTAACCTCATATATATAGTTTGAGTATAACTTGTCATAGTGAGGGAAAATGTGATAGAGGTGAATCTTATGATATGATAAGAACATAAGAAATTAGTTTAATTATAAATGCAATTTTTTTGCTTTGTATTCCTTATATTCATTCATTTATAAAAATAACTTACTTATTCACTTTCTTTGAAATATCCTACAATTCCTTATTATAATTTTTCAATATGTGATGTTTGTACTTTTCTTTTAATAAGTTTTCTTTTCAAAAGTTATGCAATTTTTATTTTCATGTATTTCATTAATTTATTAATATTTTATTTTTTATTTTTTTGAAAATATATTAATGAATTATGATCTAAAATTGAGGTAGTTTATTACCTTATTTCTCTTAATTTAAATTTCAAAAATATCTATAAACCATATTAATTTACTTAAATTTTTTTTTATCTACAATCTAATTTTCTTATAAATAACATAATTGTCATATAAAGTTTCTATTATTATAAGAGTTTATAAGAAGTTTGCAAATAATTTTCCTTCATATCACAAATTGAATTATGATTATTATATTACATTTTTAATACATCAAAAAATTTAATTAATATTCTATTAGATTTTATTTGAAAGGTTATACGTGATCTTAATTTTCTAAAATAGATAATGAGATAATAAGGGAATTTATTTATTTAATAATTTTGAAATGATTACAGTCGTAGCGATGTAAGAATATTGATAAGAAAGAATAGCAATAAAAAATATAGTTATAGTTAATGTCGACCTTGAACTATATAAAATTACATCATTTGGCCGTTTCCCAAACCTCAAATACAAACTATACAAGTTCAAGACCAATAATACATTAACACGTACAATTTTGATGCACTCATACAAAACTTACTATAAACTAGTAATGGCTTATCCATCTATCCTCCATATAAATCGAATCCGATGTCCAACATCCCTTATGTAAGAAGAAGAATTATGGTCGGTCCATCCTCAAAGAAGTGACTCACATATGAAACATTGGTTTACCTAAGGATGATCTTTTTCAATTTGTGGAAATTTTGTTGTATGCATAACATTATTTTCTAGTATAGAACTATGTTAAAAATAATTTTTATTATTTAATATAAAAGTTCGAACGTTGAGATCTAACATAAGGTTTAGTGATGGGATGGATGGATCTGATCCATAGCAATAATTAAACACAAAATATATAATACAGGTATTTATAATAATTATAAAATTATTTCATTGTCTTTATAGTAATTATAAAATTATTTCATTGTCTGATAATAATAAAACATTACATTGTGTCTCTTTTATAGAGGTCTTAGATTATTTCCAAACATAAATGACTTCTAGAACTTTACAAACCTAAACATAAATTTTACCTAACCCTTAGAATTTCTAGAATCCTCTATTATGCTTTTACATTTCATTTGAGGGGGAAATTACACATTCCAACATTTAGGACATTCGAGTAACTATTAAAACCCAATTTCTAGATCATTTATTATTAATAATTTAAAATTTAGTAGTCCTAACAAAGAACAATGAGATTCTAATACTATCCCTCTCATGTGAACATTGAATTGAACATAGGGCTCTTAGGATCATGGTGACATCTCATCCAATATAAGATCGCCATAGATATAATATTATAACATGACAATGAAATCTACTATCCATGCCCTATTTATTAGTTCCTACCATGGGCAGGATACTATTGCATTGATTACATGGAATTATAATTTTCAAAAAACCAATGAAAGTCAAGAATTTTTAAAAAATATGTCTATAAACTATAGTTTTAAATTTTCTATCTATTTAAATGATTTAAAAATAATAATTTACTCTTTTCTAATTGGCTTAGAGTAATAATAGTAAGGAGTACAATTAATTTTCTTCATAAAAATTTGAGATAATTTGTATACTCTTCTTTTTATAAGTTTTCTTTTCTAAAGTTATGCAATTTTTATTTTTATGTATTTTCATTAATCTATTAATATTATTATTTTGTTTTTTTTGAAAATACATTAATGAATTATGATAGTTTATTATCTTATTTCTCTTAATTTAAATTTCAAAAATATCTATAAATCATATGAGCTTAAGATTTTTTCTATCTACAAGCTAATTATCTTATGAATAAAATAATTGTTATATAAAGTTTCTATAGGATTATTGTAAGAGTTTATAAGAAGTTTGCAAATAATTTTTTTTCAATCACACATTGAATTATGATTATTATATGATGTTTTTAATACATCAAAAAAATTAATTAAAATTCTATTAGATTTTATTTGAAAGGTTATCCATGATCTTAGTTATTTTAAACAGAGATATAAGAAAATATTTTTATTTATTAATTTTGAAATGATTACAATCCTAGTTATGTAAGAATATTGACAAGAAAGAATAGCAATAAAAAATATAGTTATAGTTGATGTCGACCTTGAACTATATAAGATTACAGCATTTGGCCCTTTCCCAAACCTCAAATACAAACTGTACAAGTTCAAGACCAATAATACATTAACACGTACAATGTTGATGCACTCATACAAAACTTACTATAAACTAGTAATGGCTTATCCATCTATCCTCCATATAAATCGAATCCGATGTCCAAAATCCCTTATGTAAGAAAAAGAATTATGGTTGGTCCATCTTCAAAGAAGTGACTCGCATATAAAACATTGGTTTACCTAAGGATGATCTTTTTCAATTTGTGGAAATTTTGTTGTATGCATAACATTATCGTCTACCATAGAGCTATGTTAAAAATAATTTTTATTATTTAATACAAAAGATTGAACATTGAGATCTAATATGAGGTTTAGTGAGGGATGGATGGATTTGATCCACAACAATAACTAAACACAAAATACATAATACAAGCTTAGGCCTGACAATAATAAAACATTACATTGTGCTTCTTTTATAGAGATCTTAGATTAATTCCAAACATAAATGACTTTTAGAACTTTACAAACTTAAACATAAATTTTACCTAACTCTTAGAATTTCTAGAATCCTCTATTATGCTTTTACATTTCATTTGAGGGGAAATTACACATTCCAATATTTAAGACATTTTGGTAACTATTAAAACCCCATTTCTAGATTATTTATTATGAATAATTTAAAACTTATTAGTCATAACAAAGAAAAGTGAGATTATAATACTACCTCTCTCATGTGAACATTGAATTGAACATAGGGCTCTTAGGATCATGATGACATCTTATCCAATAAAGGATCACCATAGATATGATATTATAACATGAAAATGAAATCTACTACCCATGTCCTATTTATTAGTTCCTTCCATTGGCTGTATACTATTGCATCCATTAATGCAATTATAATTTTTAAATAACCAATCAAAGTTTCAAAAAATATGTCTATAAAATATAGTTTTAAATTTTCTATCTATTTAAATGATTTAAACAAAATAATTTACTCATTTCTAATTGGTTTAGAACAGTAATAGTAAGGAGTAAAATTAACTTTCTTCATTAATTATAGCTTATGTCATCTTTTTTAGAACCATGAACATTTAATTCATTTTTAGAACTATTTAAAACATAGAGATCAAATAGTAATTATATCAATGACATATTGATTAAGAAAAAACTTAAATCTTAATATTTTTTAATATAGTTTTACTTTATTCTTAGTATTTTATATTATTATGTTCAATTTTGAATTTTACATTTTCAATTAATGATTATGAATTTGAATGTTTATATAAATATTCAATGACAATAATTTCATATAAATATATCATATTTTATTTTATTTATAATGATTTATTTGTTAAATTTTATTTAAGAATATTATAAAACCTTTAAGAATTAAGCTTTTACATTCTAAAGATTAAAGAAATCATAACAAAAATTTAGCAATTTTTACATTTGAAATTATATCTGTAAATTTTGATCAATGTAATGATCAACATTTCAAATATTTTGTTATGAATATAAAATGATTATATAAAAAGTTCTTCTAAATCACTTTTGCCTTTTATATTTAGTAATTTGTAATATCTACTTAAATATTAAATTTTATATAATTTTTTTCAACCTTCTTTCTTCCTCTCTCCCTCTATCTTCAAAACTTGTAAATAAATAACTCTTTATTTTTAATAATTAATAGTAAATGATTTTTTAATATAATTATTAACTTTCTAAATTGTTTTCTTTTTATAGTTGATATCGTAAAGGTGCACAAAATAGAAGGCTTACATTTTTAGATTTTAGCATTCTATGTACTCATTATTAATGAATAATCTAATTAATCTCACATTGTATTCATACACAATAAATTTTGTAGATAAGAATGTTGATGATGACTTTTAATTCACCTACAATGTTTATGAACTATGTGAATTGTCCATTTTTCTCTATTCTTGCATTACTTTCTTTGAACTTATTTATCTTTTATATTTCTTGTATTATAAGGTGAGTTTGGTGCTAATATATAGGGCACCATCTTATCTGGGGTGAGATTTTCTATCTAATGCAAGTAAGCTTGTTTTACATTATTTTAACCCTAGCAAGTCACTCGCATCAAGATTCAACATAGACCATCTCATGTTTAATTATCTATGTCATTGACAAAATATTTGAATTAAGATTCTAATTACAACAAGACTTTGTATCCAATGAAAATGAGTTAGTTTTACATTGTTCAAACAATACCAAGTCTCTCACATCAAGATTCAACATAGATTGTATCACACAATTATCAATGTCAATGACAAAATGCATTGTTGTAATGTAAGTTGAATTCTGGATAGCCAATAGTTTTTGAGCACCTAAAATTCCTTCAAAAGTTACCATTTGATATATCTTGAATGAGAACATTGCTAGAAAAATGAGTGAATTTACTTAGTTGTGCAAAACTATTGTAAAATTCTAAACTTATTTAACACCAAACATCATTCTTCGTATTTACCACCAAACATCAATTCCACTCTTGTTCAACTTATGCATGGCCCTTTACTTATGGCTGCTATCTCAAATTCTAATTCTATTTTGTTTAAACTAAAAAATCAAATGGTAGGAACTATGACACTTGCGTCTCTTGTTTCTTGATTGATGAGATCAATAATTCTAGGCCTTGCCAAAAAAATTAGTATAGCATTAAAAATATTAGATGAGAGTGCAGTTTGCAATACTCCTCTATCAGGTGTCCTCACTCCTCATTCTCATGGTGTCATCCATTGTTTGATGACCTTTACTATTATTCTCATAGGGAGCATATTTCTCCAACTTGTCTTAAGTTCAAATATGAGTGGTCCTTTGTTGGTAGTGCTCTACCTTCTCCTCCAGTTTGTCCTACATTTGGAAGAGATTCTAGTTAGCTTTACACTTCTAAATCATTTTCTAAATCATTTTCTAGATTGTTTCTTTATAGTGAGGAGAAAGAGGCCAATGAAGAAGATGCAAATGGTTAGACTCTCTCTAATCCTGATCCTAAGCCAAATCTCAAAAAATGCTTAGCCTTCCTCCTTCAACTAGTAGGCCTTTAACCTGTTTCGATTTTTGTGTTCCTCATACGAGCATTCCTTTAACTTCTTTTGATTGTTGTGTTCCTCATAATTGCCCCCTACTTTCTTTTTATGTTTTTTGTGTTTATGGATAATCTCCTTATTTTGATTGATATTTTATACTCTAAACAAGGCTCATTTGATACATTACGGAACTAATTTCCTTATTCACCCAATCCTTTTTTTAATTTTTACATATGCTTTTAGTTTAAAATTATGATAATCTATTTTCATTAAAAAAAAAATTTATACATTCAAACTTTAAAGATCTCTTCTATTCCAAATATATGAAGTAAATTAATCTGTCTAACAATTTCTACATGAGTATCATCTATTAATAAAAGAAATTATGTTTTCCTTGGAAAAGTAACAATGTATTCTATAGTACATTTATATTTTCTTTCTTATTGAATGTTTTTAGTAGTGTTGTGACCACCAGTCACAATATCGCCCAAGCCTAGGACCCCCTTTCTATTTTTTTAATTTGCCAGTTGTTTCCTTATGCTGTAGGGTGCATGTTAGCGAAGATAGAGAATAGAATCCTTCTTCGTTCAAAAATCCAACTTTTCCTAAAATCATGGATTGTAGTTTTAAGGGAGTTGTGAAAATTGTGATAAAAAAAAAAAAATCCTTCATTTTACAAAAAGCCCACTCTGGAATTCTTGGAGCACAATTTTGAGGAAATGGTGGAATATTGTGATGAAGGAGAATCCTTCATTCCTTGAAAAATTTTCTTTCATGAAGTGATAAGCGCAAGTCAGCAGGAGTGAAGGAAATTTTATGCAAAGGAAAATCCCCCAATCTGGGAAAACCCCGACCTCTTAAAGTGTGGAGTGCAGTTTTAAATCAAAGATTAAATATTTCATTCCATGAAAAGCCCACTCTATCAAATTTTGAGCACAGAATTAGGCAATGATTGTATTGAGATAGGTGATAGGCCCAGGTCATGGGATAACTATTGGAAGTCTTGGAAGAGGAAGCTGGAAGGAAGATGTCCACTTAGTTCATGTATCAAACTGCAAATTGAAATCAACAATTAGCATGGAACGCAATTTTTTTTTTAAAATATTATCATTGAAGCAATGGACATCCAATGAAAGGCCAAAATAGTTGAAAATTGAAGCAACGGACATCCAATGAAAAGCCAAAATAGTGGAAAATTGAAGCAACGGACATCCAATGAAAAGCCATAATAGTGGAAAATTTTGAAGAAAAATCTAAAAATTTTGAAGAAAAGAATGAAATTTCTTATGAAGTGAAAATTGGGTTAAGAAAAAAGCGAAAAAAGAAATGTTCCTTCAAAAAAAACAAAGGTTTTTTTTTGGATTTACATTAAAAAATTAAATATTATTTTTACTAATATTTGATTTGATCTTTTTAAAATAATAATCCAAAAAAATAAAAGATGGGGAAAAGTTGGAAATGAATTTGATTTTTTCATTTAACTATGGAAATTAATAAAATATTGATTTTTTAATTGATATTTAATTAATAAAACACAAAAAAAAATCAAAATAGAAGAATACTTAGCTTCATCATGAAGCTAACAGCTTCAAAAATAGAAACTTTTTGAATCAAATAGCAAAAAAGTGACAAGTGGGGAAAAAATGGAAACCTTGATGGTTAAGTAAAGCAATTGCCTAATTTTAGTCTGCAGCTTTAAAGGCATCTTTTTGAAGAATGATTTATATAAGATACCCTCTCATTCATTCAAGCTCGCACAAAAATTTGAAGAGAAAATTGACAATAGGAGTAAGATTTGAGGTGTTCAAGGAAGTAGATTTTTTGGGAAATCTTTTGAAATTGTTGAGGAAATTTTTGGGAATTCATGACAGAAGATTTGGAATCCTATAAGAAAAGTATTTTCTTTGCAGTGAGTTGTGAAATTTCATATTTCTCGCGGAAGTGTTAAAAAGTGAATCTTGAAAGGAGTATGGAAATTTTGGCAAAAATCCAAAATCTTTGTCTTATGGACAAGTCATATCTATTGTTTTCAATACTTTCCTTCCATAGTCTTATGTATGTACATTTTCTATTTTGTAGGAAAGGAAAATGGCAGAGCCTAGGGGAACAGGAGAAACACGAGGACAATTGATAAAGAATGAAAGGAGAGAATTCTATCCTAAATCCAAAATTGTGTCAAAGTGGGTAGAAATTGGAGATACAAGTCTTGGCGGCCTTGATTTGAAAGATTTTAATAGGAGAATTTGCGGATATAATGACTATCACCCAACACACCTAGCTACAAAAATTGTGAGAAGTGGAATTTTTGCTACAACTGGTTTCCCTCCTTCTTTTCAGCATCTAGAGTTAATCATGGAATGTACCAAGCACTAGAGTCCTAGAGACAGAATCATCTGGGATTCTAAATGAAATATTCTCATAGATTTTTCTCCGACATCCATCTCTGAAGCATTTGGAATTCCTTCAAATCCAAGGATGGTCACAAAAACACAAGAGAAAGTATTGAGAATCTATACATCCAGAATCAATTTTTGTGATGAAATAATCAACAAAAGATGGTTGAAAAAGAATAGACCTCATCATTCCTAGATTCCTAAAGAAATAGTATGGCTCCACTTGCAGAGGGAATATAGTGATATGGTCATGATATTGAGTCATATATTTGGCATGCCTTATTCTTATAGGTTTGAATCTTTGATGTGGTATTTTGTTGACTAGGTGATGAAGGAAGTCGACATAATAGATTGTGTTAGGCTCATAAGTGATAATCTAGATGAACAGTTGATGAATCTAGAGCACACAAGGAAATTTTACATGAGCTCCTATGTAATCTACATGCTAGCTTGGAGGACAAATTATGATGGACTAGGATGCAAAGGACCAATTGGAAGGGGAAGCCAACACCTCAAAGTCCATGAATGTTACTCACAATTGCATTTGTATTCAAAGGATGATTACATGAGGGTTAATGATATATTTTCCATCTGCATAGTAAGAACACTACAAAAGAGGCGACATATAAGAATGTCAATGGGTGCAATCAAGTTGGTTGAAGAATATGGCGCCTAGTTCATTCAGTTTCCTACCTTTTCATACATCTGAGTTCAAGGATTCTCCATGAAGCCATACAAAATCTCTAGGTATCCAATGGATAAGATGGTCTTGTTAGAGCTTACTTGACAACTTACTACCTATGACAAGATTTAGAAAGGGAAGAAGAAGTTGGGATTGTAGTTTTCGATTTCCATACAAGAAGGGAAAACTGAGGTATACCCATGTCTAAAAGCCACAGAGAAATCATCAGATGATCTCCACTTCTTCCGCCTTCCACTTTTTCCTAAGAGGAATGATTTTTATCCTTAAAACAAGATCTCATCAGTAGGAGGATCAAAGTACCAACACAAAGTTCACCTTGAAGACTTTTGGGCAAATGTAGCAGACGAGAACAAGATTAGAAAAAGATTGCATTCAAGACTACCGTTGAACATTATTAGAACATGCAACATATTCAGGGTTCCTTATCAAATGGAGGACGACCAAAATGTGATGCAAAAAGGATTCAATACAAAAATGATAGCTTAACCATTTGATTGGAAGAAGAAAGAAATTACAGATCTTGAAGCCCTTCCAAAACTAGTCTTAGATTTTACAAAGTGGTGGATTGAGTGTAAGGTTGAAAAATTAGTTGCACCAGCTAATGGATTAACATATAGGTTGCTTGGCCATAGACCACTTAGGGATGAAAGATCAGGATAAATATTTGAAGGGACTAATGAGGAAAGAGGAACTCCATCAGAAGATGTAGGAACAAAGAAAGCAAAGGAGGTACCTCAAGAAAAGTGTCCTAGGATTGAGGAAGCTATCCAGGAATCTCAAAATAAAAAGTAGAAACATGGAGATGCTCCCTCTTCTCTAAGTCGAACTCCAAGTGTCCAAGAGATAGAAACTTTTGAAAGGTAGGATGTAGGGACAAGTATAAGGAGATTTGAGCAAGAAGAGAATTTAGATAGGCCAATTCATGATAGGTTGAGTATAAATGATTATGAAAAGTCCATGCAAGAAAGAGAGAGAGATCAAGATATGGCTACAGAGGAAAGTCTCACTACAATATTAGAGTGAGAAATGATTAATGATGGAGATGCTCAACTAGAGGAAGAAACTCCAAGAGTAGCAATACATCTTCCAAGTGCTGAAGCAATAGTTCCTGAGGTTACAATGGATAGTCTAGGAGGTGAAGAGGAGATTGACATTGGAGCAGTTCAAAGGAAAGAACAATTGGTAATTCTGGGGGACCAAAGTATACCCATTTCAAAATGGTTGAGGCAATGAATTCAATTGCATCAACAAAGGGAGGCTGATCTAGTAATTGAATTACAAGAAATTTTGGACCAATCAAACCGATCAAAAGAACAAGGGAAAGCAAAAAGATATACTAAATTCATTAGAAGAGAATCAGGATCCAGAATCTTGCAGATTGCAAATCCCACAGTTGACAAAGGGAAAATTAGATTTCTCTAGATGAGTACTATGTTACAGAAGTAAATCTTGGTCGGGCCTCTCGAGAGAAAATATTGGAAGAATTTGATGACTCCACATAGGCTTTGAAGGATAGGCTGAAGAGAGTAGAAGAGGGGTATGAAAAGAAGAAAAGAGAAATTTGGGCCTTATGTCATTACATCAATAACTTGCCTCATCTAGTAAGAGAGGAAGGTCCATCATTTGTCCCTCCAATAGGTGTTTCTAGTGAAGTGGTAGGTGTTGACAGAATCAAGTGGATTGCTTAGGGTGCAAACATTTGGATCAAAGGAATTCAGGAGATAGCCTTCAAACATGTAGAAGAATTAGTGCAAGCGCACAATAGGGCATTGGTTGCAATCTCTAGGATCCAGTGCATGGAGGAATCATAGGTGGATGAGCATATTTAACAAGAAGAGGTGATTGCTGACATTCAGAATCTGATGGATACCACAAAGCAAGAATTGATTAATGGTTTAGTTATCAGCGAGGGGGATGTCTATGATTTTATTATATGGTACAGTGCAGTGATCATGGCTAAGGAAATGTTTGAGAGCTTTACCAGGGAATCCATTCGATGGAAACAGTTTGTTGATAACATCAAGCAAGGAATATCAAATGTAGTTGCATCCTTGTTATCACAAAGATTGGGGGAAGAAGAAATGACAACTGATAATCTAAAAGTCAAAGTTAGAAGAATTTTTTCAGCTAAATGTATATGGAAGAGATGATTTTGAGAACTTCTCCATCTTCTCAACTACAATGCACACTACTAAGGACTTACTACCAGATTGGGATGAAACCTTGGGAGAAGCAAAAAGAGGAATTGCTATTCTAGAATTCAAGCAAGAATCTGCACCAAGCATCAGTATAGAGGAGTTGGAAACAGTGTTAGATTGATTTTAATCTTTTAGGTGAAGAAATCAAGGATAGATGCATTAAATGCATAGTGCGTGTGCATAGGGATCATTTATTATACCCCACTCCTTAAATGAGCATACATAGTGGGCATTTATTACCCACTATAGTAGTGGATTCCTTATGGCATTAATGTAGATTCCTTTCCATTGTCCTAACCCTAATTAGGGCTGATGTGGCATGATCTTGGCCATCGGTTATTGTGATCATCTAGGCCACCCATTGTAATTGAGGACCTATATAAAGACCTCATTTCTAATTTGTAAGGGACATTTTTATGATATTGTTGCTATGAGTTACTGAGATAATAAAGTTTTCATTGGAGTTTTGTGAGTACTTGACGTATCTTAGTTCTTGCTTGTTCTCCTAAATTTCTTCAAGTAGATTAAGTTTAGCATAGTCAATGTGTGGTGATTACAATGGAGAATATGATGGTGTATTGATGAATTCCTTTGTTTCATACTGATGACATTTTAGCGATTCTAATTCGTTGTGTAAAGTTAGCCTAAACCCCTTTCATGCATATGCTCAACTTCTACCATTCATATACATTGTTCTTTATGATGGTGTATACGGTGATATGAAAATCTTTGGCATAACCCTTGAAGATTGCACCAGTTCATGTGTAGTTGTAGTATAACTTGGCGAAGTGGAATTTGGTAAATTGAGGAATTTTTCCACTAGAATACTATTTGTTTTTTTCACTACCCGTAAGATTAGAATAGAATTCCAGAACCCTACCTTACTGAATTTCTACATATTCTGTGAAAAATCCAAAAAAGTGCTCCATTGCAAAACCTTAAGATAGCTCCCACATCTAGTATGACTTGTAATGAATATGAATTAACACGTAAGGCCCCTTGTGATCATCAACAAATCACATCAACCACCGATCTTATCCACAGTCAAGACCTGACATTAAAGGAACCTTGAAGTCATTGTATGATCTTTTAGGAATCTTAGCATACACAAGACTTTATTCAAGAGAGGATAAGATATTTCAGTATTTTGTTCTACTATTTGGTGACTCATAAAACACACATCAATAAAAATTGGCCCTAGAAGGAGGGCCTTGACTAAAAGATTTCATAGCAGTTTCACATACTGGAGAAAATTAATTCATCCTCACCCAAGGTACATCAAAGATCCTTGAGATTCACCCTTGGAGCACATGAATTACAAGAGTTGAGTTTTGATCCAAAGCCTAGGCGAGGAAATAAAGAAGCATCTACGAGCCATAATTCACCAAGTGTAGCTGATCTCACAAGGATATTCCAAACTCCATCACCTCAACATCAAGCACAATGATGAATCCAAGGAGGAGTTCCACCAGGAGCTACACAAATTCAACAGTTATTTGTGCAAATACCTATACATGTTGTTTCACCTGCAACTATCCAACAAAAAAGTCCAGCAATGGCATCCGCAGAATGCATCACCCCTTGCAACATTTGTCGCATACAATAATATGCCCAAGAATCTTGAACACTTTTGTTCTAAATTATTTGTGAATGATGTGAATCGCACTACTGATGAACACATTAAAATTTTTGAGGATGTCCTCTAGAATAGAAACATGCAAGATGAGGATGTTGCATGTAGACTATTCCCTTATTCATTTGGTGAGGAAGCATTTTACTGGTATATCAACCTACCTTCAAATTCAATACAGATTTGGCAACAATTGAAGGATGCATTCCTCGAGAAGTTCAAATTTCCTATCCCCCCTGCAAAATTTTATAGGCAATTTATTGAGATAAGGAGACAAGAACGTGAATCAATTGGTGCTTTCAATAATCGATTTCAAAGGGCTTATTCAAGATTTCATGATCCATATCGCATAGGAGATGATGCAGCACGACCTATCTACTATGCAGCCCTAGACTGTTTCACATCTATGTTTGTTCAAAAAACTCATCTAGTTCCTACAAGTTTGATCCAAGCATATGCTGAGGTGGAGAAAGTTAGTTTGCAATCACCGACAACTACGAATGCAACACCTAGCTATTTTGGAAATGCATATGCATTGAATCAAGGAGCTTTGAATTATGCTCTGACTATCAATCCAGTTCCTGCCCCTCTGAGCTAGTTGGTGTTGCACCCTAGAGAACCTATGTCATAGGCAATTTCCACACAGCCAATTTATCTGCAAAACACAAAAAATTCTACAAGGACCCAAGAGGAAAAATATGAGATGAGAGATTTGATTGAACAAGTGAAAATATTGTCCACTGAGGTCACTTATCTTAGAAATCAAAATAATCAGTTGTGAAATGCACAAAGGAATTATCAGTCATATCAAGGTAGCAACCGAGGTTATCAAGGGAATCCCCCTCCACATCACGATGGTAATCAAGGACAAAATTAAGGATTCAATGAAAGTAATCAACGATATCATAATAATAACCAAGGTCATAAAAGAAGATCATGGAACACTAATCCAAATAATAGGGGCGTACCATCACCATTGGATAATCCTCCATCTGAGAATTGCCCAGTTGATAAAAGTTTCTTAGCAGAAGTTGCACTATTTGGATGGTGTAGATTACATGAGACTAGTCAACATTCTAAATTACAGTGTCACAAATTTCAAAGAGTAGCAGATATTTTCAAGGGAGAAGTGAGGAACACTTCCACATCTAAGAATCCTCCTCCTACGGGATATGAGATGGTACCCTAACCAAGATATGACCAAGCATTGGTTTTTGATGATTTTAAGTTCCTCCTGATTCTTAGGATTACATGCCAATACAAGCTAATCAGAAATTGCCACCAGCTTTAGCAAATGGTCCTATAGAGATGCCATGTTATCAAGTCCCACCAGAAAATCAACCTCCACCAGTATCCCCAAATGAATCACTACATAAGGATGGATTTTTATTCCCTCCTCTATATAATAGTGTCTTGGTGGAAGGGACAAGTGAAGTTCAAGCCTTTCAAAAAACATCAGGAAATACTCCAATAAAGACATATCAAAGGAATTATAGGAACCATGAGCCATTAACATCATCAGTTCCTCCAAATAAGTTTTCAACTCCCCCACATCCAAATGCGAACAATAAACCCGAGCCTCTCAGAGACTCCCCTGAATATTGACAACTCATGAGCTCTCAAGGAGATAGAGGCCAATCTCCCATGACAAATTCTTTACAAAGTGGTAAAGAAAAGAATAATCTTCAATCCTCTACTCAACAAGGAGAACAAAGGCAATGTGAAAATCCAGGAAAAAAAAAGAAAGGAAGTCCTTCTAGAGAGGAATTGAAGAGATTGAGTTCTTATGTACTAGAGGAATTCAAGAAAATTAAAATGAGTCTTCCACTATATGAATTGATGAAGATTTCAAAAATTAGAGATACATTATTGGAAAGTTTGAATGACGCCCCTACAAAGATTGTTTCTCAAAATGTATTACATCCTCTAAGAGGGGTATCCAATGTCCAACAATAAAATTTTGTGCAAAATACCAATGTTGTAGATGATGTATCACCATATGCATCTAAGATTGCTCAAAATCCTTCAAGTTTCATTGGAATGGTGCAAAAATCTAAGGACGATCAAAAGGTTACATCAAATGGACAAATATCTTCAAAAAATCCACCATTGGAAATAATCAGAGATAATTCTGCTATAGTGGAGAGCTCTATGACAATTGAGAATGGGAGAAATTATATACATAACAATGAAACATTTGATTCAAAAGGACAGAAGCCAGTGGTTTTTTATCAAGGGAAGGAGGAACCTACACCTTTCCTAGTATCTATTAGAATTTTTGGAAAAATGTTACATAATTGTTTAATTGACTCTGGCGCATCAAGTAATGTAATGCCTTTAGACATATGTAGAAAGTTGGGATTGATCCCACTTCAGACTAACAAGAAGGTTACACAATTGGCTAAAACAGAAGTCCCGATGATGGGAGAGTTGAATAATATTCACATGAAATTAGCTTGTGATCCATGTGTTCAAAGTTGTATTGACATATCTATTGTGGATATTCTTGAAGGGTATGGCATGCTTCTTAGTAGAGATTGGGCAAGGAAATTGCATGGTTATATTGCAACAGACTTTTCACACATGTGGCTCCTATGGAAGGGAATTCCCAATCAGATAAGGATAGAGAGCACTCCAAGGCTCCAGTTGTTGATCACTGTGTATGGTGAACATAATGAGATCTTGTTTATGGAAACCACTTTTGGATCATATATTCCCAAAACTAGAGAGGTTTTAATGTTGCAAGGTTACAATCAAGGGGGATGTCCTGATGTGACTCCAACTTTCACTAAGGTACCAGTTATGGATAATTGAGAACCATCACTGAATGAAGGAATGTTTGAGAATTTTAGGAATTTTGTCCTAAAAAGTATTAAGAAGGAAGTTGAACTACGAAAAGATGCATCCATTCAAAATCTGTTGTTACCCAACTGGTGTAGAATACATGATGCTTTTCATTCTGAGATATCATGTACCATGTGCAAAGAAGCAATTGCACAGGTTCCCAAAATGGTTCCACAAGCATGGATAGCAGAAAATGTGGTCAAAATGAACTCATCTTGTATGAAAATTTTAGACCCATAGTAGGAAAGAATTCGAGAAGGTGAAATAGGACAAGAAGAACTTCAAAAAGAATCCAAGGATTCAAAGGTAAGATCACCCATGGAATATGAAAATGATCAAGTGTGGACCCTATCCTTTGATGGATCCAAATCAATGAAAGGTAGTGGAGCCGGTGTTGAACTCATCATCCCAACTGGAGATTTGGCAACAATTAGGTTGCAGTTCCCTTGTACTAATAATGTGGCTGAGTATGAATCATTGGTCAATAGATTGCTGCTCGCTATCCAAAAGGGTGCCAAAATCCTACATGTACATGGAGATTCAAACATAGTCATTGGACAGGTACGCAAGAAATATACATGCCATGATAAAAGATTGGGTCGGTATCGCAATAGAGTTTGGGACCTAACCAAATGCTTTGATGCTTTCAATATTAAAAAGATAAGTCAAACAAGAAATCTAGTAGCAAACTCTTTGGCTCAATCTGTAAGTTCACTAGAACCATTAGCCATGGATTGTGTGAAGAAATTTATAGTTGAGCTGACTTCAGTATCATCAATTCCTGAAAACATCACAAATTTTCAAGTGTTTGAAGATGACAAGCATATTCTTGATTTTTTGACAAGGTCAAGGGTATTTGAAGCACAAGTCATAGATGAAGGAGAACAACAACAAGCTCAATTTGAAATTAATGAGATTATGAATTTAAGGAAAAATACCATTCCAAAAGGAATGATTGAACTGGAGAGAATTTTTTATGCAAATAGACTAGGTTCCCTCAAGTACCAAAGTATTGAAGGAGGGGAATGTGAAAGGGTGAACTTGGGAACAAGAGAAAATGTCAAGAATGTATTTATTGGGAAAGTTTGCACCCCCACAGAAAAGGAGGAAATATTGAAGCTTATGAAGGAATTCCTTGACATGATTTCTTGGGGATATGAAGATCTGAAGACATATGAAACATCTCTCATTACACATACTATTCCATTAAAGCCAAATAGTAAACCATTTAGACAAAGGCAAAGACAAATAAATCAATTTTTAGAACCACTAATACATCAAGAAGTGAAGAAGTTATTGTCAGCAAGGATTATATTACTAGTTCGACACTCAACATGGGTTGCCAACCTTGTACCTATTAGAAAGAAGAATGGAGAGATAAGGTTCTGCGTGGATTTTAGAAATCTCAATAGAGCTTCAGAGAAGGATAATTATCTAGTGCCATCATTAGATGAAGTGATACAAGTTGTTAACGATTCTCAAATAATGTCATTTTTAGATGGTTATTCTAGATATAACCAAGTGATGGTAGAAGAAGAAGATAGACTAAAGACAAAATTCACAACTAAGTGGGATACATTTTCTTATAGAAGAATGCCTTTCGGTTTGATCAATGCAGGAGCCACTTTTCAAAGGGCCATGGATTATGTTTTTAGAGACTTGGTAAAGAAGTGCATCATCATTTACATGGATGATCTCACAGTATTCTCTCGACGTAGGGAAGATCACATCAGTGATTTAAGGAGAATCTTCCAAAGATGTAGAAGATATGGGATTTCCTTAAATCCAAAGAAATGCATGTTTGCTATCACTGAAGGGGAATTGTTAGGACATGTAATATTAGAATGAGGAATCTCAATTGATCCTGAGCACATCGAGACAATATCAAAGATAGGATTGCCAACTAGTCAAAAAGAATGAAAGTCATTCTTTGGGAAAATTAACTTTGTAAGGAAGTTCATAACTGGATTTGTAGAGATAGTAAGGCCATTAAATTACATGTTAAAGAAAGGAGCAAGGATAGATTGGACACCTATAGCAAAAAAAGAATTCAAATAAATCAAGCAAACAATCATGGATGCTCCTGTTTTATTGAGTCCTGACTACACCAAGCCTTTTTATATATATATTCTTTTGCCTCAGAACACACTTGCGTAGCTATCCTCACCCGGAAGGCAGACGATTAGGATGAACATCCTATTGCATTCATGAGTTCACCCTTGAAAGATGCAGAATTGAGATATCCAAATGTTGAAAAACAAGCTTATGCTTTGGTGAAAACAATAAAGAAATTCTGACATTACATCCTAAGAAGAAAGGTTTATGCAATAGTTCCTGATGCAGTAGTAAAGACTTTGCTAATGCAGAATGAATTGGGAGAAAGAAGAGGAAAGTGGATGGCAATTATTCAAGAATACGACATGGAGATAAAACCAATGAAGTTGGTATGAGGACAAGATCTACCCCAAAACCTATCTACAACTGGTCTCGAGTTAGTACAACAAGTATATGTGTTAGAAGAAGTATCCCCGAATGAATGGTATGATGATATTATTCATTATTTGCTAAACCATAAGTCTCCATCACACTTGAATTCTATTCAAAAGCGTTCATTGAGAATGAAGAGTCAAAATTTTATGCTTCAAGGATCTGTGCTATATAGAAAGAATCATGATGGGGTTTATTTAAGATGTGTTGGAAAGGAAGAGGTTGGACACATCATCGAGAATTTTCATAGTAAATATGGAACCAGTCATGGAAGTGGTTTGGTTATGGCTCATCAAATATCAAGAGCAAGATATTATTGGCCAACCTTGTTTAAAGACACTTATGAACACATGAAGACTTGTCACACATGTTAGATAGCTGTGGCACATGAAAGAAATCTTGCTATGCCATTACAACTTGTTATTGAAGTAAAACCATTCACAAAATTGGGGTTGGATTTCATGAGTCCCATCAATCCACCATCATCAAGGCACCACTAGTATATCCTAAGTGCTACAAACTATTGCACCAAATGGACTGAGGCTCAATCACTAAAAAATTGCACAACAAAGGTTGTTTTCAAATTTCTTGAAGAAAATATCATTACTAGTTTTGGATGTCCCCATGCATTTGTATGTGATAATGGGCCAGCATTTAGATCCTTGAAGTTCTCAAATTGGGCATTTGACTATGGGATCACACTAAACTTTTCATCAAACTACTATCTGCAAGGGAATGGGTTGGTAGAATCAAGAAACAAAAATCTATTGAGTGCAATGAAGAAGTTATTAGACAATAATCCTAGAGATTGGCATACACAGTTGAGATTCACACTTTGGGCAGATAGGATCAGAATAAAGAGTTCTTTGGGGACATCTCCATATCATTTGGTCTATGGACAAGATCTAATTTTTCCTATCCAATTGAGGATTCCAACACTATGATTTATGCAAGATTTTATGGAAGGAGAAGATAGAGTGCAAACAAGTTTGACTCAATTATTGCACTTGGAAGAAACGAGAGACAAAGCATTGGAAAATTTTGCTAAACATCAAGGAGTTGTTAAGAGATGGTTTGACAAAATGGCAAAGGTTAAGAAATTTTGAAATTCAGATCTGGTACTCTGCTGGGATAAGGCACATGAAAAGAAAGGTGGAAATGACAAGTTTGATAATCTATGGAAAGGTCCTTATTAAATTTCTAAAATTTTGGGAGATAATGCATTCAAGATTAAGACTCTGATAGGAAAGGAAGTCCAATTTCCCGTCAATGGGCAATTCCTCAAGCATTATTTCTGGCCTTAGGTTTTCTTTGTTAAGCCTAAACTATACATAGTTAGTTTAGGTTTTCCGTTCTGGTGTGTTTTTATATTTGTTTTTCCCTTTTAGTTAGGTGGGGGTTTTGGTTTGTCTCCCCTCTCCTGGTCAGGAGTTTTGGCTTTGTATAAGTTTAGGTTTCTTTCCCTTGTTTATTGTGTTTTCTTTGTTCTTGAGTTTTCTTCCTTGGGTGGTTTGGTTTTCTCTCTTCTTCTGGTTTTGGCTTCAATTTTGGCTTTTTCTAGGTGGCTCATAGCTGTGAGGATCTCTTTTTGCAAGTGGAGTGGTGTCATGATTTGGTTACTTCATCTAAAGATTTCACCGAGTTTTATTTATTTCATTTCTTGGATAATTTTTATGAAGAGCATTAGAATCTTGGTTATCCTTCATATATTTTTAGTGGGTTAGAAAACATACTTGACTTAGAAGGTTAATCATAGATTGTGTCTTGACACATGAACTCTCACCAAGATTTAATTTGGTTCACCCAATCCCTGGGCTATGTCCACCAAACAACAAGTCCATTATTATTACAATCCAGTGATTACAACCTAATTACAAGCTATAATCCCTTACAGCTCAATACTGTCACAAAAAGAAATTTCGCATCACAACATAATGAAAATACCCAACCCTAACCCTTTTATACAAGTATTAAACTACTTTAGGGTTATAACATTTCAGCCATAAATTAGCCATAACTTTAGTGGCGAATCTACGAATGGTGAATAGTACCAAAATTTTTTTTGAGGCGATGCCTCAATCCCCAATAATTATGAAGTATGTAAAGTACTTTCCTAATCGATCACCACAATCTAAAAATCTCTCACTTGGGGACTAATCAAGCTCCACACTAAACAAAAATCTCCCACTTAGAGACTGATCCTGTAGCAATATTACTACCACATGGGGCTCCCACTGGATCAAACCAACCTAGACTCTACTGTTCTTTTATTCATATTCAATTTAAAAGACCAATCGAAGATGAAGAGGAGTTCAACTTCTCCCTTGTTATAACCTTTTTCAACATATCTGCTAGATTATCATTTGTATGTATCTTCTCCAGCTTTAACTATCCATCCTCCAAAACTAATTGATTGAAATGGTACCACAACTATATGTGTTTGGTCTTAGAATGCAGAGCTAAATTCTTTGCAAGATGAATGACAGTCTAACTATTTGTGAACAAATAATTATCCTCCTCTTCCTGTGTCTTAGGACACATCTCCTTGGTCAATTTCAAATGACCGGGTAAAGCTGTGTTGATAGCTTTAGCATTCTCCATAGAGAAACGTTGCAACACCTTCTCAACATAATCAGCTTGAGATAGCATTAATGTTCTATTCTTCCTATCTCTACAAATCTTCATACCAAGGATTTGTTTTGCTACTCCCAAATCCTTCATAGAAAATGCATGTGCTAACTGGCATTTCAACTCCTTAATATGATCCATGTTAGACCCAGCTATAGGCATATCATCAACATATAAACATAAAATAGTGTAGCTATCATCATCCAACCTCTTAAAATAAACACAATAATCTAAACGACACCAATTATAGCCATGCTCATGCATAAACCTATCAAATTTTAGATACTAT
This sequence comes from Cupressus sempervirens, assembly GCA_028749045.1. Lineage (NCBI taxonomy): Eukaryota > Viridiplantae > Streptophyta > Pinopsida > Cupressales > Cupressaceae > Cupressus > Cupressus sempervirens. The sequence goes on from CM053789.1 coordinate 265,689,205, forward strand.
TGCCGAGGTGCTTGCTTCAAGCCATATAAACTTTTCTACAATTTGCACACTAAGTTCTCCTTACCTTTGACCTCAAATCCTTATGGTTGAGCCATATATATTTCTTCATCCAAATCACCATGAAGAAAGGCTATTTTAACATCCAACTACTCTAGATGAAAATCTTCAGTAGCCACAAGACTTAAAATAGTACGAATAGAAGTCATTTTAACAACAAGAGAAAATATCTCATCAAAATCAATTCCCTTTTGCCATGCAAATCCTTTTACAACTAACCTAGCTTTAAATATTTTCTTACCTCCTTCCTCTTCTTTCAACCTGTAAACCCACTTATTCTATAAAGCCTTTTTACTTTTAGGCAACTTGCACAAATCCCATGTCTTATTCTTCAGCAAAGAGTCTATTTCATCTTTTATTGTAGACTCCCACTGAATCTTAGTATCAACCTACACAACTTCATCATAACTTTCAAGTTCACCAGCATCAGTAAGTAAAATAGAATACAAAGAGGGAGAAAGTCTTTGTGGAGGTCTAATTTTCCTCATTGACTATCTAACATTCACTGGTGTGTGTGGTATTTTTTGTTGCAGTTGTTGTACATCATGAGGAATGGCTAGAACGTCGACTTTTGGAGTATCGTCCAACACTACATAATCATCTTCTTTCTTCTCATGTTTCTACAACAGATCTTTGTACAACACTTTCTCATTGAATATGGCATCCTGACTTCTAACAATTTTACAATTTTCAAAATCCCAAAGCCTATAACCAAATTCATTAATGCCATATCCAACAAGGACACATTTCTTTGAATTAGCTTCTAGCTTGATTCTATTTTCAGAGTCTATATGAGAAAAAGCTTCACAACTGAAGGTCTTGAGAAAAGAATAACTCATCTTCTTACCAGTCCATGCCTCCTTTGGAATACCACAGCCCAAAGGAGTAGAGGGACCTCTATTAATCAAATATACTGTAGTATTGACAGCCTCCACCCACATCTGTAAGGGCAACCCAACATGCAACCTCATGCTCATTGCACACTCCATTATAATCCTATTCATGCGTTTAGCCACTCCATTTTCCTGTGGAGTTCTTGGAACAGTTTTCTATCTACGAATACAATTAGTGGAGCAATAATCTTCAAAATCATGACTACAATTCTCACCACCATTATCAAATCTAAGACATTTTAATTTCTTACCAGTCTCATTTTCAACCAAGTATTTCTATTTCTTAATAGTTGGAAATACATTAGATTTCTGTGTAAGGAAATAAACCCATACTTTTCTAGTTGCATCATCAATAAATGTAACATAATAATGAGAGCCACCAAGGGAAGATACCTGAGTTGGTCCCCATACATCTGTATGCATAAGCTCTAATTTCTCCTTTTTGTTTTCCTTCCTAGTCTTTCCAAAACTCACTCTCTTTTTTTTTCCATACACACAACTTTCACAAAAATCCATATTAACACATTTCAGACCTGGCAAAACTTTCTTTGAATGAAGTACTTTCATACCTTTCTCACTCATGTGCCCAATTCTATTGTGCCATAGTGTTGTATCAAAATCTATAGCAGCTATTTTTTCTCCCTGCTCAACTACAGCAATTGTTCCTAAACATTCATTTGTCTCTGAAACAATCAAAGTAGAAGGAACAATATGACCTATACAAAGATATAAGGTGCCTACTTTCACACCTGTTGCTACTACAAGGGAACCTTTTGAAACCTTCCAATTTTTATCATTAAAAGTAACTACACAACCCTCATTACCAAGTTGGCTTGCTGAAATTAAATTCCTACTCAGCCTTGGAACATGTCTTACCTCATGTAGTAGCCAATGATTCCCATTCTGCAACTTAATCTTAATTTTTCCCTTTCCAACAATATGATAGGGTTCATTATCCCCCAAATAAACAAGCCCAAAATTCCCTTAGACATAATCAATGAAATAACCTCTATGAGGTGTAGCATGAAATGAAGCACTAGAATCTAAAACCCATGAATAATCAACACTTTCTAAAGACAGAAGCAAAGCATCCTCTTTAGATTTGTTACTTACAACATTTGCCTCCTTGTCTCCATTTGATTTATATCCTTCATTTTTCTTTCGATTCCTGCAATCTTTATTTTTGTACCCTAGTTTCCCATAGTACCAGCAATCATTTGGTCCTCTCGATTGAGACCCTCTCCCCTTTGACTTTCCTCTTGATTTCCCATAATTTCTAGAGTTACTTCCTCTCTCAGTCATTATGTCCCTGCTTTGTGCATTCAAAGCACTTCTTGATGTAGAACCACATGAGGATTTCCTACGAGTTTCCTCACTAAAAACAACACTAATCACATTATCATATTTTAGGGTACTAGATCTAGGAACATAATTACTCACCATCATTACCAAGCCATTCCAGCTTTCAAGAAAAGAACACAAAATCAAGAGAGCCCTAATTTCTTCATCAAAATTGATACCCACAGAAGATAACTGACTAGTAATAGTATTAAACTCATTTAAATGATCTACAATAGATCCACCTTCTACCATTTTCATATTAAATAAATGCTTCATGAGAAATACTTTGTTTGAAGCAGAGTCCTTTTCATACAGTTTCGCTAGGGTTTTCATCAAATATTCTGTCATCTTTTCTTTTGTAATATTAAATACCAACGATGGTACCAAGCATAACCGAATGCTTTGAAGTGCCTTTCTATGCAAAAGATCCCATTCAACCTCTAACATAGTTCACTGATTCTTGGCTTTACCTTCCAACAGCTTCCATAAATACTTCTGATATAGATAGTCTTCCATTTGCATCTTCCTTAACTGGAAGCTCTTCCCATTAAACCTACGAACCCTCAGCTTACCCTCATCTGCCATCGCTCCCACTTAACCATGAGACTTTCCTAGAGAGGATAACTAAAAGACAACCTCACTCTGATACCACTTTTTAGGATAAACCACAAACAGAAATAAAAACTACATGCAAATATAACATTTAACAAAAAATAATAGATCACACAAAAATGAACACAAGGCACCAAGATTTAATGTGGTTCACCCAATCCCTAAGCTACGTTGAACAAATAGAAAGTCCAAAATTATTACAATCTAGTGATTACAACCTGATTATAATCTGTAATCCATTACAACTCAATACTGCCACAAGAAGAAATTTTGCATTACAACATAATGAAAATACCCAACCCTAAACCCTTTTATACAAGTATTAAACTACTTTAGGGTTATAACATGTCAGCCATAAATTAGCCATAACTTTAGTGGCGAATCTATGAACGGAAAATAGTACCAAAAAAAAAAAATTTAGGACGATGTCCGGAACCCCACTAATTATGAAGTATGTATAGTACTTTCCTAATCAGTCACCACAATCTAACAACCACATATTTCACACTCTTAACTATTGCTCTAAGTCCATTTATGTGTCTTTAGGAAAGGTCATGACTTGTGAAAATTTTAAAATCTTGCTTCAGCGCCACTGTAACTCCTAAACCCATTGTAAGCTTCATTGCTTACAAGCCAAGAGAAAAGAAAGAATTGAAATACAAATTCAAAAGGAATAAAAAATAAAATGATGAAATAATAAGATTGGCTTTGGGGATACGCAAAAATCTCCATAGGTGTTCAAAAGAATAATTCGCTAGAAGTGGAGCAACCTCTGTTGGTTTTACAATGACAACTCCATTGGAGCTATGGATGCCTGACTGGCAACGGGGCAATGTCTAGGATGCTTTTGAAGTCAAGAGGAACCAATATTTTTTCATGATCAATCTTAGGATTTTTGAATGGTCTTGTTGAGCTGGAATTAATACAATTGCACACAATCAGGTTGTCATAGAATAAATGTGTTTTGATCCAATATATGATTATTCTCCCCTTTTGAACTTGTTTTCTCTCTTATTGATGATGTAAGATTGAGAAACCAAAGATTCTAAGCTTGGATTAAGTTTTATCCTTGAAATGTTTGTAACATTTCACTTGTGGAGTCACCAGATGTTGTGACCACCAGTCACAGTATCGCCCAAGCCTGGGACCCCCTTTCTATTTTTTTAATTTGCCAAATGTTTCCTTATGTTGTAGGGTGCATGTAAGTGAAGATAGAGAATAGAATCCTTCATCGTTCAAAAATCCCACTTTTCCTAAAATCATGGATCGCAGTTTTAAGGGAGTCATGAAAATTGATTTTTAATTGATATTTAATTAATAAAACACAAAAAAAAAATCAAAATAGAAGAATACTTAGCTTCATCATGAAGCTAAGTGCATAAAAAATAGAAACTTTTTGATTCAAACAGCAAAAAAGTGACAAGTGGCAAAAAAATGGAAACTATGATGGTTAAGTAAAGCAACTAACTAATTTTAGTCTATAGCTTTAAAGGCATCTTTTTCAAGAATGATTTATATAAGATACCCTCTCATTCATTTAGGCTCACACAAGAATTTGAAGAGCAAATTGAGAATAGGAGTAAGATTCGAGGAGTTCAAGGAAGTAGATTTTTGGGAAATCTTCTGAAATTGTTCAAGAGCTTTTTTGGAATTCACAATAGAAGATTTGGAATCCTATCAGAAAGGAATTTTCTTTGCAGTGAGTTGTGAAATTTCATATTTCTTGCAGAAGTGTTAAAAAGTGAATCTTGAAAGGAGTATGGAAATTTTGAAAAAAATCCAAAATCTTTGTCTTATGGACAAGTCGTATCTATTGTTTTCAATACTTTCCTTACATAGTCTTATGTATGTACATTTTCTATTTTGCAGGAAAGGAAAATGGCAGAGCCCAGGGAAATAGGAGAAACACGAGGGAAATTGATAAAGAATGAAAGGAGAGGATTCTATCCTAAATCCAAAATTGTGTGAAAGTGGGTAGAAATTGGAAATACAAGTCTTGGCAGCCTTGATTTGAAAGATTTTAATCGGAGAATGCTCAGATATAATGACTATCACCCAATAGAATTGGCTACAAAAATTGTGAGAAGTGGAATTTATTTTGCAGTTGGTTTCACTCCTTTTTAGCATCTAGAGTTAATCGTGGAATGTACCAAGCACTATAGTCCTAGAGACAGAACCATTCGGGATTTTGAACGAAATATTCTCACAAATTTTTCTCTGGCATCCATTTCTGAAGCATTTGGAATTCCTTCAAATCCAAGGATGGTCACAAAAACACAATAGCAAGCATTGAGAATCTATACATCTGGAGTCAATTTTGGGGAAGAAATAATCAATAAAAGATGGTTGAAAAAGAATAGACCTCATCATTCCAAGATTCCTAAACAAATAGTATGGCTTGACCTACAGAGGGAATAAAGTGATATGGTCATGATGTTGAGTCTTATATTTGGCATGCCTTATTCTTATAGGTTTGAATCTTGGATGTGGTATTTTGTTGAGTAGGTGATGGAGGAAGGCAAAATAATAGATTGGGGTAAACTCATAAGTGATAATCTAAATGAAAACTTGATGAATCTAGAGCATACAAGGAAATTTTACATGAACTCCTATGTCCTCTACATGCTAGCACGGAGGACAAATTATGAAGGACTATGATGCAAAGGACCAATTGGAAGTGGAAGCCAATAGCTCAAAGTCCATGAATGTTACCCACAATTGCATTTGTATTCAAAGGATGATTACATGAGGGTTAATGATATATTTTCCATGCGCATTGTAAGAACACTACAAAAGAGGTCACATATAAGAATGTCAATGGGTTCAAAGAAGTTGGTTCATTTAGTTTCCTACCTTTTCATACATTCGAGTTCAAGGATTCTCCACGGAGCCATACAAACTCCCTAGGCATCCAACGGATAAGAGTGTCTTGTTAGAGCTTACTCGACAACTTACTACCTATGACAAGATTCAGAAAGGGAAGAAGAAGTTGGGATTGCAGTTTCCAATTTCCATAGGAGAAGGTAAAACTGAGGTATGCCCATGTCTAAAAGTTGCAAAGAAATCATCGGATGAGCTCCACTTCTTCCACCTTCCACTTTAACCAAAGATGAATGATTTTTATCCTTACAATAAGATCTCATCAGTAGGAGGATCAAAGTACCAACACAAAGTTCACCTTGAAGACCTTCGAGAAAATGCAGCAGACAAGAACAAGATTAGAAAAAGATTGCATTCAAGACTATCATTGAACACTATTAGAACAATCAACATATTCAAGGTTCCTGAGCAAATAGAGGAGGACCCAAACATGATGCCAAAAGGATTCAATCCAGAAATGATAGCTCAACCATTTGATTAGAAGAAAAAAGAAATTACAAATCTTGAAGCCCTTTCAAAACCAGTCTTATATTTTACAAAGTGGTGGATTGAGCGTAAGCATGAAAAAATAGTTGCACCAGCCAATGGATTTACATATAGGTTGCTTGGCCATAGACCACTTAGGGATGAAAGATCAGGACAAATATCAGAAGAGACTATTGAGGAAAGAGGAACTCAATTAGAAGATGTAGGAACAAAGAAAACAAAGGAGGTACCTCAAGAAAAGCATCCTGGGATTGAGTAAGTTATCCAGGAATCTCAAAATAAGAAGCCGAAACATGGAGATGCTCCCTCTTCTCTGAGCTGAACACCAAGTGTCCAAGAGATAAAAACTTTTGAAAGGAAAGATGTAAGGACAAGTATAAGGAGATTTGAGCAAGAAGAGAATTTGGATAGGCCAATTCATGATAGGTTGAGTATAAATGCTTATGAAAAGTCCATGCAAGAAAGAGGGAGAGATCAAGATATGGCTACAAAGGAAAGTCTTGCTACAATCTTAGAGTGAGAAATGAGTAATGATGGAGATGGTCCACTAGAGGAAGAAAATCCAGGAGTAGCAATGCATCTTCCAAGTGTTGAAGTCATAGATCCTGAGGTTATAATGGATAGTCCAGGAGGTGAAGAGGAGATTGACATTCAAGCAATCCAAAGGAAAGAACAATTGGTAATTCTGGGGGACCAAAGTATACCCATTTCGAAATGTTTGAGGCAACGAATTCAATTGCATCAACAAAGGGACGTTGATCCAGTAATTGAATTATAGGAAATTTTGGACTGATCAAACCGATTAGAAGAATAAGGGAAAGCAAAAAGATATACTAAATTCATCAGAGTAGAATCAGGATCCAGAATTGACTCCCACAATTGACAAAGGGAAAAATTAGATTGCTCCAAATGAATACCATGTTAGAGAAGTAAATCTTGGTCAGGCCTCCTGAGAGAAAGTATTAGAAGAATTTGATGACTCCACATAGGCTTTGAAGGATACGCTGAAGAAAGTAGAAGGGTATGAAAAGTAGAAATGAGAAATTCGAGCCTTATGTCAGTACATCAATAACTTGCCTCATCCAGTAAGAGAGGAAGGTCCACCATTTGTCCCTCTAACAGGTGTTTCCAGTGAAGTGGTAGGTGATATTGACAGAATCAAGTGGATTTCTTAGGGTGTAAACATTTGGATCGAAAGCATTCAGTTGGTCACCTTCAAACATGCAGAAGAATTAGTGCAAGTGCATAATAGGGCATTGGCTGTAATCTCTAGGATACAGTGCATGGAGGAATCTGGGTGGATGAGTAGATTTACCAAGAAGAAGTGATTGCTAACATTTAGAATATGATGGATACCCCAAAGAAAGAATTGATTGATGGTCAAGTTATCAGTGAGGGGGATGTCTATGATTTTATTCGATGGTACAGTGCAGTGATCATGGCTAAGGAAATGTTTGAGAGCTTTACCAGGGAATCTAGTCGATGGAAAAAGATTATTGATAACATCAAGCAAGGAATATCAAATGCAGGTGCATCCTTGTTATCACAAAGATTGGAGGAGGAAGAAATGACAACTGATAATCTGAAAGTCAAGTTAGAAGAATTCTTTTAGCTAAATGTATATGGAAGAGATGATTTTGAGAACTTCTCCATCTTCTCAGATACAATGCACACTACTAATGACTTATTACCAAAGTGGGATGAAAGCTTGAGAAAAGTAAAAAGAGCAGTTGCAGTTCTAAAATTCAAGCAAGAATCTACACCAAGCATTAGTATAGAGGAGTTGGAAATAGTGTTAGATCAATTTCGATCTTTCAGGTGAAGAAATCAAGGATAGATGCATTAAATGCATAGTGGGTGTGCATAGGGATCATTTATTACACCCGACTCCTTCTTAAATCAGCATACATAGTGGGTAGTTATTACCCAATATAGTAGTGGATTCCTTATGGCATTAATGTAGATTCCTTTCCATTGCCCTAACCCTAATTAGGGCTGAATGGCATGATCTTGACCATCGGTTATTGTGATCATTCGGGCCACTCGTTGTAATCGAGGACCTATATAAAGGCCTCATTTCTCATTTGTAAGGGAGATTTTTATGAGATTTTTGCTATGAGTTACTGAGATAATAAAGTATTCATTGGAGTTTGGTGAATACTTGAAGTATCTTAGTTCTTTCTTGTTCTCCTAAATTTCTTCAAGTAGATTAAGTTTAGCATAGTCAATGTGTGGTGATTACAATGGAGAATATGATGGTGTATTGATGAATTCCTTTGGTTCATACTTTTGATATTTTAGTGATTCTAATTCGTCGTGTAAAGTTAGCCTGAACCACTTTCATGCATATGCTCAACTTCTATCATTCATATACATTATTCTTTATGATGGTGTATACGGTGATATGAAAATCTTTGGCATAACCCTTGAAGATTGCACGAGTTCATGCGTAGTTGTAGTATAACTTGGCGAAGTGGAATTTGGTAAATTGAGGAATTTGTCCACTAGAATACTATTTGTTGTTGTCACTACCCTTAAGATTAGAATAGAATTTCAGAACCCTACCTTATTGAATTTCTGCATATTCTGTGAAAAATTCAAAAAAGTGCTCAATTGCAAAACCTTAAGATAGCTCCCACATCTAGTATGACTTGAAATGAATATGAATTAACACGTAAGGCCCCTTATGATCATTAGCAAATCACATCAACCACCGATCTTATCCACAGTCAAGACCTAACATTATAGGAACCTTGAATTCATTGTATGATCTTCTAGCAATCTTACCATACACAAGACTTTATTCAAGAGAGGATAAGATATTTCAGTATTTTGTTCTACTGTTTGGTGAGTCATAAAACACAAATCAATAAGTAGGAGTGTATGTTGTTTTTGAATAGTTTTGACAACTTGCAACGAAGGATGTACTCATGTGCTCAAACCAAGATCTTGTGTGTACAATCTTTTACTTTTAGAGTTTGACAATCAGTAATTGACAAACCTGCTTCTCTTTCTTTGAAGGTAACCCAAAGCAATGCCAATTTTTCACCACCTACTGTCATTCTGAACTTAAACAAAATATAATACTTTTAAAATTGACGCCATTAACCAATAGTCAACTGTAAATAAACACACTCTGAATGTAATTAGGTACAATTGGAGTATATTCTAATTATGTAATAACCACTAGGTTCTTGTGAACCTATCTTTTTGTTCATTGGACTTGGATGCTAATTTTTCTTTTATATTTGAGACCTATCTAGACAATCAAGAAAAATAATTATAAAACAAAAGAATAGAACCCTAAAGCAATTAAAATCGTTGATGGTCAGTTTATTGAGAATGACAGAGGAAAGTATTAATTCATTTCTTGATTGCATTTATACTTTTGAAGTATTACATAATATTGAACTGACGATAAATATCCCTAGAATCTACCTTTGGTATGAAGTTCATAATGGAAACAAAAAAAACACTGTTAGCAAAGATAGTATACTGAACTCGTTAAATTATCTCCTGGCACAAGAGTACGTAGTTGTAAGTGGTATGAGATCGATAAATTTTTCCTTCGCCTAAATAGTATTTAAAATATTCGGAGAGAATGTAGTTTTTGGGCTTTCAGAAAAAGAAATTTTGATGCTACTATAACTATAGATTCCCGTTTTAGATACTTTCGAGTCATGATAACCATCAGTTAAATCTAAGGTGCAACTAAACAGTATGTTATAAAGTAAGTATACTATACACTATTTTTTGTATCAAATATTTTCTTGGTGAGAGAGTGGCGTGCATGTGTTCATTGCTAAAAATATCATTGACAGAACGATAAAATATTTGAACCTGCAAGACCACATATTCAATTCATGACTAAAGGTATTTAAACTGTATATTTCAAGATTCCAAGTATTCTAAAATTAGAATCTTAAATCAATTTTCGAGTACTTTTATTTTTGGAGAATGTTTTTGTTTCCTGATACTACCTGAAATCTCATGTTTTATATACTATTTAACTAGTCTCGTATTAGTATGGCAGAAAGTTTACGATATATGTAGACATTGCAGAGTTGGATGCAAACTGTTTGCCATTCACCTTTACATTATATAGTGAAGTTTTAAGAGACGGGGCCAAATAGAGCCTGTTCTTTCATGAATAAAAATGCCACTCCCATGTGTGAATGCTGGTGCCAGTGGAATGCTTGTAGGCCAATTAGGTCTATATATACCACCCCCATGATAGAGAAATACAACTACTTCAGCTGCTCTAGCTATTTTGATCATCCCGTAGCTGTCTTTGCCATCCTTGTTGATATATCTTATTTAAGTTTCTCCTTTCATCTTTCAAGATGAAAACTTGTCTTGCTTTCATTGTTTCTGTATCTCTCCTCTCTTGTCTTATTTTATTTTCTGAAGCTCGCCCAATTAATGTACCCAATCCAGAAACCCTAATTATTTCACCAGCCCTCGCTCCAATCATTTCTCATGTGGTATCCACTGATAATCTGAGAAAGGCGGAGAGCTTTGAATATTTTCGAGGAATGAATGCCGGTTTGAAGGCAAATGAGAATGATGGTCCTGCAGCATCGCCACGGATGAGTCATGAAGAAGGTCATAGTCCAGGAGTAGGACACACTTATCCCTACTCTCTCTGCTGTTGAACAGTCATGTACAAGAATGTGATTGTAGATTCTCAATGCTCTATCTTTTAGTTAACTGGTCTGATTCTTTCCCGGGATATAGTATTCCTTGTGTGTAGTAGATTCTCACTTCTCTATCAGTTAGTGAACTGATCTGATCTTTTCGTTAGACATAGTATTCTGTAGAAGGAAAGGTCATGGACCAATGTTGTTTTTACCATAATTGATAGATTCCAAGTGTCATAGGATATAATATTTAATGTGATTTACTATTGGTTTGATTTTGAGGCTTATGACTCAAATAGGAAAGGAATATTCTTGATGAATGATATTTCCCTGTCCTCTTGATCTGTATGTTTCTCTTTTTTGCTTAGCCAAGGTCAGAAATGATGCATTGTAAAAAAAAAATTCAAAGAGGAAACATCAAAACGTTTTTTTTTCAGTTAATTTGGATGTATCAAGGTGCATCTTAAAATCTTGAAGCCATGATGTATACAGCTATTTGTATTCTAGAATCATTAGATTTCATAACAGACTACTATGTCCACTAATTTACATCATTTACAATGTTCTAGATTCTTTATTGTATATCATTTATGATTAAAAAAAAATAACTTACCATAGAAATTTTTACTTAATCTATTGTTATAAATAAATTTGATGCTATTTTATCTATAATACTTTTGACATGTAATTTCTACACAAAAAAATAAATATTATGTTTATAATTAAATAATAACAATTTGATTGATAATCAATTAAAATCATGTTTTTAAATGATCACCGCGAACAGTCAAAAGTGTGAATATTCGATTAAGTTTAATAGTGATGATGGACAGAAGCATCTTCAGATTCAACCCACAGACCCTAAATTGTCTTTTCGGCTGGACAAGATGCTCTTATAAAATATACGCGATACTTTTTTATGGGCTACATTCTCTATTTGCACTGAAGGCTCCAATCTCAAATGCCAGGTATCTATGCACCAGACAAATTGGAGACAGCTGGATGCGATTCCAAGGTGAGTGAGTCTTCTTCCTTTCTGTCTTTAACACATTCTAATACTTTTGTTGTAGCTTTGAAGAACCTTTTTATAAAGTCCCAAGTTTCATTGAAGGGTGGGGTTTAATTTGGTAACTAAAAGGCTAGTACTTATCTACATCTTTGACTCTTCCGTTGGTTACTTTATTTAAAAAAGAAGAAGACATAACTCTTTAGTTGTTAAGTTTGGAGATTGGTAGCATGACCTTTTCTCGACTAGAAAGTGGATATCAATATTTTGGGCTTCACAGGGCTCTATTTTAATCTCAGTCCTCACTAAGGTTAGTTTTGCTTTGCCTCCACCTTAAGGGAATTCTATACTCACATCATTATTAAGGAGACAATGTTCCAAATAGAAACTATTATTTGGTGCAAGAACAATTCATACATATTTAAAACTTTTAGGATGCACCCCAAAGTTAAGCTGAAATACACTCAACTGACTGATTTCCTCAAATGACCGATTTCCTAAAAAGACTAAGTTATTTGACCTTATAATTGACTTCTACAGACCAAATATATTTATAAACAAGTGTCATATTAAAAATTGTGAAGTATAATCAACAAGTAGAACAAGTGCCACATAGTGGCTTAGTACTTGCCTTTAATAGTATTAGTTTTAATTTTGATATAAATTTAGTTGTAATTTTATTATATATTTATTATATGTATCAAATATATTAATGTGTACTTTCATAATTTTATATATTTTATATATAATTGATTTTGTACAATCATATAGTTGTGGCAAATTGTTCAAATTAAGAAGCATCATTTTTTGTAACCAACACATTAATTCACATAAGCTTCACACAATATAATAGATAAAAATAAGTTGAATACTAATTTTAATACTTTGACAATATATTATTAAATACAATAATTGAAACAATATTTTTTGTGTACTATGCTATATAATTTGGAAAAAAAGTATTCAATTTTGTTTTATAATATATTACTTTTGAAATTTTATAATATAATATTAAAATCTTAATAATGATAATTGAAAGAACTATTTATTAAATATTAGTAGTGGATGAATGAAATACATACAATATAAAATTTAACAATGATATTTAAAAATTTAATATCATAAACTATTATAAATCTTTCAAACAAAAGTTGAAGAATTGGAAGAATTGGAGGGAATAACACTCACATAAGAGTTGTAATAAATAATTAAAGTAAATGATTAAAATATTTTAAAAAATTATTTTAATGTATTTCTTTATAATTAAACAAACTATTTATAATAGTTTTAGAAGATAAGAAATATAAATAATTAATTATATTATTATAATATATATATTTTTATTCTAAAATTCATATACAATAATTGAAGTGTTCAAAAATCACTTTGAACAAAATAGATAACAAATGTGCTAAAAATTAGGAATAAGAGAAACAATACAAATATTTTGATAAAATAATACTTTCTGCAAACTCACAAATCCTCATATAAGACTCTAATCCATTCATCCAATTAAAAGCTAGAAAATTAATATATATATATATATATATAACTTGTAAAGTTAAAAAATTGACATTTATTTTTTCATAAACATAATATTTATAGAAAAATATGGAATGAAATGAATTTGTATTGGTAGATGTTGTATTTTAATCTTCCCACCAAAATTCATAATTCATATTGCCCTTCCCGCCTTTGAAATGTCCATAATCAAATACCCAAGAAAATATTAAAATACCAAGCTTTGAACCTTATAACATATTTTTTGCGGCCCACAAGTTCTCCTTCATCAGATCTGAGAAGATCTACGGTTGGCGCTATCTTGCCATCAGAAGCTGCACAAGATTTATGTTCGCGACATGGCGCCCTGATGACGCGTGTCCGGTGGGTCCAACAGCGGGCAACATGTTTTGGCAGGTTGGAAAAGTTCCACGGCACCGTGGGCACTATGTCGCTATCGTGTGTTGGCCAAAAAATCTTCATAGTAACATAGCGCCCGACAGAAATGTCTTATGGCGAGCGGTCAGCTTCACGGGCTGAAAAGTTCAAAAGGCGGCAAGGTGCCATGTCACCATTGAAAAACTCATGAGTTTTTCGATAACGACATAGTGCCCAGCCGGCCGGAGGGTGTTTCTATGGTGAGTCCCAGTGTTCGGCGAGCAAGGTTCGCGATCACGAAAAAGTCACCATGGCAAGAGCTTCAAGCAAGTGGTTGGGTCCCATTTTTCACCTGCCTAGTTGGTGGAGTCTGGTGCCATGGTGGCAAATCATTGGAAGACACATTCAGATTAGAAGACATGTCATCGTTGGGCGCCATGTTGCTATGGGAAGTTGGCCTCAATTTTCCCATAGCGACATAGCGCTTGGGCGCTACGTGTCCCCTCAATAGGGTCAAAGCAATACAAACTGTCCAGGTTGGTGCCCTGTCAGACAAGGGTGGTGCTTCGTTAGGCCAATGGGAAACAACCATGTATGCCAAGTCAGAATACAGATAGATCATGGGACCGAATCTTCAACGTGGCCAGTGCAGTAAAGGGGTAAGATCACCACCGTCAGATCTACAGTTATCAACGGAAGGTGCCATGTAGCCACGGTGAAGTTGTGCGATCTTTACCATAGTGACATGGCATCCTTTTGCCATGTGTCAGTGGGGCCAGGTCTCGCCAAGGTGCGGTCACAGAGGTGATGCCAGGTGTGTTTCACGGGACTAGAAGTTGAAAAGCAAGCACAAAATATGATGAGTCTTCATGATCGTCAGATCAGGGCAGATCAATGGAAGGTGCTGTGTCGCTATGGAAAAGTTGTGTGATCTTTAATATAGTGACATAACGTCTTGCTGACACGTGTCTTACTAGCTCGACCGAGGTTGATGGTTAGCGACCGACAGTTAGTTTCGCAATCAGGTTTGTAATCACTGCAGTTAATGATAATAGTTTGAGGGTGGCGCGGTTAGTTCAATACAAGAAGGTCAACACAGAAAGACTTAGCATGGTGGAAAAATGATAAAAAGCTATTGGTCCACGCAGCACATTCTGGTGCCAAGGATACGTTGACTTGCCGGCTTTGCTGATTCATGCACGAAACAGGGAAAATTGAGGGTTATCTTGCGGATCTGATCTCGGCGATCAATCCAAGCCACCAGAAATGAATGTGAAACATTGAAAGACACTCCATCATCTCAGTCAATCCATCTACCTAGTCAGAGAATAGTTATGGCACCGTTCTGTCTTCTCCAGGCTCTTTCTCAGAGGAATATCAGATTTTGGTACTCAAAACCACCAAATCTTTTATTGAATTTTCAGGGTGAGAAGTTCTTTCCAGTAGGTGAGAAGTAAATGTAATGCGAAAAATCCTCAGTTATGCCTGAACTATAAAGGCAATTTTGTGATCTTTTCTAAGGAAGACTTCTTTTCTGATTTCTCTGCTACTGCTCACAGGTCTGCAGTGTAAAATCCCCTTTGTCTCTGAGCTATATAACATTTTGTATCATCTCGTTTAGCCATTGATGTGTATGTGCATCCATCTTGCCTCTCATTAGTGTATTGTTTAGATCTGTGGCTTGCATACTATGTCTATTTTTGACCTATTGAATAATATATAAGTGAAATCCTTTTCCTTATGTTATTCAATTTGGTTTCTTGATCTGTATGTGGTTATTGATTGACATAAGTCTGGGTGTGTATGTCTTTTGAATGTTATCTTGGTTTTGTAGTGCATATATGGGCATAAATGAAGTCTGAACATTCTATTTTGGTGCATCACCTCATTAGATTACACTAGGTAGATTTGCTTTCATGCTCTCCCTCTCCCTTTTCCTCTCCAACAGTAGATAAGTGCGCCCTGATAGTAAGAGGAAGTCGGCCTTCTTCGGAGACTCAACCTCGTAATTCAAGTCCCATAGCTTGGAGGTTGTTTCCATGTTTCACTAGGTTGTCCTCGCACATAGGCCTTAGACAAGGGTGCAAACCTAAGTGACAACAGTTTTTGACATGGTCAGTGGGACTCATCCATTAAAGATTTAAAGTCCACTGGTGTTAAGAAGAAAGAGTTTAAGAGATTATTGCTGAAGAGGTAGTGTTGGCTTCAATATTCAAGCCTTCAAGAGGTTGATTCTTCAAATTACTTGGTGACTTTGAACATTAACAAATCTAGTTCCAGACCAAAGTAGTAGAAATTCATGTCTAGAGATGAAACAAGGGCGTCTTCTAGAGGTAAATCTCAATATCAAGAGCTTTCTCTTTCAAATCCTAGAAGAAGGAGGACTAGAATTTCATTATCGCTAGTTAGGGGTGTAATAACAGTTAATATACCTGTAAGATGTGTCTCTACTCCTCCTACTGTTCGAACTCAACCTAGATTACCATCAACACTCATCAATAGAACACTTGTTTACATAACACAACCAAGAGTTCATGCTTTTGCCACCTTTAATGGTGGAAGTCCTCTATTATTAGCCCAAAGACATGATATACTAGTATCTACACTCAAAAGTATACTTGATTTTACTGGTGAAACTTCCATCTCCCCTTTAGAGCATATCCAAGAAGTAGCAAATATCTGTAATATTCATGGTATCACAGAGGATGATGTTGTTGTCAGACTTCTAGCCTCATCTTTAAAAGGAAAAGCATTACAGTGGTATAGAGGCTTAGCTCATGGTTCTATAACTGATTGGGATGGACTAGGAGCAAGATTATGCAAACATTTTGAGGATAGAAGTGACTATCTATCACTTTTAGACCAGTTGACTACTATTAAAAGAGCCCCCCATGAATGTATGATTTATTTTAACTATAGATTTCAAAAGACATGGGATAGAATACCTACTACAATGAAAGCTACCCTTGGTAATGCCTTCTTGCATTACCTTAGAGTTTTTAACAATGATATTGCCACTACAATCCAAACTATGGGAGGAGATACCTTGCCTAATGCTTATGAGATAGGCATAAAAGCTGAGAACATCCTAATAGAAGGAGGAAAGTTGGCTCCAAGGCCCCCTATGCCTTTCTTTCCTGATGTTCCCAACCACCAACCAGCAATAGCCCCTCTTCCTACAACTTCTACATCACAAGCCCTTTCTCCAGTTCCTCAAGCTTCCACATCCTCAAATGGGATAGATGAACTCACAGAGATGCTCCAAGGTCTAGTGCTGAATACTGATAAGAGAGAGAAGACCCTGGATAAAAAATGGCAAGAGCAGGGGAGGGAGTTGAAGGACCAAGGAAAGAGATTAGAGGATATTTTTTCTATGATGCAAAAAATGAGTAACAAGGTGGTGGCCTTAGAAAGGCAGCAAGCTCAAAGTGGCAAGCCTCCTCAATTGAAATATCAAGCTCCAAATAGTGGTAGGCCTCCTAATCAATGGAATAGCTCTTTTGATCAGGGTAGGAAAAATAGTCATGCTTCTGCTTCAAGCTCAAATCAGAACAGAGCTATAGTCCCCCAAAATAACTTGGCCCAAGATCAATATTTGTGTCCTTCTTGCAACTATTCTTATGCCTATTGCATGTGCTAGAAGGTAGAATCTTATTTGGCCCTAACTGACCAAGAACCTATAGCAAAGCAATCATACAAGGAGGATCATCCCAAGCAGGCCTCATATATTCAAGGACATGATGATTTCTCTTTCATGAATCATCGAATTGTGGAGCATTGTATTGTAAACAAGGATTCCATTGCTCATAACACAAGAAGTAAGAGGAGAGCTATGGAACATGCTGCCCCTCCCTCTCCTAAGAAATCGTCAACTTCAAGTGCTACACCTCATATACATGTAGCAAATGAACAAACAAGTACTTCACAACAGAAAAAGAAAGATTCTAGAAAGAAAGATGCAAGTGATCCTTATGTTGCTCCATCTCAATCTCTTATAAGTACAACTCCCAAAGTTTCTACCAAAGTTCCTAATACACCTTTTAGTGTGGTAGAGAAAGTGAAGAAGACCAATGTGAATATTTCTATGTGGGATGTTGTTGCTACCATACCAATGCAGAAGAGGATGCTGTAGCAAGAATTAGAGAGGATTGAACCCAAGGATCAGCCATCTATCATGGAGAGTGCCACAAGTCTAGTACAACTAGCAGGGGATGTGGAGACAAATAAAAAGGTTAGACCTCCTCCATTCTATGTTTCTCTGATTATAGGAGACAAATTAGTCCACAATTGCATGATAGATTCAGGGCTAGTAGCTTAGTAATGCCTAGGTGTGTTGTTGATGCTTCAGGAATGAAATATGAGCCCATTGTTAGGGATGTGTTATAGTTGGATGGTAGTACTATCAAAACTGTAGGTATCCTTAGGAATGTGGAGATGGCCCTACATGCATGCCCTAGTTGCACTGTGATTCAAGACATATCTACTATTGAAGTCAAGCCCTATTTTGCTATCTGTCTTTCAAGAGATTTCACTGCTCAAATTGGTGGATTCATATCTATTGATTGGTCATATATGTCATTTAGGACCAGATATGGAGCCAATGCCTCAATTAGAGCAGAACCTCAAGCCCTTCATCACACTGAATCTTACACCCCCAAACCCATCAAAATGAATTGCCCTATTCTAGAGATGGATGAAAATGACATAGTGAATGAGCCTTCTACTTCCATAGAAGAGATTCCTAATTTCTTCTTGGATGAATGGGAAAATGCATATCAGTTTGAGCCTATGTCAGAGACTCTTGAGACAGGCCTTAGTACATATTGCATAATAGAGAAAGATGCCCAAGTTCCTGATCTAATTGGGACTAATGATGATATAAATGGAACATGGAGTATGTACTTTGATGGCTCAAGGAATAGAAATGGATCAGGGGCTGGTGTTATGTTGATCTCTTTTGCACAAATAAGATACTACTTCTCCTTTAGGCTCCAATTCAATTGCACCAACAATGTGGTTGATTATGAATCTTTGATTCAAGGTCTCTTACTTGCCCAAAAGAGAGGAATTCAAGCCTTGAGAGTATATGGGGATAGCGAGTTGGTGGTTAACAAAGTGAGAAACAAGAATATCACCAAAAATGGCCTGCTCAAGTCTTACAAACACAGAGTCTGGGATTTTCTTGAGGGCTTCAATGCATTTAATATTCAAAGCATTCCTAGGAAAGGAAATAAACATGCTGATAGACTTGCAACAATAGGTGCATCTTATGATGTACCAGAGAATCTTGAGGAGGAGAAGAAGTAACAAAAAAGGGTGGTAGTGAGGCCCTCCATCCCTGACAACAACACTCATTGGCAAGTGTTTGATTCTGATGAGAAAATTGTGAGTTTCTTGTAGAATGAGGCAGAATTCTCAGATAGAAACTAGTCAAGACTGCAAGACCAGTATGGTGATCAGATCATTCACCTCAGTTCTAAGAAGTTGCCCAAGGGTCTCATTACCTTGGAGAGTGTCTTTAATCCTAATGATCAAACAAGAGGCAAAGGAAAATCTCTGAATATGGGGAAGGTATGTTTCGAAACTGAGCAAGAAAACTTCATTCATTTATGTCAAGAATTTAATTATCTATTTTCTTGGACATATGATGGCTTAAAAGGGTTTGACCCTAGTTTGTTTCAGCATACCATAGATTTAGTTGATAAGGCCAAACCAGTAAGGCAAAAAAAGAGGCCAGTGAACCCTAAGATTGAGACCCTAATGAGAAAAGAACTATCCAAGTTGATAGAGGCCAATATAATATTTCTTTTCAAACACTCATCATGGATAGCTAACCTTGTCCCTGTAAGGAAGAAGAATGGAGAAATCAGACAGTGTGTGGACTTTAGGGATCTTAATCAGGCTTCTCTTAAAGATCACCATCCTCTCCCTTCCATGGAGTAGATTTTGTCCAAGGTCAATGGTTCAAGGAGATTCCTTTTTCTTGATGGATTCTCTGGTTATAATCAAGTGCTGGTTAAAGAATCTGACAGACATAAGACAACATTTACTACTAAATGGGGCACCTATGCTTATTGCAAGATGCCATTTGGACTAACAAATGCAGATGCCACATTTCAAAAGACAATGGAGATGGCCTTCAAAAAATCAATTGACAAGTTTGTCTTAGTATACCTTGATGATATAATTGTATATTCAAAAAATGTAGAAGATCATTTTGATCATCTAAGGCAGGTATTTCTAAGATGTAGAGAGTTTGGGGTTTCCCTTAAACCAGCCAAGTGTGTCTTTGCTACAAGCCAAGGAAAAGTATTGGGACACATTGTATCTAAGGATGGGCTGACCATTGATCCAGAAAGAAAAAAGGCAATACTTGCCCTTCCCTCTTCCTAAACACAAGAAGGGGCTGCAAAGTTTCCTTCGTAGAATAAATTTTGTAAGAAGGTTTATTCCTAATCTTGCTACCATGGTGAAACCTCTTACAGCTATGCTTAAGAAAAGTATGGTCTTCTCATGGACCAAGGAAGGGAAGGAGAGTTTTGAAGAGATCAAGATAGCCATAGCCTCAGCCCCTACTCTCATGAACCCAAATTTTGAGAAAGATTTCATCCTCTACACTCTAGGAGGTGAGTCAAGTATCTCTGTTGTCTTGATGCAAATGAATGATAAGGATGAGGAGCATCCCATAGCCTTCTTTAGTGAAGGGCTTAAGGAATATGAAGATAAGTACAGCTTTGTTGAGAAGTAGGCCCTTGCTGTTATCAGAGCCTTGAAGAAATTCAAGAACCTCTTATCCCACAATAAGATCCATTTGTTGGTGCCCCATGCTAGTATAAAGGACTTCCTGTTAAGCAAGGATATCAGTGAAAAGAGAGCTGGATGGATCACTAAGGTAATGGAGTATGATGTGGATATTCACATAACCAAGCTGGTAAGAAGGAGAGGATTGTGCAAGGAAATGTTATCAGGCCAAGATTTAGATGAAGAGGTTGCTATGGTATTAACAGAGCAGCAGGAGGAAGGAAATGTTAATGGTCCAAGGAGTTGGATAAATGATATGAGGAGCTTCTTATCAGGGAATGGATACCCTCAGGGATTGGACAGAGCTAAAGGAAGACAATATAGACTGCAGTCCATTCCCTATGTTGTAATTGATGATATCCTATTTAGGAGGGATTTTAATGGTACCTTGTTGAGATGCATTGAAGAGGATCAGGCTGAGAGGATGATTAAAGAACTTAATGATGGCCTTGATGGTAGCCATTTCTCTGCAAGAACAACTGCCATGAAGATCATGAGGGCTAGTTATTATTGGCCATCTCTGTTCCATGATTGTTATGGATACGTGAGGAAATGTGAGAAGTGTGCTTTCTTCTCAAGAAAATAGAGGATTGCAGCTCTCCCGATTCGTCTTGTTCAGGTGGATCGGCCCTTTTCTTAGTGGGGGTTGGATTTTATAGGCCCCATTAATCCTCCATCTAGTGTAGGTCATAAATGGATTTTGGCTGCTACTAATTATTTCACTAGATGGACAGAGGCAGTTGCCTTGAAGGATTCCACAGAACCATTAGTTGTTGAATTCCTTGATGGAATTGTATCTAGGTTTGGTGCTCCTTCTACTATCATCTCGAACAATGCTAAGTCTTTTGTTGGAACCCAGATTTGTGCATGGGCAATGAATCACAATATCTACCTGAGAACATCATCAAATTACTATCCCCAGGGTAATGGTTTGGCTGAGTCTTCCAACAAGAATCTGATTAGAATCATGAAGAGGACAATAGAAGACAATCAGAGGGTTTGGCGTAAGAAATTAAGAACTGCTCTATGGGCTGATAGGATAACACCCAAGAGATCTATTGGGAATTCACCTTTTGTGCTAGTATATGGTACGGAGACCAGATTCCCAATCTCATTGGAATTCCCATCCTTGGAGTTGGCTCATCAGCTTGAATTGATTGAAGATAGTGCCATGTCATTAAGAATGGCAGAGCTAATTGAGTTCGAAGAGAAAAGAAATAAAGCTATCCGGACCCTAGAGAGGCATCAACAGTAGATGAAAAGGAGTTTTGATAAAAAAAAATAGGGTCAGAACCTTTAGAGAAGGAGATTTAGTTCTAAAGTGGGATGCAGATAGGGAAAAACCAGGAATACATTCCAAATTTGACGCACTATGGAGTGGCCCCTATCTAATTGCTAGTTGCAAACAGGCTAATGCATTCCAGCTAAGTAAGCCCAATGGAGAGATTTTGCCCATTCCAATCAATGGGATCTATCTGAAGCCCTGTTTCTAAAAATTTGTGAATTTATGTACATAAGTAGTTTAGTTTCTTTTCTATTGTTTCTTTCTTTTGAAGAAGTGTACAGGCACAGCCGCCTCCTTGTGAGGTAGCAAATTTTGAGGTGTCTCAATTGCAGAGGAAGTTTTGTTTTTTGTTTCCAGTTGCAGTTGTAGAGATAGGGTTTTCAATGTTTTGATCTCCTCACAGATAGGTTAGGGTTTCACATAGACCCATTTTTTGACTCCATAGCCCAATGGATACATGAAGGCACTGGTCATGCATCGAGCAAGCTCATGCCCCCTGTGATTCACTAGAAATGTTGTATTTTAATCTTCTCGCAAAAATTCATAATTCATATTGCCCTTCCCGCCTTTGAAATTTCCATAATCAAATACCCATGGAAATATTAAAATACCAAGCTTCGAACCTTATAACATATTTTTTGCAGCCCACAAGTTCTCCTTTTCCAAATCCGAGAAGATCTACAGTTGGTGCTATCTTGCCATTGAAAGCTGCACAAGATTTATGTTCGTAACATGTCGCCCTGATGATGCATGTCCAGTGGGTCCAACGATGGGCAACATGTTTTGGTGGGTCAAAAAAGTTCCACGGCACCATGGGCGCTATGTCACTATCGTGTGTTCGCCAAAAAATATTCAGAGCGACATAGCACCTGACAGAAATGTCTTACGGTGAGTGGTCAGCTTCACGGGTTGGAAAGTTCAAAAGGCGGCAAGGTGCCATGTCGCCATCAGAAAAATCATGAGTTTTTTGATAGCGACATAGCGCCCATTCGGCCAGAGGGTGTTTCTACAGTAAGTCACAGTGTTCGACGGGCAAGGTTCGCGATGACAAAAAAGTCACCATGGCGAGAGCTTCAGGAAAGTGGTTGGGTCCCATTTTTCATTTGCCCAATTGGTGGAGTTTGGTGCCATGGTGGAAAATCATTGGAAGACATGTGCAGATCTAAGGACATGTCATTGTTGCATTCCATGTTGGTATGGGAAGTTGGCCTTGATTTTTCCATAGCGACATAACACTTGGGTGCTACATTTCCCCTCAGTAGGGTCAAAGCAGTACGAACCATCTAGGTTGGTGCCCTATCAGACAAGGGTGCTGCTTCGTTAGGCCAATGGGGAACATCCATGTATGCTAGGTCAGAATACAGATAGATCATGGGACTGGATCTTCAATGCGGCCAATGTAGTAAAGGGGTAAGATCTCCACCATCAGATCTACAGTGATCAATGAAAGGTGCCATGTCACCATGGTGAAGTTGCACGATCTTTACCATAGCGACATGGCACCCTTTTGCCACACATTAGTGGGGCTAGGTCTTTCCAAGGTGTGCTTGTTGAGGTGATGCCAGGTGTGTTTTGTGGGCCTAGAAGTTGAAAAGAAAGCACGAAACATGATGAGTCTTCACGATCGTTAGATTAGGGAAGATCAATGGAAGATGATGTCTCGCTATGTCAAAGTTCTATGATCTTTACCATAGCGACATAGCGTCTTGTTGACACATGTCTCACTGGCTTGGTCAGGGTTGACAGTTAGTGGCTGGCAGTTAGTAGCACGGTTAGGTTTGTAATCACTGCAGTTAATGATAACAGTTCTAGGGTGGCACGGTTAGTTCAATAAAGGAAGGTCAACACAAAAAGACTTAGCAGGGTGGCAAAATGATAAAAAGCTATTGGTGCATGCAGATCATTCTTGTGCCAAGGATACGTTGACTTGCTGGCTCTGCTGATTCATGCACAAAATAGGGAAAACCGAGGGTTATCTTGCGGATCTAATCTCGGCGATCAATCCAAGACACCAGAAATCAATGCAAAACATAGAAAGACACTCCAACATCTTAGTCGATCCATCTACTTGGTTAGAGCACAGTTATGGCACTGTTCTATCCTCTCTAGGCTCTTTCTCAGAGGAATATCAAATTTTGGTACTCAAAACCACCAAATCTTTGATTGGATTTTTAGGGTGAGAAGTTATTGCCAGTAGGTGAGAATTAAATGTAATGCAAAAAATTCTTAGTTATGCTTGAACTATAAAGGCAATTTTGTGATCTTTTCTAAGGAGGACTTCTTTTCTGATTTCTCTGCTACTGCTCGTAGGTCTGCAGTGTAAAATCCCCTTTGTCTCTGAGTTGTATAACATTCTATATCATCTCCTTCAACCATCGATGTGTATGTGCATCCATCTTGCCTCTCATTGGTGTATTGTTGAGATCTGTGGCTTGTATACTATGTCTATTTTCGGCCTATTGAATAATATATAAGTGAAATCCTTTTCCTTGTGTTATTCAGTTTGGTTTCCTAATCTGTATGTGGTTATTGATTGACATAAGTCTGGGTGTGTATGTCTTTTAAATGTTATCTTGGTTTTGTAGTGCATATATGTGCAGAAATAAAGTCTGAACACTCTATTTTGGTGCATCACCGCCTTAGATTAGACTAGGTAGATTTTCTTTCATGCTCTCCTTCTCCCTTTTCCTCTCCAAGAGTAGATAGGTGTGCCCTGATAGCAAGAGGAAGTTGGCCTTCTCCGGAGACTCAACCTCGCAATTCAAGTCCCGCAGCTTGGAGGTTGTTTCCATGTTTTACTAGGTTGTCCTTGCGCATAGGCTTTGGACAAGGGTGCAAACATAAGTGACAATAGTAGAATAGAGATAATTTGAGAACAAGTTAATGTGAGTAATCCAAAAAATGACACAATAGTACTTAGCCTACTAGCAAGTACTAATAATATAGTACTAGATATAAAATATATAATAATCTTTTTTAAGTATTTCAAATTTTCATATCTTGCTATTTTATATATAGAAAGAGTTAAAAGAGTACTAGATATAGGTATAATAATATATTATAATGTTTAATAGTTGTATATTATATTACTATTCAAATATTACACAAATAACTTATTTAATATTTAGCATATATTACAAATTTATAGAATTAATTATTATATGTATGTGTGTGTGTGTATGTGCATAGTTTAATGAAATATAGTTGTATATTTTAATAAAAGTAGATTATCATGCACAAGTTGTGTAGAAATTTTATTTGTATATTATTGTTCAGATTTTAGCAATCATATTTTATAGACTCATATAATTAATTATTGTATGTAAATTATATAGATATACAGTTAAATATTTTAACAAAAATATAGTATATGTTAGTAAATGACTCATCTCCCTCTAGTGATGGAGGTGAGAGAAATGACACTAGGGTTTCCTACGTGCATGACCTTGAGAATGGCAGCAAGGAATTTGTGGGAGATGAGCTTGATGATAGGGTGGAGATGATCATCCAACTATGGTCATCAGTTCCATCTCCTTGCTTCAAATTCCTTTACCTTGGTAGTGATTAGTTGTTCGTGGAGATGTTGGGTGCTCTACTGTAAGGATATTGGAGGTTGCTTTCCATCATATTTTTGGGTTGTGGTATTTGTGTAGGTGGTCCTTGTATAATTATTTCTCTCAGTCCCAAGGTGTGTGTCTATCCTAGTTTTGGGTTGGGCTCCCCCTTGTTGGCATTGTTGGTGTGCTCCTAGGGTAGAGGGAGGTTTTCTTTGATAGATTCCTGTTGGATTCTTTTCTAGGGTTTGATATTTTGAGTGGGGGTTTCCTTGTGGTGTTGTTCTTGACTCTCAATTCTTCTTGATACTTCTTTATTGTTTAGGAGAGAGGAACCTCCTTTTATGTTGTTGTTGTCTCTTTTCCGTATTTCTATCCTTTTGTCACTGCTATTTCTTGGGTTTTATTACCAAGGTGGGCAATTGTTTCTCCCCTTGTTTGACGCCTTTTGAGGTGTGATCTTGCCCTATGGAGTTTGGAATTCTTTCATGTGTCATTTGATTGGAGTAGGCCCTTTGATTGTCTCTTGAATTCTTCTTCCTTCCATATTGAGGTGGGATAATCTTCTTTTGTGGTGGAGGTTTTCTATGTTGGAGAGGTTGAGGTCAGTTCTTCAAGGGTGTTACTCCTTGTTGACTACTAGTGAAAGGGAGGAATGCAATATTTGATTCTTTGGAAGTGTTCTTTGGCATGCTTTGGCTATTAGTTGGTTGATGTTCTTTCTATCAAGAAAATTTTAGATTCCTAATGTCTCCTTTTGATGATCAGGGAGGTTTATATGGGTAGATTTTTTTATGTTAGCAAGGTGGCTATGATCTTTGCCGAGCAAAGTTTGTTTGGATCAATGGAAGATGATGGAATTTCTACCCATTGTCTCATCTAAGAAAATTCCTATGGAGGTGGAAGTTATTATTGAGGAGAAGGCTCATCTTTTTAGGGAGGCTTGGTGTTGGTCTTATGAGGTGAGGTTCAATGTGGGTGTTGATGGCCTTCTCTTCATTTGATCCTCTTGGCATATTGGGGGATCTTGACTAGAATTTGTTTAAGTGAATGATGTTGTTTTAGCCACTAATCTTGAGGCGTATCTGGGCTAGTGTAATGTTGGTGTAGTGTGTTTTGTTATGTATTATGAGGTGAAGGAAATTTCTTTCTTACAAGGACCCCTCTAGAAGGATGGATGTTCTCAGTTTTAGTGGAAAGCAACCTAGATATTTTTCAACCTTTGGGTTTGATGGAGAAAGAGAAATAAAAATTTTAAAGCCTGAGCTTGGCTAATACATCTGCTAGGATTTATTATGTGTCACCCCCTTTGTTTCTTTTCTTCTCAAGTCCAAGTGTTTTTTGGTAGTTTTAAAGGGCTCTCTTGGGTCCTTTTCTATTATTTTTGGTTAAAGACAAATACCTTTTTAGGCATTGGTTGCATGGTTATATTTGAAAATGGTGACTATGGTCATTGGTTGAGTCACATTTGAACCTTTTTTTTTTACAGAGGTAGGCATTAGATGTTTGATTATCTTGATGTTGGTAACTAGGTGGTGTTAATTTTTTAATAATTGTATCTAGTATCATTGATTATACCATAGAGCAGCACCCTATTACTACATTTTATATATATAAAATAAAAGATTATAATTCATAAGTTGTGTACTCAAATTTTAGCTAAGAAATATGAAATATGAATAACCTTCGAAAAAAGGGCTCCTATAACACAAAATCAATTGAGCCAATCAAAGTTGAGATATTTAATTTTTATATTATAAAAAATTATAAATAAATTTTAAAACTTTATAAATATGTAAATTACTAAAAAAATATGCTTTTGTGATTGATGCATATTAATTAAGTTATCAATTAAGTGAATGCAATATTACATTGCCTATAGAAACTGCAATAAGCTAGAATTTTCTTTCCATCAAGATGGTGACTTAATAAATGATTGTCTAGTAAGGAGGAAAATATTTATGCATCTTCTACACCGAAATTTTTTTGTCTTCAATGATTGAGTTTCCCATGTGTATTAAAGGATTAGCACAATTTTCAAAAATAGGTAATGTCTTCTACTATCTCCAACATTTTTACTAAACATACAAATATCAATTCGGTGATTAATGTGGATGTGATTATTTTAGATCATTAGAAGGTGGGAGGAAGGATGAAAGCATAGCCTTAACTTGTCAACCCTCAAAAAAATGCCACTCCTTAATTTTTTCCCCCAACTTTAAATCCGTTGTTTAAGAAAAATATCTAGGTCTCACATTTCTAATTTAAAAAATCTAAGATGCTTGATTGTTGTAACTCTCTTATCAGTCACTTTAATATTTAAAATGATTAAATATATGGATAAATATCCCTAGAATCTTCTTACTATTGAACTACAAATTTATTTGATTGAATGCTAGAGGGACGACTCTCCCTTAGTTTAACTATGGTGTAAATTAGCTAATGAATCCTATATCTTTCTTAGAGACACTAAGCTATTCCTATGTACATTGAAATCTTACATGTCAGTAATAAAAGAATGGACTAGAAGTAAAGCCATTACTAAAAATTTCTTCAAGGAAAATTATAACTTTCTAGACAATTAATTAACTCGAATAAGTGTGATTTCAATTGTTAATCCATTATAGATATGTTTGAGGTTTGATTTCATAAATTGTATGACATTATAAAGTCCAACAAGGTAACTTTAGGGATAGGCTAGATTGTATTAAAAAAGATACTAAGGGCTCTGAATGCTTCTTTAATGGTATTAATTATAAATGTGAGAAATAGTATGTTGGAGCTATAGAGAAATAACCTCGACATCTTCAAATGAATCTCAAAGAGACTAGCCTAATTTTTCATAAAAAGAGAAGTTCAAAGAAGATACTCATTTATAGGATGTCAAATGAATTTTATAGAGTACCACTAAAAATTACAATCCAAGGAATGTTTAGTTTTAGTACAATTATTATTTGGATCATGAGTTATCTATTGAAGAACTTGGATATGATGTATTCTTAACTCATCCTAATAGAAGTCCTAGTTGTGATTGGTTCTCAATTAATATTTATCAATAGATATGTCACTATATCAAAACTCACTCGAACTTTTCAAAAATATTAATTAGGGTCTTATATTAAAAAAATCTTCATAAAGATTCTTCTAAAAGGGAATAATTAGAATACTATTTTAGGTTGGCATCTTATTATTTTGTTAAACATTTCTTACAAAAGTACAATGAATGCCTTATGATGAAACTTATTATGAAAGAAATAGTCATAGAAGACATTTTTCTTGATAATCTTATGTTTTCTTGTGAAATTATTTATTAGGCACACCAATCTTTATGAAATATTGTATTAGATAAACACAACTTTGACAAATGTTATGATAGAATGCAATTTAGGTTTATCCTTCAAATACTAAAGTGGTAGGCTTTTGTTCCAAAATCGTGCAAGAATGTGAAAATTCACTATCAAGATTCCAATGATTAGTTGGTTATATAAATAATTCACATTAACTATACATTAAAAACATGGGTATTGCTAGTTTACAGTTTGCTGAGGCTAGTATCCACTTTCTGCAACACTTAGAACACAAAAAAATATTCAGGAGATTTTAAACATATACTACTTAGTTCAAATTTATGATATTTCTCATAGAAATATGAAATTATTTTGAATATTGTATGATTTTGTGGTGCATTATATTCCTAAAAAATGGAAACATGTCAAACATGGACATATTTCTTATTAATTATGCATTCCCCTTAGACTAAGTGTTTCTCCTTTGATATATAGAGTTGGTTTAATGCTAAGATAAAATACAACCTTTTAAATTGGGAAAACAATTCTTTATCTTTAGCTTCCAAGATTTTAGTTGTGAACTATATATTGTCAAAATGCCATCCAAGAAAGGGTGTGTAAAACTTAATAAAATTATCCATTAAATTGTGTGGCCCAAATGAGATGAAAATTTTGTTTTTTAAACTTACATCTTAGCTATATTGTATTCAACCTAGAGCAATGGGTGGATTGGATTTATTTGATGCTTGTACCCAAGGTATTTTTCTTTCTTGCAGAGGATTATTGAGGTTGTATCTAGAGATGAACCTGTAATCTAGCATCACATTATTTTTACTATTAAAAGGAAATAATATGATGTTTTGATTAAGTAAAAATAGGTTTTAAAGGACCCAAAACCTTTTACATAAAACCAAAAGTCTAGAGATAAATGAGAGAAGTAAAGATTAAAAAAAAGTAGCATAGGACAACATGAGAAAAACCTCCAAAAAGAATAGCCATGAGGTCACCCAAGATAGAGCTGGAAAAGACAACAAAAGAACAGTAAAAGAACAACAACCAACTAGGTAAGAAGTCTTTATCAGATCAACAACCTGATCTACTAGAATATGCATATTTTCAGCAGTGACCTTCACCTCGTCCTTTCTACTCACATCCTCATTCTTCTTAGAATGAGCTTGGGTGCATTTGCTAGGTCCCTGAATCTCTGCCATAGGAGGGGTGTCCTGCACTTTTTCATTCTCAAGTTACTTCAAGAGGTTACACACATTATCAACTATCTATTTAAACAATTTTCTAAATTTCCCAGCTTAGCATCCATTTTAGAGACCTTCTCTTGAATACCACTAATCTTTTTATCCATCACCCTGTGTCGTGCCTTGAGAAATGGTATCTTGTATATGAGGTTTTTAACTTCTTCTATACTCCCAATAACCTTTGAAAGTCTGTATCTGTGTTGCCCCAGTGTACACTCACCTCTAGTAGTTTTGCTGAGTTGCTCCATTTCCTTGCCCAGTAACTACATTTTTTGCTTGAGGAAGCCAATCTCGTTCAAGATTTTACTAGGGTTACCAAAAATACCCTTGGACGACCCAAACCCACCATCCGTATTATCACCCAAATTTGGAAGATGCCCCTATTCCCCAACATCATAATTATCCAAATCCTCATTATTCATAGTCTACAACCTCTCGTCTTATTACCTTGAAGATTTTCTTTTCCTTTCCAGCTGGTGAGCTAGAGGCTCATCATCAGAAGGGGTAGAGGCCTGGTCATCTTGAAAGCCCTTAATAACCTTTCATTTACCTCTAGTCCTCTTATTATAGTGATCTCTCACTAATTCCTCCATGAAATCACTTTCTCGGTCAGAATCATAGTCAACAACTATCATTTTCTTCTTCTTAGAACAATAACCAGAACCCTTTCTCAAACTCCCCATACCCCCCTTAGCTTCATCTTGAATATCTGAATCATAACCCTTACCTAGGAGACTTCCTTCCATATCATGGTCTGCCCCTTTCAAACTGCCCCTGGATTTCGTAATCTTCTTGGATTTTAACACATTCATTATCAGGAACATAAGACCCTCATGGAAAATATACTCACCATTTGGCTCTTTCTGAATAGCTTGAGTAGAAATGCTAAGAGACTACATTAAATAAAATTGGAAATTGATCCTAACATCCTACCTAAAGTGATTTTCCAACATGAAATGGTACCCATATAGCCTAGTAAATCTCCCATCTAAAGTTAGGTTGAAATACAAATTAGCTATTTTTACCAAGTGGATTTTCTCCTACTCTATCTCCACAAAATTATCTATGGCCATATTCGAGAGCTTCCTCTCTTGACAAAGTTTAATCTCATCCATGTCTAGCCTCGTAGCCTCTACAATTACTTCTTCGATAGCATTCATTCATTCATTACCAACCATAATAGAACCATCCTTCCAAGACTTAATAAATTGATGCGTAATAGTAGGATTGTTACCTCTAAGCCTTTCCATGTACCCTATGAAATTTCTACACCTTAAAATATACCAGACCTCCATCTTGTTACTCCACTTTGAGTAGCTTGCTAGCACCACCCTTTTCCTTTTTCCTCCCATATTCACTTCACCAAATTTGTTGGTTTTCTTTCTCTAAAATCCCCAGCTTACTCTATAACAAAAGGCCACACCACAATTGAAAAAAGAAATGGCAAAAACTACCCAAAATCCATGCGAAATGCTTGACTTTCTAAAAATCATTACCCACTATACTCCAAAAGAGTTCTCTTCATTACTAGAAATTACTAACACCATCATAATTAAAATATTTTTGCCTAGATCTCCATCTATCATAATCGATAAATTGGCGACCATTTGGAGGTAAGGAAACATAATAATCCCAAGTGATTTTATGATCACTAAAATAGGCCACATTCGCAGCCCAATCAATAGTATGGTTGGCTTCTCTGAAATTATGAGTTATAATGCATGTTTGAAAATAATTTAGAATGTGAATAGACTTGAAGATAATATTGCTAATTGTCCATGATGGTTTAGTAATTTTATTTAAACAATTAATAACGTTGAGGGAGTCACCTTCCACCCATATCTCCCTCAAATTCATACTCTTAGCATATAGAAGAACATGAAGAGCAGTACGGGCTTCTAAAACATAATTGGTTTGATTCCTAATTGGAGTAGCCATACATCCCACATAGTCACCGCTAGAGTTTCTAATAATAACTCCACATCTTGCTTTGCCCAGGTTCCCTTTCGAGGCCCCATCAAAGTTTATCTTGAACCAATTCATTGGAGGATAATCCCATCTAGCATTATCCCTTGGATTAGGATCCTTAATATCCATTCCCAAACTCCTTAGATTCTAGCTATTAAACACCCATTCTTCCCACTCATTACAAGCTTTCTATCAAAAACCATTAAGTTAATATTCTCAATCATAAGGACTTTAATTTTATAGAACACCTGATCAGGACTAGATTCCACTCCTCTAAAGATCCTATCATTATGCTCCTTCCAAATGCCCCAACATAGATAAGGAGAAATGAAGTCCCTCGATTTTACAATCAAAGCATTCCTAGAAGGAGTCATCCAACTAGTGAAGAAAAATTGAATAGTAGCATGGAAAACCCAATCCACTTTCAATAAGCTTCAAACTTGATCACAAAGCTTCTTGGTAAAGGGGCAATGCAACATGATATGATCCATCGATTCCCCACCATTCTTGCAGAGAACGCATCAATTAATAATGATGAAACCACTCTTCTTAAGATTATCAAGAGTTAGAATTTTATTCTACAGAAGAATCCAAAATAAGAAATTAACTTGGGGTGTCATGCCTTTCACCCAAGCCTTGGCACAATAGGGTTCATCATGATCATCAAAAGAATTAGCATACGTAGAGGCAATAGAGTACATACCACTAGGGTCAATTTTCCATATCAAATCATCCTCTTTATTGTTTAAATAGAATGCATTTAGAAACTTACCAAGCTCAACCAAGTTATGGTCCACACTGTTAAGATGCACCCACATATCATCCTTCCAATAATCACCCACAAAAGTACCAATTTGATTCTTGCATTGCTCCATATACCTATTCCACCTTGGATCATCACATAGTGGGTGGTACAAGGTACAAATGTCTTCCCAAAAAATAGCTCTTCTGCCTTACCCACCTTCCATTTAATCCCTTTCCTTAAAATATATTTGAATTTATAAGCATTCTTCTAGATCATAGACCCCCCTTGTTCCAAGTCACTATTAAGGAAATCATTAAAATCAAAGTGGTCCCTATTATATTTATCAACGCAAATATTCTTCTATTCCCCCTCTTCCTTATTCCATCTCCATAATAATTTAGACAATAAGAATTCATTTATTGTAGTAACCCTTTGCAAGCCAAGCCCTCCCTTCTCTCAGGGCATACAAATATTTTCCCAAGCAACTAGAGGGAGTCTTTTTTTTATCTTCATTCTAGTCCACAAGAAAGTCTTCTAAATTTTCTCAATAGAAAGAGAAAACTTTCTCAAAATTTTAAAACTACTCAAAGTAGAAAGTGGAACACTTTGTAGGATAGACTTCAAAACAATAACCTTACCATCCCGACTGAGGAGAGAACCTTTCCAACTAGCAAGTTTTGAGTGGATTTTATCAATCAACACGTTTCAAAAGCTATTAAGAGGGGCTAAACCCAAAGGTAAACCTAGATAGGCTCTAGGGAAAGAGCCAATCTTATAGCCAATTATCTTTTTGATCTTATTTTTCCTTGCCTCACTAACATTAATAAAGTATATCAGACTTTTACTCCAGTTAATTCTTTGACCAATGGCCATCCCATAATCACCCAAAGCCTTCTTAATGTTCCTAGAATTTCCTACTAAAGCCTCCCCCATAACAATAGAATCATCAAAAAATTGTTGATGGGAGAAAACTAAAGTAGAAGATGAGGCATTTAGGCCCACAAAGTCCCCTTTCACCACCATATTATCCACAAATCTCCCCAAACATTCAGCTAGAATAAGAAAAAGAATAGGAGAGATCGGCCCCCCTTATCTAAGACCCCTAGAAGCATTAAAAAAGGAAGTAGGGGAAGAATTAACTTGCACCAAGAAGAAGGCCAATGAAACTAACATGAAGATAAGATCTCAAAATCTCTTATTAAATTCAATCACTTCTAGCCCACAAAGAAGGAAATTCTAGTCCACTCTGTCATAAGCTTTAGAGAGATCAAGCTTAAAAAGAAATTCTTCCTTCTTAGACACCACAAGAGAATGAATATTTTCATGAACTATAATAATGGAATCCAAGATCTGTCTTCCAAGAACAAACCCATTTTGCTGCCTTGAGATGATAGCTGAAAGAAGGGATAAAATTCCTAGAGTAAGAACCTTAGAGATAATCTTATAAAAAGAATTACACAAGCTAATAGGCCTAAACTTATCCAATCTATCCCCACCTGACTTCTTCAGAATAAGGGAAATGAAGGTACCATTCAACTCCTTAAGGATATTTTTGGTACCAAAAAATTCCTTCACACCATTACAAATATCAACACCAATGATATTCCAATACTTATGAAAGAAGGAAGAAAGGAAACCATCAGGACTAGGGCCTTTGTCACCCTCAAAAGACAAAAGAACCCTAGAAATCTCATCCGTGGAAGGAATAGAAGAAAGGGACAGATTATGAACCTTAGAGATACAAGTTGGAATGCACTCAAGAAACATATTTTTCTTATCCAAATCCAAATTGGAGTCACCTTGAAGTAGTCTACTGAAAAACTCCACAGCCTCCCTTTTGATAATATCTTCATTATCACTCAAACCTTCATCTGTATTGAGTTTGGAAATTCAATTAGCCATCCTATGCTTTAAAGTTGTCAAATGAAAGAACTTAGTATTTCGGTCACTTGCCTTAAAAAAGACCATTCTAGAACACTGTCTCCAAAACATCTACTCCTTGGTAATAAGGTCATGAAGTTCAACTAGTTTACTACTTTCCTCCTCCCTTGAGACCACCTCATAACCATCAGTTTGAATCCTATCTTGTATATCTTTAAGTTCCTCACATGTCTTTTTTTTTTTCTCAAAGATGTTGCCAAAGTTATGTTTATTCAATTTCTTAATATTCTTCTAGACATTTTTCAATTTAGTTACCACTCTAAACATTGTTGTACCTTCCACTTTGATACCCTACCACTCCTTAATGAGAGTCTCCAAGTCCATATGAAGAGTCCGCATTTTCTCAAATCTAAAGGGGAAATTTTTATGAAATTTGAGCTGATCAAAAACTATAAAAATAGGGTAATAATTCAATCCCACATGAACTTGAGCATTAAGTGCTCATTTATAACTCAAGAACTAGTCATTGCTAATAAAAGCATGATCCAACCTGACCTGAATAAGATCCTTTTTAGTTCTTCTATTAGTCCAAGTTTACTCAATCCCATGCAAGTCAAGATCATGAAGAAGATGATGATCAATAAAATTCATTAAATATAATCTATTATCTAGATTTGTTTGGCTACCTCCTCATTTTTCAAATTCTTTTAAAGCGATATTGAAGTCCCCCATCACCATCTAGTTCTCCTCAGCAAAAAGCTTTCTCTAATTGGAAATTTCTTCCCACAAGACCTTCCTTCCCCATTTGAAGTTGGGAGCATAGACATTAGTAAGAGCCCAGCTAAAATCATCTTTTGTGTTAAATAATCCAACATTCATCATATTTCTATTTTAAGAGATAAGCTCCTCTTGAATCCATCTATTAATCCAAAAAATAGCCATCCTGCATGAAGCTCCTTTAGAATCGTTGCCAACAATCCTTCCTCCCTTGAAAATAGGAAGATATTCCACCTTATCCTTCAGCATCTTGGTTTCTTGAGTAACAAAAATGTCTAGCCTATTGTCCCTAATCATATTTTTCAAAATTTCATGTTTATGAGGGTTATTTAACCTTCAGATATTCCAAGAGATTATCTTCATAATTTATGATTTTTTTTTAAATTCAAGAATGGTTCTCTAAATACCATTAGTAATGCCTCTATTTGCCTCAACTATTCTTTTCTGCAAATGAGGGGGAAATCCCAACTTCACCATTGTTGAGGATAGTTCCAATAGACATAGAAGAAGAACATCCATGTCCACCCTTAAAAGTTTTAAACTCCTCTTTTTAAAAATTGGCTTTGGGTCCTTTCTTATTGTTTTTGGAGGGAGCAGTCTCCTCATCTTTTTTACCACCTTTCTTCCTACCTTTAGACTGTTTGCCCACCAAAATCCAATTGGCATTAGAACTATCCTCTTCCCACATTGCTTCTTCATCATGAGAAACATTTAGAAGGTCCTCAACTATAGCTCTAACAAATTTTCCATCCATCATAGTCTCCTAAGCCCTATTCAATATAGACACAACTGTATCCTTTTGGGTCCCTTCTTTGACAATATTCCTCCCAATCTTGTTAATAATCACCTTATCTTCTAGGTTCCTCTTCAAACTATCACTATTAGGGATGTTTGAAATAAACTAGGCAGAGGCATCCAAGCCACTCTCTTTCTCCATAGGTGAATCTAAAATAAGATGGGGAGCCCCCACATCATAGTTTGAGCTTTCTAACTACTCTTGAAGAGAAGGACCATCACCCAAAGGTCTTGGGGGAACCTCCACACCCCTAGTCTCACTCCCGACTACACCACCATCTAAACAATTAGACTATTCCTTTAGGGGGGTGGACCCATCTAAATCTGCCCCATCACCCTTAGAGACATATGAAACCCTGTTCTATTCCTTTCTCACCCACACTTTCTTGACCTTTTTAGCCTTTCTTTTCAAAGAAGAGAATTTCTTGGCCCAGTGACCATCATTTTGCAATGAAAGAAAGAAAAAGGAATAGACTCAAACTCAATACATTGGTCCCAGATACCAAGTTTAGATTTTAAAGAGATAGATTCAAGAAAATCCACACCTCTTGAAACTACAACATAAAATCTAGAAGAGGTCAGTCACCTCCTAGAGACAATCATAGGATCTAAAGAGAGGAGCTCCCCAAAAGTATTAGTAATGCCCTTAAACACATCTTCCACCTAGAACTCAAGAGGGAGACTAGGTAGTCTAACCCAAACATGAGCTTGAATAGTAGTTTCATCCAAAGAGTAAAGGTTGGGCATCCATTTATGTAACAATAGGGTATGCTTCCCCATAATCCAAGGATTTCTATAGAGGATATCCTGCTTATCCTCCTCACAGGAAAAATAAATAGAGAGACACACTTTGGAAATCATTGAAATGTCAACTTGTCCTTTCAAAATCTATGTTTTATGAACAAATGCCCATACATCTTCAATATTGGGTCTGGCCCCAATGAACGTCCTGACCAGAGTTGAATCCATACATGGAATGTTTTTTTTCAATAATATAATCTAGGATTTCAGTTGAGTACATACCTTTATCCCTTTTCAATATATCCCTAACTATTGGGAGAGTAGACTTGCCAGTAGGGCATACACCAAATAAGTAGGACCATTTTTTAATCTACTTGGGTTGCCCTCCTAAGTCCTCCAAAGTCCTACCATCATCAACATCCCTAGATTCAACATCCCCAAATTCAATAGAGGAATCTCTAGCTAATGCAGATTGCTCTTCCAATACAGAGGAATTCAAATACAAATTCCTACCCAAACACTTCTCCCTACTCCCACACCCACTCATGCTCGCCATCCATTTTTTCTTCATAATGATATGATGTTATTTGGATTGATAATATCTCATTATTCCATAAATTAGTGAGGGTGTCTTTTCTTCTTCTGTCCATTTTGAAGAGCTCGATAAATTTTTTTCAACTTATTTAAATTGAAGATATTACTCATTTTAAAATTTTCTTCTCCATACATTTAGTGAAATGTGTTCAATACCATACAATGGACATCCTCTTGCTATTGCATTTCCTTGACCAGATTATAAATTCTTCACAAAAAGAATTAAAATCTTTTGTGCCACATAAGATTTAAATTCTTTGCAATAATTGCCCTAGGAAACACCTCACTTGACCTATGAGCTAAACTATAGTTTGGAAATTTTTTTTTTGTAATTTTTAAAGTTCTTGTGGATCTTTCAGTTAAGATTTTCTCTCATTTATCATCTTATAAATCTTTGACTTTCTTTATCATGCAATTTTCCATGAGTTTGGTTGTTCCTTTCCAGTTTCATATTTAAATTTTGTCTATTAAGAAAATGTATTTAAGCCGCTATCCTCTAAGGTTCTTAATTCATGATGGATTCAGAAGTGGAGATGTAGGCTGCATGAAAAGACATTGAGGAGGAAGATTAATAAATTTTAAGGTCTTTAGTTGTTACTATTAAACAAATATTGGTTTTCTACCTGTTGTAGATATGATGGAATGTCTAGTAGTTCAATTAATCAAGTGTACATTTTATTAACATAACCAGAGTCTAAAATATATCTGTTGGGATTGTTCATTTGCCAAAATGAGATGGAAAATTATCTCCACTCATATTCTAACTATTTTTGAACATGGTTTTTGTTGAAAATATGTTATTCTAAATTTCATTATCAAAATAATGTGATCTCTAATTCTATAAGACATGATGTACTATTTAACAATTTAACATCAAGTTAGTTGATAGATTTAAATAATACTTATGTTTTACAATTTCTTGTTTCACTTTTTTTCCAATTAGAGAGCACCTAAAAATAAAACTATTAAGTAATTTAAAAATAAAATAAAATAAAATTGGAAAATAACTTTAAATTCTCATGGCTCACAAAGAACTCTTGTGTTTTTTCAAGATGCAAAGTTATTTAAATTTTTGTTTTCAAGCATATTGTGTAGGCTTGGGGAATTTATCAACTTCATGGGTCCTTTGTATATCTTTTTAGTTCTTTATGTCATAGGTTGTTTGCGTTGGAGATGTAAAGAAGGCTAGGTGACTGAAAGTGGGGTGGAGGGTGAATCAACAACCAATAAAACTTTAACTTCAATTCACTAGTTAACCCTTCATAGACTAATATGATCTAATTACATGCATGAAAAACTAAAAGTAACAAAAAAATTCATAACACTTGACACAATAATTGGTAACCCAAGAATCTTCCAAATAGAAAGTAAAACTACGATGGGGATGATACCCAAAATCTTTAGTACTGTAGTATAAAGGTGGCATGTTATGGATTAAAAATGATCACTTCTAGTGATCTACCTGATTAGGAGCAATAAGGACTATTAGGTCCACCTTGTGAAAGGATTTATAAAATACAATGAAGTATGTACTCAATTAGGGGATTTTTCATAAGACTAATAAGTCTACCTTGTTAGAGGATTTGACTAATGCACCTATTAGGGCAAACCAATAGTTGATCTCTTATCTATAACTTGGTTTACTGAATGAGATTCCTTTGATGTAGAAAATTTACCTTAATGTGATGGATGAGTCTCTTCATTTTATTATACTAGTTGTAGCCTTAAAACTTACCTACTCTTTATATTCTATTGTCATTTGGATACTATAAGATATCTCTAATATATACCAATCCAAATAATTACCTTACTAAGTTGGCTACAATATCATATTAAACAATCTTCACTAAGTTCATTTAATGCTAGCACTTGGGTTCAAAAGCCTTGATATTCTAACATTTGGAAATATAGTGAACTCGATAAACTCTAGCACTTAGTTGACACTAGTGCTTGGTCCACATTCACCAATCACTAGTAGGTGTGAACTCAATTAACACTAATAGTTCTCAAAAAGTATTGTAGAGCTTGGTTGACACTGCAACAACTTGGTTAGAGCTAGAGCTTCATCAATGCTACTATTACTTATGCTTGGTTAACACAACTATCTCAATTGACACTATTTTTTCTCTTTCTTGGTTAACACTTCAAGTTGGCTCAATTGACACTATTTACAAGGTTAACTTTTTGGTGCTTGGTAACAATGCAACTAACCAAATGACTAATTGTTTTGACACTAACAAAAAAATAGTTTCACCATAATGTAAGAAATCTCCCCCTTTGTCATTAGTGACAAGAATAATTATCATAGAAAAAATATGATTTCTGAAAAGGATGAGTTAAAAATCCCCTATAAATGTACTTGTGGTCTGTAGCTCAGCTTTAGCTACTCTGTTGATACTTGGCTGACATTGGTTGTGTTTTTTTATTTTTCAAAATTGGGTTTTGTTGCTCTGTTGCATACATAGATTCTTGAGATCAAAGGGAAATAAGTTTACTTCCATATATTTTTGTGGTTGAAACTAGAACCCTAATTTTTAATAGTTTTCAGCAACTAAAAACATAAATATAAAAACTAGGAAAATATCTCATTTTTTATTCCAAATAATCATTAAAATTTATAATCCTAAAACTCATCCATTTCTACACATTTCATTAGTTTACTTTATTTTCAAATTCTAAATAAAAATATTAATTTTATCTTAGTAAAGGTGAACAATTTTTTTGTTAGCATTTTCCTTTACAAAATGGTGAGACGAGTTTGTTCTTTTACCCCTATATTCTATATTTCCCACTTGTTTTTGACACAAATGCCAAAAAAAAAAGTATATCTATACAAGGTAATACCAAAATGTGAGAGGAAATCACTATGTGCCTTCAAAATCATGTACCTTCAAAATTTTGAAGTATGCAAAGCTATCTAAACTTCATCTTACAATTCAATCATATGATCAACACTAGAAAAGTTATTATCATGGATTAATGTCTTTGCAAGATTAATGTGTTTCTGCATTACATCCATGTTAGGAATTATCATACTCTAAATTTATGAAAGTGTAGCCCTGATTCTTGCTTCTTCTCTCAATAATTCTACCTACAAGTTGGTCAAATACCTGATCTTGATAAAATATATTGAGCTAGTACTCAGGTTAAGTGACAATTGGTTTTCATTTTCATTCAAATTAGTATCAATCTTTGGCAACCTATCTTTGATTTCCTTGGTAAAGACTTTCGTATCACTTAACTTTACAAACAAGGAAATAACATTATTTACAGTGGTCTCAAAAGAATTAAGAATAATGGATAGTTCCACTTGGTCTATGGCAATCTTTTGTTCCCCATCATCCATAAATTTAATCTCAAATTTTCTCTCTGCCTTCTGTAGTAGCTTCTCTGGATCATTGAAACATTCATTAAACTTGTGAACTATGTCAACAAGTTGGTCTAATATCAATTTCTTCTCATCAACTTCAATACTTAATGTATTAATAAATATACCTTTGATATCTTTAGTTACTTGATTTCTTTTCTTCTCCTCTTCTTTTAGCTTATGTGGTTTAAACCTTTTCTTCCAAAGTTCTCCAAGAGTGTCCACCTAATTATGAGTATGATTGGGAAGATCCAAGTCTATAATTACTATGTCTTCCTCTAGATTGACTTCATTAATGGAAAGCTATCTATTTTCCTTTTCGATTTGGAATGGGTGAAGGAATATTTTTCTTACCTTTACTTATATCTTGAATGCTTAGTTGAGGCTTGAATTCAACTATCATTATACTAACTATGGAATCATTCACAATAGTATCACTATGAAAAACCAATTGTAGTAGTACTTGTACTATGCTTTGATGTAATTTAGTCTAGTTTGATTCAAGAATAAGTGGAGCATGTAGCCTTGTAGATGAAATAGTGACAATTGTACTCATCTCTAAAATTAGTAAGAGAGATCCAATAACCAATTGAGTTCTTGGTTGAATAATTTTTAACCCAATTTCCTATGAATAAAATTTGAAACTCCTCTAAGCTTGATATTACCAATGCTTTTCTCAGAGAGTTAGTGAGGGAGGCCATAACCTTTCCTACAATCTTCACTAGATCTAATCTTCAATATTCTAAATTCTAGTTAGATCCTCACTAATTGTTTCATCTTCCCTATTCACTTCATCAATAACATCATCAATCTAAACAACTTCTTTAGTGGGCTTTAGAATATTCAATCCATAAATATTTTTCCATGTATTTGTGTTGGATTGTAGAAAATATTCAATATCATTTGACAAAATTAGGAGTGCGTTGAACATAGGGGTTAACTCTTCTTCATGCCTTTTTAATGCCTCATTTACTTCTTTTTCTAATAGTTCAAGCATTACCTTTCTCAATATTTGATCATAGATATCCTTGATAACCATTATGACATTATCCCAACAATGTGATAATTCGTTAATTAGAATATCACAGGGTAAAAGTACAAAGCTATGTCACCTTTCAGGCTGACTTTTCATAACAACTGAATTTGAGTATTTCTTTGTAAAATTCAATTTTTTTCAAACATATAATCTCTAGATAAATTTATTTTAGCTAAGTTATATATGGTCTCACACATTTCTAATTGGAAATGACTATTAAGTGCATTTTTTTATACTAGTTTGTATCCAATTACTAAAGAAATAAAATTATTTCAAATGTGGCATTTCAATAACTCTTACTATTGTTTATGATATTTTATAATAACATATCAAAACCATTTTATAGAGCTAAGAGTCAAGAATATTCTCATATATAGTTTATGGAGTTTTAATTAGATACAATATATTGTAATTTAAAAATTCTACAAGCACATATTTAACACTAAAAAGGATGGCAGTTTTGAGAAAGAAAAAAACATTAAATCATATCAAAACAATCTAAAAATTATATGATGTTCTATAGGAGAGAGTCCTCTTCTAGAATGAATAATTTTTTTTTATAGTTAGAATAGATTTGTTTTGAAAAGTGTGGTGGGAGTTGAAAACTATCAATTTTAGGTGAGTTAAAATTTGAACCATTATAAAAGAGAAAATATAAGTCTAAAGCTAATTTTTGTTTTTGATTTTTCTAGCTATATATGTTATCTATAACATAGTCTAAGACCAAAAGGAAATAAATTTATTTCCCTATAGTTTTTTGGTGGGAACTAGACCACCAATTTTTAGCATTTTTCAACAACTAAAATATTGTCTATCAAAATTAGGAAAATATATCAAATCTTATTCAAACTAATTATTAAAAATTATAATCCTAAACTTCATCCATATCTACACATTTTATTAGTTTACTTCATTTTCAAATTCAAAATAATAATACCAATTTTATGTCATTGAAGGCGAACAATTATACTTTTGTTAGCCATTTCTTCTACAAAAGGGTTACATAGGTTTGTGCTTTCACCTCACAAACTTAACTACCTAGCTCACTAAAAGAGTATTTTCACTTTTTCATCTTTGAAACTAAGGCTTCTTCTATTTTCTTCTATTCTTCTTTATTTCTAGTTTCATACTTAATAAATTTAAAATCTAGCATATCTGCTCCTTCTTTGAGTTGCTTTAGTCTCTCTTCAAAGGTTAGAGTAGTACTTTTGAATGATATATGTTTCTCTTCTTCTGCGTCTTCATGTTTGCCTACAAGTCTGAGCTTCTTCCTTGATCTAGTGGGTTTTCTTGTGGTAAAGGTAGGAGTTGATCTTGTAGCTCTCCTTAATATAGGTTTACCCTTCATCTTAGGTGCTTCTTCTTTTGATTCTTCTTCTTCTTCCTCTACCATGTCATCACCCTTACCTTCTATGAGTAGAAGAGGGGCATCAAATTTCACATTCTACTTCTTAATGTTTTCTACCTTCTTCCTTCCTCTCTTAATAATTTGAGGCATCCAATGTTTACCTCATATCTAAGAGGTCTTACCCATAAAACTCTATGCCTAACTACCTAAATATATAACTTATAACAGTCCACAAGGAAAAATATGTCTTGTTCATAATCATCCACTAGTTACATATGGATTATGAATCTACTTTACATTCTTTCCTTGAAGGTTTCAAAATATGCATCCATGATGCCCTCAAAATTGTCTCTCATTTTAGTTATTAATTCATTTATCTGATATACAATGGGTTTTTCCTTCTTCCATAATACACTACCCTTGGAAAGGAACAAATTTCTTAACATAAAAGAATATGAAGATTAAAAATGAACCAAACTTACATGAATTGGTCTTTGATGCCTAGATGCTTTCCACGTTCTTGCTCAACTAGTTTAGTTGTAAATCAGTGACATCAAAAGAGAGATTTTTTTTCACTACCTTGAAGGCCAAGTCCATAGCTTCAAATGCAACACTATTTAGTTAGCCACAATTTTATATCATGTGTGCAATGACATGTATTCCAAACTTTATCTCCATGTCTATTACACCATTCAACTTCATTCCTCTACCATCCCACTCAATGCGAGTCTTTTTTGCTAGCTCAGCCCAACCCTAGGTTTTGGTTGTCTTGGATTTATCAAGCATGGGAAATCTAGTAACCCTATGAATCATTCTCTTTGTGATCTTGATGAGTTTATTGAGCTATAATTACATATCATGAAAATGGCTTAAGATAAACCTAATCCACTTAATTTGAAACTTCCTCTACATATGCAATAAATGCATCAAATCCTTCACTTCTAGGTGTTTGTGTTTTGATTTCAAGTTTCCATCCACACACAATGCTTCTTATGCTTGATTCATCTCTAAATTTTCCAATTCCTAAATTGAAAAATGATATAAGGATCTAATATCATGTATTTATTGCATCTTTGATGGTATCTGTGAGTGTGCATTGACTGGGTCCAATTCCTCCATAATCATAGGGTTGAGCTAGAAGTTCGGGTCTACATGCACAACATTTCTTATTAACATCATAGATCACTTCTTGAGTTTATTTCTCAAAGAGGATGCCATTTTTCTTGGTAATTAATGGAAAATCTTCAACAAATTCTCTTTGAATTGCTTAGGGGTTGAAGATCACTCTACTCTATTCGTTCTAGAAATTATGATGAAAACTAAAAGGTTTGATTCCTCCTTTTTAATCAAAATGTGTCTTTAAGTCTTTTTAAATGTATTCTACTATGGACAACTTAGTGATAACATGTTAACTCAACATGTATGAGTAGCTCAGCTATTACCTTTGTCTTCAACTCAAATCTTCAAGTCGGATTTTCAATACAGATCTTTAACTTAGTAGACTCCATCTATATCCATGCTAGATGATCCCTAATATATCTAAAAAATTGGTTTGGAGCTTCTTTCTATATCAACACTCTCATGACTTTGACTTGCATTCTCTAGATATTC
Source organism: Cupressus sempervirens (assembly GCA_028749045.1). Taxonomy (NCBI): domain Eukaryota; kingdom Viridiplantae; phylum Streptophyta; class Pinopsida; order Cupressales; family Cupressaceae; genus Cupressus; species Cupressus sempervirens. The sequence continues at coordinate 265,734,041 of CM053789.1, forward strand.
CTTTATCCATTGTTGCCTCATTTAACTTTTGATATTGTTAGCCTTTTCTTTCATTAAATCTTCAACTATATCTTGATTCATACAATTCTTGGCTATATGACCTAGTTCTTTACATACGAAACATCCCTTTATAGGGTCTGTCTTCCTCATGTGAGTTCTCATGTAATTTTCTCCAATGTGACATGTAGCATCTACACCATTTCTTTCATAATTTATTCTATTGGGTTCCATTTCTTGGTTCTACATTCTGAAGAGTTGTGCCCTTTTTTGTTGCAATTGAAACATTTTCTTTCAAACTTGGTTTTCTCTATGGATTCACTTTCTCTATGACTTTTCTTGTTACAAATCTAATATTTTCCACTAAATTTTGATTTACCATTGCTTCAAAACTTGTTTTATGTGTACCACATCTTTCCACAATGATTACATGTAGGCCTTTTGTTCTTCTGATCTCCTTGCTATGATGATTCTCCTTCATTTGCATATCCTAATCTAGCTTTGCCTTTGTGTCTAAATTGAGTTTTCTTGTCCAATTGATTCATTCTTTCTTGAAATCTCATTATCCTTTCATTGGTTCATTCTACAATCTTACATTGTCTGTCCTCAAGTTGATAAGCTCATGATTTGATTGAGTTGATTGATTTTCAAGTAGATCTTTAATTGTTACATCAAATTCATCCAAATTTTTGTCTTGGAAAATGTCTTCAATTATTTCCTCTATGCAAAGGTTGCCATTCATCTATGGTGCTAGTTCTTTTCTTCTTTGCAAGGATTTAGGGAGTCTCCACATAAGTTTCTTGAATTGATCCATGGCCATCTGGAAATCTAACTTTTCATTTTCAATGGCCTTATCTAGTATAGACACTTCCATTGCCTCTAATATTTTCTCAAATTGCTAAACTTCTGATATGAGAGTGAATTGGTATGATACCAATTGTTGGAAATTTAAAGAAGGCTACTTGACTAAGCAAGAGGGGGAATGAATTAGGAACCAATAAAACTTTAACTTTAATTCACCAATTAATCCTTCATAAACTAATATGATCTAGTTGCATGCATGAAAGGCTGAAAGTAATTAAACGTTCATAACACTTGACACAATAATTGGTAACCCAAAAACCTTCCAAACAAAAATTTAAAATGAGGTGTGGATGATACCCACAAGCTTCAGTACTACAGTATAAATTTGGCCTATTAAGGTTTACAAATGATCACTTCTTGTCATTTTCCATATTAGGAGCAATAAGGATGGTTAGGTCCACCTTGTGAAAGGATTTATATAATATAATGAAGTATGTACTTAGTTAGGAGATTCTAAATAAGACTATTAAGTCCACCTTGTTATAGGTTTTGACTAATGCACTTATTAGGATGAACCAATAGCTTATCTCTTCTCTACAACTTAGTTTGCTAAATGAGATTCCTTTGATGTAGAAAGATCACCTTAATGTTATGAATGAAAATATGTTCTTTTGTATACTACTTGTAGCCTTTAAACTCACATACTCTTCATATTATATTCTCATTTGGATATGACAAGATATCTGTAAAATATACCAATCCAAATGATTACCTTCTTAAGTTGGCTATTGTTGGTGTAAATAAGTATTCACTATTTACACTTATTTAAGTTTACTGAGGTTAATGCATATTTTTTATTATTCATTTATTAGACACCTAGGAGTATGTACACTCTTGTGAGTTTTCATGTTGACAACATAGGAGTCTACACCTCTTTTATGCATATGGTGTCTACAACGTAGGAATTTGCACACTAATTAAGCACATAGTGTCTACAACCTTCTCATTCTTATCCACTCATCTAGAATGATGGATAAGGCATGTGCTTAGTTGTCATGATGCTTATCTTATCTCCTGGTTCCTTCTAGAGACATTCTAGGTGCTTCCTAAGAGGCCTTTATATATAGGCACTCCTGGTTTTTTTGTACATCATATACTAAATAGAGAAATGTATGGGGACATACTCTATTTAATTGATCATATCCATTTTTGGTCTATAGTTGTGCTTGTGTTTGAGTTCTTAGTTCTTGGGTGAATTTTTCCCTAAGAAAAATTCTTACATGGTATTAGATCTTGGAGATTTTCTCATCACATAGTCATTTGAAACCATTTTTTCTTCAGCACCTCAGCTCAAATCCAGAGTACTACACAAATTGGGATTGCCTAGAGCTAGATCTAACTTCACCATTGCTTCCAGAATGCTGATTCAGTGAAAATTGGCTATAAAGTTGCCTACCCTAGGCCAAAGTCGATTGTGAGGAAATTTTTTTGCAAACCGGCACCCAAAGGACCAATTTGCAAAATTGGTATGATCATTTCATATCTCTACATTTAATTTTCAGATCTACATTTTTTTCATCTACATCTCTACTATTTTTTTTGGATTTGCATTATTTTCTAGAAATTTTTAGGCCATAGGACCATAGGAGAGATTTTTTTTAGGTGAATATTGGAGCTTTCTGGAGCAAATTAGATACTTGTATCACATTCAGAGGTCCAAAAACCCCAAATCAGATTTTGTTTCATCCAAATCAAATAGCTGAGGCAAAGTCTAGAGCCATTGTTTTTTGGAGACATGGCAACAATTTAGAAAAAATAACAATAGTAGTGACTTTCAAATAGCAATATCTCCCTCATACAGACTCCTTTTTGCGAGCAATTTTTTTTGTTTTGGGGTAGAATTTCATGATCTAAACATTGGTGCAGGTGGTTTGAGATCTCTTTTCCTGAATGTGTCTATAACTTGCAAATTTTAATTTTTGCCACTTAAAATGCTTAGTACAGGTTTACCTAGGCTCCAAATCAGGTTCTATTTTTTTTGGAAGTGCATTGTTTAATCTACTTTCCAGATCTAAAATTAGATTATAGGTTCTATATATAGAAATGTTGATTTTAGAAATATGCCCTAAATTGGCAAGTGGCTATCAAGTGCCTAAATCATACATTAGGGGGGGGTTTTTGATTCATTTTTCTTGTTTTTTGGAGGTTACGTTTAGTAGTCCATCATGGAAAAGCTAGATTTGATTTATTTGACTCCAGACAACTATCAAGATTGGATTCAAATTGTTATCCTATATCTTAGTCAACACAATGCACTACAATATGCGAGAGAACTTGAATACGATCTAGACATGATTTCACTCATTTGGTGTACTCTCTTTCTATATATAGATGACGATTTTCTAGAATTTGTTGCACCCATTAAGACATCTGATCCATATGTTTATTGCATTCATCTTTGGGAGACATATTTAGATCCACATATTCCTCCATTCCTAAAGGATCTAATACCTCCACTTGCAGTTGTATCCTTTTTAGATGAGATAACACCTCTAGCTCCTATTACTCCTACTCATCATTTTCAAACCACAAATGCTTTTGATTCAGTGTAGCAAGACCCTTTTTTTTTCTACTCTACCTTCATCCAATGACTTCCTTTCTACCCATGTAGGCCTATTCATGGAGTCTCTCATGGAAGATGTGGGAGACACTATTGATTATATTCATCTTCTCTTTGAGGTGAATACTTCATTCATTGCCATAGTGAAAACTTCATGTACTTTAGCACAGTATGATACACATGGTCTTCCAAGTAATACTTCTTGTTTGACATTTTAGCTCTATTCTTGGAGTCATGCATAGTAGATTTGGAAGACTTCTTTCATGATCTACCACTTCTTTTTACTAAGGATGATCCTTCTATAATTGTTGTGAGGCCCCACTCTGACCCTCATGTACAACATCTATAAGAGGTCTCTTTATCATTCAAGAAGACTATTGGTTTTTTGAAATAGGTTCTACATCACTCCTTGTTCAATTTGCACTTCTTCTTAGCAGTTTTGGAGGAAGCCATCATCAGTATTGAAACAAGGACACTTGAGCAAGTTTCAGTGACATTGTTCATCTTAGAGATTCCTTCTCCATATAGGGGACACATCTCTATTGTACCCTTGCCTTTGTTTCTTCCAAAGGGGAGGAACACCATTCAGAGGTCATGGATCAGCTTCTAGATTGGATCATTTCTCACTAATTAGCACACTACTTTTAGGGAGGGGGGACTAACTTGTCTCCTTCTTCTCTTTTTTGGGGGGGACTTTTTCCTTCTCCATTTTTCTCTTGTATATAGTGGATGTATGTTGTAATGGGGGGGTCTTGATTACTCCATCCATCCATGCATCTCTTTTCATCTCTCTTTTTGGGGGAGGGTATTTCCCATTAGGTTTTCCCTCTTTCTCTACTTTATGAGAGATTTTCATATCATTATGTACATGGGAACCTAACATGGCCTAGTAGTTGGGACCCATTATGCATTTCATCCTAGTTTTCGTAAGCTTAAGTGCATTCCCCTAAGTTGCACTTAAGGGGGGATGTTGGTGTAAATAATTATTTACTATTTACACTTAAGTTTTCTTAGGTTAATTCATATTTTTTATTATTTATTTATTAACCACCTAGGAGTATGTGCACTCTTGTGAGTTTTCATGTTTACAACATAGGAGTCCACACCTTGTTTATGCACATGGTGTCTACAACCTTGTCATTCTTATCCACTCGTCTAGAATGATGGATAAGGTGTGTGATTAGTTGTCATGATGCTTATATTATCTCCTAGTTCCTTCTAGAGACATTCTAGGTGCTTCTTGAGAGGCTTTTATACTAGTGTGTTTGTACATCATATACTAAATAAAGAAGTGTATGAGGAAATACTTTAATTAATTGATCATATCCATTTTTGGTCTACAGTTGTGCTTGTCTTTGAGTTCTTAGTTCCTGGGTGAATTTTGTTGGAGTTGATGAAATCTAACTCCGAAGATGCCCAAGATTACTTGCATGCAATAACCTGTCAAAGGGGAGCCAAGGAAGGAAGAGCATGGAGCAAGGGAAAAACCCTAAACGGACATGAGAGAGAACAAGATATGCAAACACAAGAAAATATGTATTTACAATATGCAAAATGAGATATTGAAAATACAATGAGGGAGCTCAAATATAAAGAGCTCAAGGAATCTCCTAGAACAAGCTAGAAGATGCTAGGAGATAAGTGTGACAACTAAGCATACATCCACATGAGGTGGAAAGTCCTCAAACAAGGTGAGAGGATAAGTATGACTTAGAGGAGAATAAGCTCTCATATTGTCAACAACTAATAACAAACTCCTAGGCTAAAACTAATAAGTAAAATGCATTTACCTAAGTAAACTTAAGTAAATAGAATAAATAAATAATAAATAAATATTTAATCTAACACCCCCCCTTAAGTGCAACTTAAGGAAATTCCTTAAGCTCACAAAACTAAGATGAAAATGCATAATGGGTCCCGACAACAAGGCCATGTTAGGTACCCATGTACAAAGCAAAAGATGCATCCTTTGAAAATGGGAAAAGAGAGAAAACCACATGGGAAAAACCATCCCTCAAAAAGAGGTAAGAACCTAGTGAAGAACTAAAAAAGCCTCCAACAAGGGAAATGTCCCCTAAAACATGAACAAGGAGTGATCATGAAGAGCAACACTGAAGCAAGAAGAAGCCATAAAATCTGCCATTAGAAAGAAAACTGCTAATCTGAAGAACCTCCAAGGAAGAAGAAGGCACTAACTAAGTGTGTCTATATGGTAGATGATACATCTCACCGAAATGCATAGGTAGCTAGCCACTGCAATTTCCTTGTATATAGGATCAACCACTAAATACATGGTTCACACTATTGAAACATAGAACCATGGATGCATTAGAACAATAGTATAACCCCCCTTAATGTAGACATGATGAGATGATAGGCAACTGAGAAGGTGGGCCAAAATACTCTATAGATTAACCAAGAACGAAGAGAAAGATGAAGAGGTACAAACACACATAAAGGCATGATCAAACTAACTTTGCATGGGCTAATGTCATCGAAGGAACACTCACTTGACAAAGGAAGATGGCACAAATATGGCAACTACTATGCCCCCATGGTGCTTTATGAAAATAGGGCAGGCACAACTATCTCAAAACAATGTTCATGACCCCTGGAATGCAAGAGTGGCACTTTATCTTAGTGTGATACATAAATGTGCTTCAAAATGATAGCTACAATGATCAAAATCAAAAACAAGTTGCAAAAAAATATAGTACAGCACAAAACAAAGGATCCCATACCAAGAAAATGACTCTTGAACCTAAAACACCTAAGATATCCACCATGGACTAAAAATGCCAAAATAATGATAGAAAGAGCATGGGGTAGAATCTGAAGGAAATGATGGTATTTCTAAAAAGTTAGATAGAACAAGCTTTCCATAAATATATCATTTTCAAAAAACTAACATAGGACACAAAAGATATGCATTTTAGAGTTAAAAACACAACTTCAGGATTCAACTAAAAAATGAGTAACAAAATTGCATCCAAACCTTAAAATACCTGAACCAATGTCTCCATCTTGGAACCAGATTTTTGGCACTTCTTTTGGATCAGAAAAATACCTCCGTATGCTCAAGTTATGGCAAAAAAACCGAAGGTAGGTCAAAAAGGACCTAGGAAATATGCAAGAGGTGATGCAGTGCTGATGTTGTGCTAATGTTAGCAAATTATAGGTCTAAATTTGATGGCCTAACAACCATCATAGAAAAAGAGAGGCCACCTGGCATGCCATGTGGCAGGTCCACGTGGCAGGGGTGACGTGGTGGGTCTGCGTGGCAAGGTGTCATGTGGTACCCAAGACACGTGTCAACCCCACATGATATCGAGTGGCTACAAAAATGTTGATTGGGTTGACAAGTATGCTGAAGTGGCAACTAGGTGGAGGATGAGCATAGGAACAAGCACCAGGTGCTTCAAAAATGGAGCGGGAGTGGTGGGTTGCTCAGCTGGTGGAGGTTGCAGGAGAGCGACATAGGGGAGGACTGTCAATGTCAGCGGGGTTATGGATGTCCTATGGTGGTGCAGTATATCATAGTATGGCATAGGTGGCCCCGTGGTGGCCACTCGGCAGAGCCATAGTGGCCCACTCTATGCTAATTTTTTTTTTATGCCAAATCATCTGTATGACCATACAGAAAGGCCTGGACTAAAATTTTTTTGCCTCCAGGAGCCCTGTCTCTAAAATGAACAAATTTTATATGGATCCTAGCTGAAAAAAACCTTTTGAATCCAATGGAAGTGTCCATTTGGGCTGAAAATGCTCCAAAAATTCATTGTTCCCCCTAATTTGAAGAAAACATGCATAAACAAACTAGGGTTTGTGACTTCAAATCACGTCTTCAGAAATCCTTCAATCAAGTAGTGCTAGGAAAGCTCTGATACCATGTTAGAGTTGATGAAATCCAACTCCAAAGATTTCCAACATCACCTGCATGTAATAACCTATCAAAGGGAAGCCAAGGAAGGAAGAGCGTGGAGTAAGGGAAAAACCCTAAATGAACATGAGAGAGAAAAAGATATGCAAACTCAAGAAATTATGTATTTACAATGTGTAAAATGAGATATTGAAAATACAATGAGGGAGCTCGAATATAGAGATCTCAAAGAATCTCCTTAAACAAGCTAGAAGATGCTAGGAGATAAGTGTGATAGCTAAGCATACATCCACATGAGGTGAAAAGTCCTCAAACAAGGTGAGAGGATAAGTATGAATTAGGAGAGAACAAACTCCTAGGCTACAACTAATAAATAAAAATCATTTACTTAAGTAAGCTTAATTAAATAGAATAGTTAATTATTAATTAATTATTTACTCTAAAAAAATTTTCCCTAAGAAAAATTCTTACAACTACAATATCATATTAAAAAATCTTCACAAAGTTTGCTCAATGTTGGCACTTGGGATCAGAACTCCACTTGGGTGATATTTTGGCACTTGGCAACAAAGTGAACTTAGAAAACTATGGCACTTAATTGAAAGTCATGCATGGTCCACATTGATCACTCAGGAGTAGGTGTAAACTCAGTTGGCACTGATGACTCAAGAAATATTGTAGATCTCAGTTGACACTACAACAACTTGGTTAGAACTATTTCTTAGTATATACTACTATTCCTTCTTCTTGGTTAACATGGCTAGCTTAGATGAAAATTTATTCTACTCTTTCTTGGTTTACACATCATGTTGGCTCGGATGACATTGTTTGCAAGGTTAACTATGTGGTCCTCGGTAACAATGCAGCCAACCAAATGACTAAGTGTTTTGGGACTAATTGACTAATAGTTTGACAATAAGGTCAATATTTTGATATTTTTTAGTATTAATGAGGGAAGATTGTTTATTTCACTCATTCATATTACTATTTTTGATGTAGAAGAGAAGGAAATAATTGTGCAATATAAATATCAGAGTCATGGAAGCACATGGGGTATGATAGGTCTATTCATGACTATGAATTTCCTTTTTTATTTTGATTTCTTAGAAAGTATATTGAAATAGACAAAACTATTATTATCAAATTTTGGAGCAAATGAGGAGTCTAGAATCTATATTAAAAAAAAGAAGACAATGCCCTTTTGGGTCCATGTTGAAACTTCTATCAATGCATTGGCTCTTTTTCAAAAGAAGTGGCTAAATATTTATAGTGCCACTTCCACATGAAATTTGAAAATATATATTAGAGAAATCATGACCAATTCTCTTTTATAAGAATAGGTTAGGTATAAAAAGTCTTTAGTACCATTTTTTTATTGAGTCTTTCACCAAATAGTTTTCTTATTTTATAAACATCTTATGCTTAGAACTAAATGTCACCATGAATTATGATGATATTCATTTGGGTAAGTATCCTAAACATTAGAGAGATTGTTATGATGATTGACATGTTCTATTCATGACTTTGTTTGTCATTGATGTTAACATAGCGCTAGTTCTATAAAGATTGGTAGAATAGAAGAAAATGAATGAGGTTGTATAGGAAATGAAATGATGGTCAAGTTAAGGGATGTTAAGGATGTGTTCTACACTATGTCCTAATGATGTGGTTGAGTACACATATAGAGAGTCAAAGATATGTAAAAGATATGCTTGATTTATAGAAAGTAGTATGAAGACAAAGTAACCAATGAGTATTTTCAGATATTTGATTTGTATCTCTTTACTGAGATAGGGTCATGATATGCAAAGCTAAATAATGATAAAAGATAATCTAATTATGATGTTAGTGAATGCACAATTTTTGGAGTCACACATGTGAGAAATTGTAAAGAATGTGAGTTGATAGTGTTGCGTAATTATAAAAAAATTACTTATCTTAATATAATTTTATTATAATTAATTGGGAAAACCTCAAGGACAACTCAAAGATTTATTTTGAGGAAATTTTATATAGGAAGGTATTTTCCTTGATTATAAAATAAGAAGTGAGATTAAGATAGTGTAAACAAGAACATAATATTTGGTAAATGCAAGTAAGCAATCCAAGGGATTATTGGATGTAATTTGGTAATCTAGAATCAAGATCACAAGAAGAAAAACATTCTGGTTGACAAGACAAAGTAAGAAAAAGTACAAGCATAGTTTATTTCTATTATTCTACAGAAAACATTATAGAGGTCATTTGGATAGTGATTTTAGTAATCTTTCTCATAAAGCTATTTCAATATTGGATAAATATACCTTTTATAGATCTTAACAGGGTTGGCATCACTCCTATCATGGTTGGAATCTCCTAATAGGGATTCAAAGTATCCTAATAGTGACCGATATGTATTGAATTCTTTTATTGACTCCTAACAGGGTTAATCCTCTAAGAAGGAATATTTATATTAGTATGTCTTTATTTGGATACCATCCCTACTAGGGTTTTACCTCTAATGAAGGGTTTCCCTACTTAACATATCTAGTGTCATCATATTTGAGTATCTTGTTATGGTTGTTCATTATATTGCTCATATGGTTAAGGATTAATAAGTTGATAATTTTTATAATTGTTGGACGAAAAATTCACCCCACTCCCCCCTCTTTTAGTTATATTGGTGGACTTTACTTTCTAACAATTATTATCAGAGCCTCAAGTCCTTGAAGAGAAAGCTTTCTAACTTTGGGAAATCAATGATGAGTCATTTTAGAAAAAAAAGTCCCAAGGATAATGAAGTTAATTTTGATATTAAGAAGATGGAGTTCCTTGGTGAGATATTAGGATTACATGTACAAAACAAAAGATTGAGTTTCTAGATTCCAAATCTTTTTCTTGCATACAAAAGAATAGAGCCACAAGTAAAGATAGATCTAGATATGAAGAAGATAAGAAGTTCAAGAAGGAATTGATCTTCTTATGAAAAGAGAACCAGAAGGTATGAAAATTTTCTTTTGTTGGACATGCAAATAATTTGGTCATTTTTCATCTAGATATCCTAAGAGAGTAAGAAAAACTAGAAAGAATTTGCTATCTGATGATGGCAAAGAATTTAAAGAAAGTATGAAAATATTCTTAAATAACTATGATGATTAAAATAATGAGATTAAATGAGCTAACAAAGAGATATTATTGGAAGAAACAACTTCAGTAACTATTATTGATGATTATAATGAAGAGGTTAATTTGAAGACTAGTCAAGAAAATGTTGAAGTTTTCTTTTAAATTAACAATGTCTTACAAAATGATGTACAGATTATTGAAAAAAGACAAGAACAAAGAGCTGAATGAAGAAAGGAGATAAGAGTTGAGATAACAACTCCCACTCCTAACACGAACTTGACAAAGAATCATCTTGCAAAGCACATCATTGGAAGAAAAGACAAAGGAGTAATGACAAGAAATATAGTACATGTAGGGAATTATGTTTGATTTCTCAAGTTGAATCTAAGAGTGCAAATGGGGCATACAAGGATGATCATTGGATTCAAGTAATGAAGGAAGAACTAGATCATATTGTGAAGAATGAGGCATGGGAACTAGTTTGGGAACCATCACCTAGGCCTAAGGACAAGAATGTTATAGGAACTAAATGGGTATTCATAAATAAGATGAATGAACAAGGTTAATTTGTGAGAAACAAAGATATATTATTATGAAATGTTTATTCATATTAGGAAGGAAAAGATTATTAAAAAATATATGCTCATGTAGCCAAAATGGAAGCTATCAAAATATTATTGGCTTATGTTGCAAATAAGAAGTTCAAATTGTATCAAATGGATATCAAATAGGCCCTTCTAAATGGAGAAGATGAAGAATAAGTTTACATTAAGAATCCTAAAGGATTCCCTTTGACTAAAGAAAATGACATGTTATGTAGATTGAAGAAAGCACTATATGGTATGAAGCAAGAACCTAGAACATGGTATGCAAGGCAGGACAAATATTTGGAAAAAATAGGATTTTCTAAAGTTAAAATAAATAGTAATCTGTATTTGAAGGAAATTGAAAAAGGTTTATTGATAATTCTGATTTTTTTGATGATATAATTTCTAGAGGCAATGATGAAGGAAGTGATAAGTTTACTAAAGAGATGAAGAATGAATTTGAGATGAGCATGATTGGTGAGATGAGTTTTTCCCCAGGTTTATAGATTGTGCAAAACAATGATGATATTTTCATTTCACAAGCTAAGTATTTAAAATACTTGTTGAAAAGATTCAGCTTGGAAAGTTGTAAGCTTGTTGGTACACCAACAGTAACTAGTCTCAAGTTATCTAGAAAGGATGAGATGTCTACTGTTGAACATAACAAGTATAGATAAGTGATTGGAGGTTTGCAATATTTGACTCACACTAGATTCGATATAGAAAATGCAATTAGGATTGTAGCTAGATTTTAAGTTGATCCTAAAGAGTACAATTATGAAGCAATAAAAAAAAAATTCAAATATTTGAAGGGTACAACTAATTATGGATTATGGTATGATAGATAAAGTGATTTCACTTTATGTACACCTATACTAATGCAGACTATGTAGGAACTTTGGATGATAGAAAAAATACTATTGGTGGAACATTTTTACTTCAAGGAGACTAGTTTCTTACCTAAGAAAGAAACAAGATTGTATTTCATAGAGTACAACTAAAGCAAAGTATGCAATAGAAAAAAAAAATTTGTAATTAGATCATGTGGATAAAGAAAATACTGAAGGACATTGGGATATATTTTTCAGAACCTATTATCATATATTGTGATAACAAAAGTATAGTGAGTATGTCTAAGAACCTTGTATTGCATTCTAAGACTAAGCATATATCTATTAAGTATCATGTTTTGAGAGAGAGAGATGGAGAGAGAAATAATATTGGAGTATGTCAGTACAAAAGATCATATTACAAATATCTTTACAAAGCCTTTTGCCTAAAGATAAATTTGAGTACTTGAGAGGCATGCTTGGGGTTATGCCCCTACCTACTTCTGAGTAGATGATGCAAACGTTGTACTAGTCCAGTGGTAAAGAGAATTATTGTTTGACTAGACTGAATGCTTATGCTTCTTGTATAGGAGAGTATCTAAGATGAGAAGAGTAATCGAGTTCTCTTAGTAGTTGGTCTAAAATAGTGTCTTTGGACACTTGAGCTAGTTGAAGACTCAAAGTATATGATTGACATAATGAAGCCTTTGTCATTGATGTCGATGGTGGAGAGAATGCATGAAAAACATCTACTTAGCACTATGGTAGAGAGACTATATAGATAAGCACCATGTATAGAGAGACAATCCCTCAATAAAGGAGATATGGATTAATAGGGGAGATATTGAGATCTCCTATTTATAGGTATTAAATGGGGAGATTCATTGAATGAAGGAGAAATTGAGAGTTGTTCCTTAGAATCAAAGTATTAAAAAAAATCTCAATCCTAAAGAAAGAGATTAAAAGAAGTTGTTCTAGTGAGATTATAATTTGATTGATGAAGAGGATTTGAAAAGCCGATAACAACAACAACTATAGCAGAATGTTGTTTTGGTATTCTTGGAAATTAGATTTTTTTTCATCTATGTTGCCATAAATTCAAAAGGGGGAGATTGTTAGAATGAATGTTGATGATATTCCTTTAGGGGAGTATCCTAAGAATTGGAGATATTGTTAGCATGAGTGACATGTTGCATTCATGATTATGTTTTTCATTGATGTCAATATAGCAGTATTTCTATGAAAACTGGTAGACCAATAGATAGAGAATAAAGTTATATGGATAGAGAAGTGATGTTCAATTCAAGAATAGGTAAGGATGTACATTCTATGTTCTGTCCCAATAACATGGTTAAGTGTGCCTACAAAGAGTCGAAGAGATGTAAAATTTATGCTTGATTTATAGATAGCAATATGCAGATATATTAACCGATAAGTAGTTTCTCATCTTTGATTTTTATCTCTTTACTAAGATAGAATCATGATGTGTAAAGTTAAATAGTGACCAAAGATAGCAAGATGATGATGTTAGCGAGTGTGCATGTTATGGAGTTACACAAGTGAGAAGTTGTAAAGTCTGTGAGCCGATAGTGTTGTGTAATTGTGACATAATTAATTATTTAAATGTGGTCCTAGTATGATTAATTAGGAAAGTCTCAAGGACAACTCAAGGAATTATTTTGAGGACATCGTATAAAAAAAGGTATTTTCCTTGATTGTAAGATAAGAAGTGTTATTGAGATAGTGCAAACAACAACAAAGTATTTGGTAAATGAAAATAAGTGATCCGAGGGATTATTGGATGCAAAGTTGGTCTTATAGTATCAAGATCAGATGAAGAAGAGTAGTCTAGTTGATAGGATAGAGTAAGAGGAAGTAAATTTATAGTTCATTTCTATTATTCTACAAGGAATAATATATAGATCAGTTGGACAGTGGGTTTAGTGATCTTGCCCTCGAAGTTGTTTGGGCACTAGGTCCATTTTCCTTCTACAATTTCTAATAGGGTCAGAATATCCTAATAGGGATTCAAAGTCACCTAATAGGGAGTAATATGTAGTAAATTATTTTATTTACTCCTAACAGGGTCCATCCTATAACAAGCAATATTTTTATTAGAATATCATTTTGTTGGTACCATCCCCACTAGGGTTTTCCCTCTGATAAAGTTATTTCGTAGTTAACATATCTATTGTCATTGTCTATAAGTATCTTGTTATGGTTTCTTATTATATTTCCTATATGGTTAAATTTTAATAAGGTTGATAATTGTGATATTAGTTGGATAATTGATTCACCCTCACCCCTCTTAGTTATATTTGTGAACTTTACTTTCTAACACTGAGGACTAATGAGGTATCCATTTTGCCATATTTATTTGGGACATAATCTTGGCCCCATCCCTTTCCATCCCAACCTCATCCATTTTTAATATGGGAACTTTACTTTAAATAATCTTTCTTTCCTAAGTATATTATGATAATATCTATAATATGTTAAATGATATTGGAGTACAAGTCTTATGAGTAAATCTCTTTGGAGCCAAAGAAGTATCCATTATGTCAAATAGTCTAAAGCATCTCCACCTCATCCCTTTTCATCCCAACCCTGTCCATTTAAATCAATATTAGAACCTTTCCTTAGATGATCACACTTTCTCAAATTTTATTATTATTATAATATACAATACTTTGTGAACAAAATTTCAACAACCTAGCGGAATCTCCTTTGTACGAACAACCCCTAAAAATAATATAGCTGTATAGTTTTTTAATTCTTCAATATATCAAAGAATACTTTTTTTGTTGTTTATGGAGGGCCAAACATATGATATTGAAGTTAGCTCCAAAGCTAACAAACAATCCTCTCAACTTAGTCAACTATTCATTTTACAATTTTGTTTAATTAAGAATTCAATATTGAAGGAGTGACTTTATTAAATGTAGTAAACTATGATTTCAAATTTTAAAATTAACAATTGATATAATTGTTTATTTGGAGACATTATATATTTTTTAAAATTGTCACAATTGTTAGCAACAACTGAGGTGTTGTTTTTAATGCAAGATCAATCATCAATGTTAACCAAGCCTAGAATTTGATAGTCGTATTGGTCATTTTAGCACTTTTGGACTATATATAATAGGCTGAATATATGTTAGACCATGTGAATTGATAGGCTAAATTTCTAGAAAACCATCAATATGACATTTAAATTTATTACTAAACTGTCAATATTTATTATATATAACTCAATATTTTACTTAATAATATACTTTATATATATATATATATATATATATATATATATATATATATATATATATATATCATAAATCTATGTTATTTTATATTATATATGTTTCTATAAAATAAAATTTAAGAACTAGTTTTAGTCTTTTACAATATTACTACGCAATATATTTTTTTAAACATTATTTTCTATATATTTAAATTAATTTGACATTGCAGTCTAGAAACTTAATTATTTTATTTGAGATGTTTGAAATATTACTAATTTAAAGCTCCAAGATTATAAAGACTTTTTGCATGTTACTAATTTATATTTATTGTATTTTTACTTTTAAATATATTTTATTTTTGAACTTGAGAATTGGTGGGTGTGAGGATGGGAGAGGGCTTTGTAACTGGTACTAGAGCCTTAATTAATTTCCCCTGTGCAGGCATTAATGGCCTCATCCTCACCACAGAACAAGGAAAAGAATCATTTAAGATGTTTTATCTTGACTACCTTTAGCAAGGTTAGTAACAAGGAGTAGAGTGGAAATTTTAGTGCATACGATCAACATTCAACTTAGAATCGTGCCTCGAGTCCCCATGGAGAGCAAAGGAAAAGCACAAAAGGAACAGGTGGGGGAGGAGGGAAAGTCCCATTCAAACAGGCTCTCTAAGGCATTCCTGTAGTCCTAGTTGGAGCCAAGTTCATCAAGAGTCCCTTCTCCTTCAATGCTTCCACTCCTCCAAATTACCAAGGAGATGGAGCTAAGGTTCTTTCTTTATCCCATGTCATTGTTGTGCCTAATGACTAGATGCTAGCATAATTGGATAAAGAAAAGTTTAGGTTAAAGTAAAATGGCTATTTTTTTGTTGTCATAAAAACCTCTTAAATTTTCTGCTAGGAATTAACTCAATGATTGGTTTCACAGGGTTTGGAGTCTTAAACTAGGGCATCATCTTTCATCCTTCCATATGGTTCAATTTATTTATTTTCATTGTTATTTTTTCTAGTCATGAGTCCCAAAAAATGGTTGTCAATGACCAATTCTAGATGCTGGGAAATGCTAAATTTAAGGCTTTTCCTTGGTCTTTGGATGCTATTAATGACGAAATCCTGGCATTGGCTAGCCCTAGGTGGGTAATAGGTAGTAACCTTCCTCATTTTACTTGGAATTTTATATCCAATTGTTGGAGCTGATTGGGAAAGTTTTGAAAATTGATCATTCTAACTCTTTGATCCCCAAGATTGATATAAGAGCCCTCATCTCGATTTTTTTAGGTGTGGATGCCCCCAAAAATTTACTTTTGGACATGGTCCCTTCTCCTATCTAGTGTCCTATTATTTATATGGGAGGCCTAAGCACCCATTATCTTTGTAGAAGAAAAGGATATAAGAAGAAGGATTTTCCTCTTCTAGCTATTAAAATAAAATCTTCTCAAGCTCCTGCTCCTCCCATGAGAAGAGTTTGTTTTAACAGCTAGAAGAGGACAATCTTTCCTCTTATGTCCTTTTCTTCTACAGAGATAATGGGTGTTTAGGCCTCCCATATAAACAATAGGACACCAGATAGGAGAAGGGGCCATGTCCAAAAATAATTTTTTGGGGGCATCCACACCCAAAAAATGGAGATGAGGACTCTTATATCAATGTTGGGGATCAAAGTGTTAGAATAATCAATTTTCAGCACTTTCCCAATCGGCTCCAATAATTGAATTGTTGGCTCCAAAAGATTCTATTCATACTCCTCTTAACCTCTAGGAATCTTTATGGATGGAGGAATCTAATAAGTTATTGGCCTCTTTAGCGGCTTTCAAAGGCTAATTTGATAAGGAAGCAACTTCAAATAGTAGTCATAAATCTCAAAATTATCTGGATACTTTGATATCCCTCACCAAATTATAGAATCAAGATTTTGGGCTCAACTTTGAGTCTAAGGGTTGTAATAATGGGATACTCAATGCCCAACAATTGGAAATGATATCTTTGAAGGATGAGGCTCGTAAGTTTAATAAGAATAGGCCCTCCTCTAGTGTAAGACATTTCCCCTCCCTGACTAGGAGCAAAGATGAGGTTTCCACTCCTTTGTCGGCTACCCCTAGAAGTGTACTTGGTTTTAATAGTCCATATTGTTTGGATGAGGCTACCCCTATCGTTCACAATATGGATTTCTTGAATGGTGAAGAAAGACTACATACAATTCTCTCATTGTGATCCCTACTATGCCTATTACACCAACATTGGGAAATGAAGGGGATCCTCTAGTCATTTTGGAACATAAGATATTAGAATTTAGACTTTAATAGGTGAGGAGAGTTGCAATTCAGAGGAGGGACTCTGTGATGCTTCCCCTAAAGTTAGAGTAGGGGAATGCACCAATATGGATAGCATCACAAGGGGGAGGTTTTTATATTCAACATAGAGAAGAGTAAATAAAGTTTGAGTGGCAATAGAATTAGGGTTGATAATGGAGAAGTGGTTAAAAAAGGGGTAGACCACCTAATACCTATGGTAATACCAAAGCCATTAAAAAGGCTAGATTCAAAATGCATGAATGCTTCAAAGGGTTTCAGTCCCCAATGGACACTGAAAAATAAGTTTTGATATGGATAAGTGAAAAGTAGCATCCTAGAATATTAGAGGGTTGGAGACTTTAGATAGGAAGTACATTGTAAAGAGATTATTGAGATGGGCCAATAACATTGACATTTTGTTTTTACAAGAGATCAAGGCCATAGGGTTGAATTTCGAAATTTCTCTAAAATGTATTTGGAAAGATGTTGCTCCCTTATTTACCAACCACCCTAAGGGGAAAGGGGAAAAAACAATCCTTGTAGGACCTAACTAGAGAAAATATTTTGACAAATGGGGTAATTTGCCCTGCAATAGGGGTAGAAGCAAGGAGTTGGGTCTCAATTTTGTGGAAGTCCATGGATTGAGATCATGCTCTTTAGAAACAGGTACCTATTTTCAAAAATCAGGTACCCGTTTTAGGCTCGGTTGCCTGATTTGAAATTTAGAAAATGGGTACCTATTTTTTTAAACATCAGGTACCCATTTTTGAAACCATACAAAATTTGTATTTTTTTAGAAATGGGTACCCATTTCTAAAAATTAAAAATTTTGTTTTTTGGGGGGGATTTGGTATGTCGATTTGACTTTTTGAAAATGGCTACCCATTTTTTGAATTTAAATAACGGGTACCCATTTCTTACAATATTGGGTGGGATTTGTTTCTCCTTCCTCAGATTTTGGTTTGGGAGAGGCTTGGTGAGACCAAGCCTACGCCTTGACCTCTCAAGATTTGGCTAAGGCATTGAACTAACAAATTTACACCTTGCCATAATTTTTAGAGGATTTTCCCTATCAAATTTTTTAATGAAACAAAAACCCATTAGAGCTCTCATTGTCCTAATTTTAGAAATATAAATTTTATAGTGCTATAATTTTATTTACTATTTTTGTTTTATTTTTTAATGAAAGGTGGTACCTAAACGTAAAATTGTGAAGTTCACTAAAACTTTAATAACTTTTTCATTTTATAATTTTTCTTAAATTAATTTATTTGTCATCAATCTACATACAATTCTTTTGAGGTTAAAAAAAGAATTTTTGAAAAAAGTGAGATTTTGATCAAATTATGTGGTTTGTACATGAGAGGTTTTAAAATTTAACTTAATAGCCAATTAATAATTAATAATAATAAAATTATTCAATAAAATATTAAGGAAAAATATTGTCATCAATCTTAGGTGTACACGAGTGTGGTATGGTCTTTAAACAAGGATTTTGAAAAAGTGGTTTTTAAAGATCCATACCAAAAAAATATTCTATCGTGTGGGTACACAAATAAATTACATATTCATAAACTAGATTCCAAGCACTAAAATTTTTATTTCTGATGGTTTTTTATATTCAATCTCTAAATGCCTCAAATTTTGACATCAATTGACAAAAAATTTCAAAAACAAGAAAAAAACTTCCACTTTTTGGCCAAAAGTGAGACCCAACTTCTTACACTGACCCATAGAGCATCTTGGATCTTTGCCAAAATTTACAACTTTGAGTTTGGCCTATGCTTTTTTTATGCCCTTAATGAGCATTTGGAAATAATCAAGCTATGGAAATGAATGATTGACCTTCCTAGTATCCTGCGGATTATAGTAGGAGATTTTAATATGGTGGAGAGACTATAAGAAAAGTCTAGTAGTCTTAAGTTTGAATGGAAAGGACATGAGCAGATATATTGGTCTAGGATGTTGAACAAGCTTAACATCATTGCTCCCCTCATCTGAATAATCATTCTCTAGAAATTGTATACACTTGTTTTAACTCAAAGATATGGTATAAGAGCATTTATTCAAGATTGTACAAAATATAATTTGATACAAATATGTTTAGTTTCTCTGACCCTACTGATGGAAATTGTTGGTGTAAATAAGTATTCACTATTACACTTACTTAAGTTTGCTTAGGTTAATGCATTATTTTATTATTTATCAGTTTGACACCTTGGAGTTTTCATACTCTTATGAGTTGTCATATTGACAACATTGGAGTAAGAAACTCTAATTCAACACATGGTGTCTACAACACTAGATTTTTCATAATTAACTAAGTTGTTATGTAGACAACATAATTATTTACACTCTTAACTAAGCACATGGTGTTTACAACATAATTTTTGTGTGCTATACCTTTGTAGGCTTATCCTCTCATCATTGCACTTACTCTTGTGCTTAATGGAGGATAACCCACACCTGATTGACATGTGCTTGGTCATATGACTTATCATGTTGTTGATTCCTATGCATTCTAGAAGCAAGCCAAAGGCCTTAATATATAGGTACTCCTAGTGTACTTTAACAATGAATGAATATCATATCGTCATTCTAATCATACTTTTTTGGTCTATTGTTGTGCTTGTGCTTGAGTTCCTTGATCTTGGGTTATTTTTCCCTAACAAAAATTATTACATGGTATTAGATCTTGGGGACATTCTCTTCACATAGCCATTCAAGACCATTCTTGCTTTAGCACCTCGACCTAGATCTTGAGAATCCATAAATATTGGGATCATCTAGAGCCAAATTGAACCTCACCATTGAATCTAGAACATCGATTCAATGAAAATTGAATATAAATTTCCCTATATTAAGAAATAGTCAAAATTGAGGCAAAGTTGTTTTGCAAATCGACGCCTAAAGGCCTGATTTGTAGAATTAGTATAATCATTTCAGATCTGCATATTTTATCATTTGATTCTTTGCTATTTTTTTGGATCTGCATTGTTTTCTAGAAATTTTTTTGCCATCAGGCCAATAGGAGAGATTTTTTGTAGGCAAAGATTGGAGCTAGTTGGTGCTAATTAGATATTGGCATCATATTCAAAAGGTCAAAAAACTTGTAAATTGACTTTTATTTCAACAAAATTGAACATTTGAGGCCAAATCTAGATTCAATTAATTTTTTGAGGTAAAATAGGGATGATTCAGGACAAATAATAATAGAAGTGATTTTCAAACAGTGATACCTCCCTCGTACAAACTCCTTTTTTAGAGCAATTTTTTGTTTTGTTTTGGGGTAGAATTTTGTGATCTACACATTGGTGCAGGTGGTTTGAGATTTTTGTCTCTAAATTTTTGTTCAACTCACAAATCTCAATATTTTCCACTTCAAATGCTTAGTACAAGCTCATCTGGACACATAATCAGGTTTCCATTTGTTTGAAAGTGCATAACTTTTGTTTACTTTTCATATCTGCAATTAGATTATAGGCTTGTGTGGATAGAAATACTACTTTTAGAAATAGGCCCTAAATTTGCAAGTGGCTATAAAGTGCCTAAATCATCCATTAGGAGGGGTTTCTTTTACTCTCTCTTTCATTTTGGGGGGTGCATACATTCATTGATCTCATGGAGGAGTTTTTTTTTTGGCAAATTAGACCCTCATTGACAGAAAGGAACAATCACAAATGGAGTGCTTTAGTCATTGATCATCTAAGAAGCAAGCATAAGGAAGTATTTTCTTATTTATGTTCCAATGAACTAATCTTTGACACTGAAGAATAAAAACCTATTAAAGAACTTTTGGATATCATTATATTGAATATTAGTTTAGATTGTTGGCCTAACATTAAAAAGCTCATTCACCCTTATGATATGTGGGTGGCTCTTTGGAGAGGATATGGAGATCCAATAGTTCCTCCTTTTCTAGAAGACATTCTATCATTAGTCACTTCTACTATGGTTCCTTCACCTCTAGAGGCTCCTATTTTTACTACTAATGTAGTTCCAACCATAGATGCTTCTGATTCAGTATAGCAAGAAACACTACATCTTCTTACTTCAGGTTCATGGGACAACTTCCTTTTAGATATTACAAGTTTATTCATTCAGGTTCACATTGAGGATGTGGGATAAACTATCAATGATATTTTTCTTCTATTTGTTGAAGTGAATACTTGATCCATTACCACAGTGATAGGTTCATGTACTTCAACCCAGCAGGGTACTCCTTATCTTCCCACTCTAGGATCAATGGATGACTTCTTGATAGATATTTCATGTTTGTTCATGGAGTCACACATAGTAGATTTGGGAGACATCTTTGATGATTTACATCTTCTTTGATGAAGAAAAATCTTCTTCAGTTGTCATGAGGGCTCACTTTGACCATCCTATCCATTCTCTACATGATTAGTCTTTATAGGTTGATGTGATTGTGGATCCTTATGTATAGTAGTTGTAGGAGCTCTCTTTATCATTTGAGGAGACACTTTTTTCTTTGGGACATGTTCTACATACATCCTTCCTAGATCTATACTCATTCTTTTATGCATTATTGGAAGGAGTTACCATCAGCATCGACACAGGGATAGTTGAGCAAGTTTCAAAGACACCATTCATCATTGAGATTCTTTCTACACATAGGGGAAGCATCACATTTCCACTTCTAGCATTGTTTCTTCCAAAGGGGAGGAACATTATATAGTAGCATTGGATTATCTTCTATATTGGAGTAGCTATCATTGATCAACACTCTACATTTCCTAGGGGGGGGGGAGACTACCCTGTCTCTCTTATTCTCCTCCTTTATGGGGGACCTTTTTCCTCATATGGGGTTTTCTCCTTCTCATACTTTTCTTTGGTGTATACTTGATGTATGTCATAATGGGGGAGTCTTGATTATTCCATCGATCCATGCATCTTGATTTTTCATCTATCTTTTTGGGGGATGTCTTTTCCCATGATGTTTTCCCTCTTTCTCTAGTTTATGAGAGATTACATTGCATTATGTACATGGGTACCTAACATGGCCTAGTAGCTAAGACCCCTTATGCATTTCATCCTATATTTCTTAATCTTAAGTGCGTTCCCCTAAGATGCACTTAAGTGGGGTTGTTACTATAAATAAGTATTCACTATTTACACTTACTTAAGTTTACTTAGTTTAATGCATTATTTTATTATTTATTAGTTTGACACCTAAGAGTTTGCATACTCTTATGAGTTGTCACATTGACAATACTAGAGTAAGTAACTCTAATTCCACACATGGTGTCTACAACATTGGAGTTTTCATAATTAACTAAGTTGTCATGTAGATAGCATAGTTACTTGCACTCTTAATTAAGCATGTGGTGTCTACAACATAATTTTGCATGCTACACCTTTGTAGGATTATTCTCTCATCATCACACTTACTGCTATGCTTAATGGAGGATAACCACACTTGGTGGACACATGCCTCATTGTATGACTTATCATGTTGTCGATTCCTATGTATTCTATAAGCATTCTAGAGGCCTTAATATATAAGCACTCCTAGTGTAATTTCACATTGAGTGAATAACATATAGTCATTCTGATCATACTCTTTTGGTCTACTATTGTGCTCATGCTTGAGTTCCTTGATCTTGGGTGATTTTTCCCTACAGAAAATTCTTACATGGTATCAGAGCTATACCAAATTCTTACAAAAATCATGTTTAGGTCTTGCCTTATTCACTATCTAATAATCACCCTATGGTGATTGAAATTCTCAAAATTGGTTCTTCTCTTCCTAAGAGTAATAAGGTATAGTCTTTTTCTCTTAACTCTTTCTTGTTGGATGACCAAGATATCCTATTTTCTTTAGAAATTATACATTGGTATAATGATAAGCTCTACAAGCATGAATACCCTATCAATAGATGGGATTAGATAGTTAAATCCTAGAAAATGTTATTCGAGATGGTGGGAAAGAAGAACACCAAGGATGGTAGAGCTATGAAACTCCCCTTGGTGGAGTTTTGGCAAGTAGCTAAAGCCTCCCTCAAAGAACACCCTACAAACTGCCATATTCTAGAGATAGTCTCTAGTTATAAGCATGAGTTAAAAAAAATTTAAAACATGAGGATTTATGGGACCAAGATTTGATCTAGAGCTAACTGGTTGAATAAGAGTGATAGGGGATCAAAATTATTCTTAAAGGTTCTTAAATTTAAGGAGGCCAAAGATATGATTGAGTATGTATGGGAGGATGGCTCAGTGCTCATAAATTCTAAAGATATTTTTGGGGCTTTTACTCGATTCTACAAGGACTTGTTTTCTTCTGAAGATAAAGGAATGTACATGTAGAGTTCTTGGAGAAGTTTGAAAGAGGTTATGTTGTTTAGTGTGGAGCCTGATCAGTCCCCAAGTGGGAGATTGTTAGATTATGGTGACTGATAAGGAAAGTACTGTGCATATTTCATAATTAGTGGGCTTCAGAGCATCACCATTTGTAGAAATCTTTTTGGTACTATTCACCATTCATAGATTCACCACTAAAGTTATGGCTGACATATGGCCGACATGTTGTAACCCTAAAACAACATAAAATACTTGTATAAAAGGGTTTAGGGTTAGGTATTTTTTCATATGTTGTGATGTACAATTGGTTCTTGCGGCGGTATTGAGCTGTAAGGTATTATAGATTGTAATCAGGTTGTAATCATTGGATTGTAATAAGATCGAAATTGGTATTTGGTGCACATAGCCCAAGGATTGGGTGAACCATGTTAAATCTTGGTGCCTTGTGTTTATTTCTATGTGATCTATTATTTTTTGTTATTGGTTATATTTGCATGTAGTTTTCATTTCTATCTGTGGTTTATCCTAACAAGTGGTATTAGAGCGAGGTTGTCTTTTAGTTGTCCTCTGTAGGAAAGTCTCGCAGTTGAGTGGGAGTCTCACAGTTGGGTGGGAGCAATGGCAGATGAGGGTAAGCTGAGGGTTGACAGGTTTAATGGGCAAAACTTCTAGTTATGGAAGATGCAAATGGAAGACTATCTTTATCATAAGGATTTATGGAAGCCATTGGAAGGCAATGACAAGAATCAAGGAAATATGTCAGAGGCTGAATGGGATCTTTTGGATAGAAAGGCACTCGGTAGCATTCGATTATGCCTGGCACCATTGGTGGCATTTAATATTACAAAAACAAAAATGACAAAAGATTTGATGAAAACCCTAGCAACACTGTATAAAAAGCCCTCCACTTCAAACAAGGTATTTCTCATGAAGTGTTTATTTAATATGAAAATGGCAGAAGGTGGATCTATTGTAGATCATTTAAATGAGTTTAATACTACTACTAGTCAGTTATCTTCTATCGGTATCAATTTTGATGAACAAATTAGGGCTCTCTTGATTTTGTGTTATTTGCTTGAAAGCTAGAATGGCTTGGTAATGGCGGCGAGTAATTTTGTTCTTGGATCTAGTACCCTAAAATATGATGATGTGATCAGTGTTTTTTTGAGTGAGGAAACTCATAGGAAATCCTCAGGTGGATCTACATCAGGAAGTTCTTTGAATGCACAAAGTAGGGGCAGAACAACTGAGACAGGAAGTAACTCTAGAAATCATGGGAAATCAAGAGGACCAAATGATTGTTGGTACTGTGGGAAACTAGGTCATAAAAAGAAAGATTACTAGAATCGAAAGAAAAATGAAGCAGATAAATCAGATGGAGACAAGGAGGCAAATGTGGTAAGTAACAAATCTGATGAGGATACTTTGCTTCTATCTTTAGAAAGTGTTGATGATTCATGGGTTTTAGATTCTGGTGCTTCATTTCATGCTACACCTCATAAAGGTAATTTCATTGATTATGTCCAAGGGGATTTTGGGCTTGTTTATTTGGGGCATAATAAACCCTGTCAGATTGTTGGAAAGGGAAAAATTAAGATTAAGTTGCAGAATGGGAATCATTGGCTACTACATGAGGTAAGACATGTTCCAAGGCTGAGTAGGAATTTAATTTCAGCGGGGCAACTCGGTGATGAGGGTTGTGTAGTTACTTTTAATGATAAAAATTGGAAGGTTTGAAAGGGTTCCCTTGTAGTAGCAAAATGTGTGAAAGTAGGCACCTTATATCTTTGTATAGGTCATATTGTTCCTTCTACTTTGATTGATTCAGAGAAAAATTAATGTTCAGGAACAATTGTTGTAGTTGAGTAGGGAGAACAAATAGTTGTTGTAGATTCTAATACAACGGTATGGCACAATAGACTTGGGCACATGAGTGAGAAAGGTATGAAAGTACTTCATTCAAAGAAAGTTTTACCAGGTCTGAAATGTGTTAATATGGATTTTTGTGAAAGTTGTGTGTATGGAAAACAAAAGAGAGTTAGTTTTGTAAAGACTGGGAAGGAAAACAAAAAGGAAAAATTAGAGCTTGTGCATACAGATGTATGGGGACTAGCTCAAGTATCTTCCCTTGATGGATTTCATTATTATGTTACATTTATTGATGACACAACTAGAAAAGTATGGGTTTATTTCTTTAGACAGAAATCTAATGTATTTCAAACTTTTAAGAAATGGAAATGCTTGGTTGAAAATGAAACTGGTAAGATATTAAAATGTCTCAGATCTAATAATGGTGGTGAGTATAGCAGTCATGAATTTGAAGATTATTGCTCCACTAATGGTATTCATAGACAAAAAATTGTTCCAAGGACTCAACAGGAAAATGGAGTGGTTGAATGCATGAATAGGACTATAATGGAGTGCGCAAGGAGCATGAGGTTGCATGTTGGGTTGCCCTTATACATGTGGGTGGAGGCTATCAATACTACAGTATATTTGATTAATAGAGGTCCCTCTACTCCTTTGGGCTGTTGTATTCCAGAGGAAGCATGGACTGGTAAGAAGGTGAATTATTCTTTTCTCAAGACCTTTGGTTGTGAAGCTTTTGCTCATATAGACTTTGAAAATAGAACCAAGCTAGAAGCTAAATCAAAGAAATATGTCTTTTTTGGATATGGCATTAATGAATTTGGTTATAGGCTTTTGAAAATCATAAAATTATAAGAAGCCGAGATGTCATATTCAATAAAAAGGTGTTGTACAAAGATCTATTGCAGCAACATGAGAAGAAAGAAGATGATTATGTAGTGTTGGATGATACTCCAAAAGCTGATCATCTAGCCATTCCTCATGATGTGCAACAACTGCAACAACAAATACCACACACGCCAGTGAATGTTAGACGGTCAACGAGACAAATTAGACCTCCACAAAGGTTTTCTCCCTCTTTGTATTCTATTTTACTTACTGATGTTGGTGAACCTGAAAGTTATGATGAAGCTATGTAGGTGGATACTAAGATTCAGTGGGAGTCTACAATGAAAGATGAAATGGACTCTTTGCTGAAAAATAAGACATGGGATTTATGCAAGTTACCTGCTAGTAAAAAGGATTTATAGAATAAATGGGTTTATAGGTTGAAAGAAGAGGAAGGAGTTAAGAAAATATTTAAGGCTAGGTTAGTTGTAAAAGGATTTGCACAGAAAAAGGGAATTGATTTTGATGAGATATTTTTTCTTGTTGTTAAAATGACTTCTATCCATACTGTTTTAAGTCTTGTGGCTACTAAAGATTTGTATTTAGAGCAGCTAGATGTTAAAATAGCCTTTCTTCATGGTGATTTGGATGAAGAAATATATATGGCTCAGCCACAGGGTTTTGAGGTCAAAGGTAAGGAGAACTTACTGTGCAAATTGAAGAAAAGTTTATATGGCTTGAAGCAAGCACCTCAGCAATGGTATCTAAAATTTAGCAGGTTTGTGCATGAGCATGGATATAATAGGTGTCATTCAGATTACTGTTTTTATTCCAAGAGGTTGGATGATGATAGCTACATTATTTTATGTCTATATGTTGATGATATGCTTGTAGCTGGGTCTAACATGGATCATATTAAGGGGCTAAAATGCCAGTTAGCACATGCATTTGCTATGAAGGATTTGGTAGCAGCAAAACAAATCCTTGGTATGAAGATTTGTAGAGATAGGAAGAATAGAACATTGATGCTATCTCAGGTTGATTATGTTGAGAAGGTGTTGCAACATTTCTCTATGGAGAATGCTAAAGCTGTTAGTACACCTTTACCTGGTCATTTGAAATTGACTAAGGAGATGTGTTCTAAGACACAAGAAGAGGAGGATAAGATGTCCAAGGTACCCTATGCTTCAGCTGTAGGAAGCTTGATGTATGCTATGGTATGCACTAGGCCAGATATTGCACATGTTGTGGGAGTCGTTAGCAGGTATATGAGTCATCCAAGATTTGAGCATTGGAATGTTGTCAAGTGTATTCTCAGATATTTGAGAGGGACATCGAATAAATGTTTACACTTTGGGGGCTCTACTACTAATTTACAGGGCTATGTTGACTCAAATTTGGCAGGGGATATTGATACCAGGCAGAGTACTATAGGTTATGTCTTTACTGTTGGTGGGGCAGCCGTGAGCTAGGTTTCTAGGTTACAGAAGATTAATTCTTTATCCACTATAGAGGTAGTGTATGTTGCTGCTATAGAGGTAGCCAAGGAGATGATATGGCTTCATTTCTTCTTGGAAGAATTGGGACATCCTCATAAGGATAATTATTTGTCCACAGATAGTTAGAGTGCCATTCATCTTGCAAAGAATTCAGCTCTACTTTCTAAGACCAAACACATACAGTTGCGGTACCATTTCATTCAGTCAGTTTTAGAGGATGAACAGTTAAAGCTAGAGAAGATACATACAAATGATAATACAGCTGATATGTTGACAAAGGTTGTAACAAGGGAGAAGCTGAACTCTTCTCCAACTTTGGTTGGTCTTTTTGGCTAAACATGAATAAAAGAAAAGCAGAGTCTAGGGTGGTTTGATATAGTGGGACCCCCATGCAGTAGTGGTATTGCGGATCAGTCTCCAAGTGGTAGATTGTTGTTTAGTGTGGAGCTTGATCAATCCCCAAGTGGGAGATTGTTAGATTATGGTGACTGATTAGGAAAGTATTGTACATACTTCATAATTAGTGGGGTTCAGAGCATCGCCATTTGTAGAAATCTTTTTGGTACTATTCACCATTCGTAGATTCGCCACGAAAGTTATGGCTGACATATGGCTGACATGTTGTAACCCTAAAACAACATAAAATACTTTTATAAAAGGGTTTAGGGTTAGGTATTTTTTCATGTGTTGTGATGCAAAATTGGTTCTTGCGGCGGTATTGAGCTATAAGGGATTACAGATTGTAATCATGTTGTAATCACTGGATTGTAATAAGATCAGACTTGCTATTTGGTGGACGTAGCCTAGGGATTGGGTGAACCACATTAAATCTTGGTGCCTTGTGTTTATTTCTGTGTGATCTATTATTTTCTGTTATTGGTTATATTTGCATGTAGTTTTCATTTCTGTCCATGGTTTATCCTAACAGGTTATCCCCTAAAAGGTGTTAGATGAAGATGCTAATCTATTGATTACTCTTGTCTCTCTCATAGAGGTCAAAGAGTCCATTACCACCTTGCAAAAAGAAAAATCTCTTAGACTATATTTGATTATAATTGAATCATTCAAAGTGAACCTTGAATACACTATCCCCATCTTGGTTGAACTTTACCTATTTTCTCTAGAGAAGGGCTTGTTGGGGCTGAGTGTCAATATAGGCCTCATCAACCTTATTTAAAAAGGAGGGGATAAAATGTTGATCAAAATTTGGAGACCAATCACTACTCTCAATGTATCATATAAAATTTTGGCTAAGATTTTGGCTACTAATTTAGCCCTCATCCTCCCCAAGATCATTAGCAAAACTGAAGAAGGGTTTGTCAAAGGAAGATATATTTTGGAGAACCTTATCACATGCTAGGAAACTATGGATTGGGAAAAAATACTGAATGAAAAATATTGGTATGATCTTTGATAGATTATGAGAAAGCTTATGACATGGGGGAATGGGGTTTCATATTTATTATGGTAGAACCTTTAGGCTTTCTAGGTATCTTTTGTAAAATGGTGGGTATTCTATTAAAGGATGCTAATGTTGAAATTTAAGGAACGTTATGAGGTCAGAATGATTTAAATTGTCAAGATCCATTAGAAAAGGCTTCCCCCTTACCCCAACTTTGTTTGTGATTATGGCATAAGCTCTACGTTACTTGTTAAGAGATTCCTCAATCTCTCCTAAAGTTATAGGTCACATGCTTCCAAATATCAATGAGATTTTAAATGTGCAATTTTTTGATGAAACATCAATACCATTTCAACTTGATGAGAATGATATGATGCACCTGATGGCCAAAATATATCTATATTTTTGCTACCTTGGGTTGTAAGATATCAGTTGCTAGATCTATAACCCTAGGATGGGATTTTGATCCTCTACAATGGTGCCTCAAATATGGATTTAGTTGGGATGGCCCTGACCAAGTAGTTAGATACCTTGGTATTCCTTTTCCCATAAATCCTAGCATCAATAAAATTTAGATTTGGGTTAAAGAGAAAAGAAGTTGAAAGCTTGATAAATGGAACAACTTTAATCTATGATTAGTAGGTAGGGTGTAGGTTTCTCAGAAGATCCTCTTATCTTACTCTATTTATTTCTTGTTAGCATGGTTGTTTAATGTTAATTAGTTTTACTATGTACAAAAAACTATCTAGGACTTTCTTTTGTTAGATGGGAAGAGCAATGGTAAGACTCATGTTTTAATATGAGATTGGTGTACAAAGAGGAAGGAGCTAGGAGAGTTTGGTTTGAAAGATCTTAGACTTCAAGGATTGTCTCTAGTGGTAAAATGGATTGTGAAAGCCATTTACAGGAATGAACATTTGAGAATACTCATTAGGCATAACTTAATTAGAGAAAATCCATGTGGTACCAAGCTTTGGATTAATTTGAATATTTTATACTTTCTTACTCTTGATTGTAAGACAATAGTGGGAGGATTTAACATTTTTAAGGCAATTAGGAAAAGTTGGGGCAAAGTGAGGCCACTATTGGGGACCATTCAAAGAGTAGAATTTAGAAATATATGGTGAGGTAACTATTCTATTTGGTGGAACTTGAAAAGAAACTCCAAGCCTCTAGCCCTAGTTTAGGGGTGTTTAGCAAAGAAATGGGTTAGAGTTGGAGTTAAAACCTTTAGGGACATTTTGAGTGGTGAAAATCTTATTGATTGGACTCTACTTAAGGCCAAATTATCCATGTGTGATTCTTAGAGGAAAACTTACTCTATGATTGTTAATGCTCTTGATGTTGTTGGGGTTAGTAGAAGTTGTTTTTCTCCTAAGTCATGCACATTCTAGCTGAGATGGCCTGATTCTTCTCCCCTTCACCTAATTAGATCCAAGAATGTTTACTCCTCCCTCTCCTCTATTATATTTCTCCATGAACACCTCAATTCATGTAGGAAGTTATCCCTTACACATATTGACTAGAAAAAACTTCTCATCCACTTGTAAATTAGGCCTATTGAACCCACGATTCTTTGTTTTATTTAGAGGATATTACTGCATAGGCTACCTTTCACTAAGCTAGGGGGGATTGCAATAGTTGTTCTTTTTGTTTTCAACTTGAATTTGTTACTCATATTTTTTCAATGCCCATTTGCTCAAGGTATTTGGCATATATTTGGTTTTTTTTTTAATGAGAATTTCTATGTTGAGAATATTATTTTTGGTAAGATTTGTTGTGGCGGAAAGTTTCTTAATGTGTTATGGTCTTTTCTTTCTTCTTTCATACTCTTGTTTCTATGAAATGTTATGAACAATAACATTTTTCAAGGTAAAGAAAGGATGCTTACTAAGTCTCTAAGGATACTCATAAGGGCTGACATCATTGTGCAGGTTACAACCATCTTCAAATTAAAGGAGGAGTAGTTCCAAAAATTTATGCAAGAAGGAAAAGGACTCGTATTGATCAAGAAGGACCTAAAATATGGATTCACTAACATGAAAGAAAAATAAGGCAAGACTATTCAATATGGAGATGACTTCAATGTCCCTTTGTCATTGCTATTGCAGAAAATCATAAAGGAAAGCAATTGGAGGGCATGTGCATCAGGAGTGGAGGGGCTGAGCATGTCATTTATTCATTCTCCTTTGAGGTTCACTACTTCTAAGTCTTGTGGTGAAGAAGAAGAGTAAATTAGTTTCATTGTTTTGTATGTCGTAGTAGTAATTATAATGATGTAATATGTTGTTAACTCTTCATTTCAGTAGTTGTGTTGTTTTTTGTACTTTGTTGATTCTCTTAACTGAAGTATGAACTCTTTTTGTCTCCTTGATATGTAATAGTAAATATAGTTTTTTTCTATTACATTTTCATTAATTTATTTATTTTTTCAAATTGAACTAACAAAGGGTGAGAAATTTAGTTTTATATTTTGATTTGATTATTAAGAATAAAAGTTTATAAATCTTTAAAATATCTAAAATATTTTCTTTTGAACTTAAATTTAACTATGAAATTTGTGAACTTATTTATCTATTAGAAGAATCGAATTTATTAAAGACCTTATTTGAAAATAGGAAATATTATTCTTCCTTCATTTTTTATGAATCACCTTTCCATAGTTTATGAATCAGCTATTGTTTTAAGTAAATTTTTCTTTGCTGTAAGAACTTTTTAAATTTAATTAAAAATATTTCTATGGTGAGGCAATTGAAGCTTATCCATTAGTGGTGCTAATTTTATCTATGCTAGAACTTATTTAAGCGCATCCATGCCTTATTAGTGTTGATGAATATTTATTCTCAGTGACTCTTGTAACTTCTAAAAATACAAGGTTTCATTCATACAATCATTCCATGTTAGTTGAATTTGTAATCTCCATTTATGTTGAATATTAAATATCCACAAGGCTTTCCTATAGAAGATACCAAAATATATAATTTAACATTAGTACTTCATATTACTTTGCAGTCTTACACATCATTGTATTGAACAGTTATTAGAGTCATGGAAGTATCACTAGTGTTACACATCTTTAATTTTTAATGTATGGTCAATTATTAAGGACAACCCCATAGTTTGAGAAAATGTGATATAGATGAATCTAGTATAAGAGATCTATTTAATTATATGCATTATATCATTTTATATTGTTTAAATTCAAAGAACTAATTTAATGTGAGTTAATTTCTTTGATTCATGGTAATTAATTATCTTTTTTAACTCTTCAATTCTTACTTTCATATATTTAATTAATTTATTTGTTAAGAAAATAAAATTAAAATAAGTAATATTTTATATTCTTAAATTAAGATTTAAAAAGATAGTTTATTAGGTTATCTATTTTGAAAATAAAATTTCCAAAATACATTTAAGCAATGAATATATTTTTTTTGGCAAGAGCCTACAACACAATGGTAATTGGTGAGCCTCTCATGTGAGATGCCTTGGGTGCAAATCTACTCAAACTAAATGAGCAATAATTAGTTAGAATAATTAATATTAAT
Organism: Cupressus sempervirens; assembly: GCA_028749045.1. Lineage (NCBI taxonomy): Eukaryota > Viridiplantae > Streptophyta > Pinopsida > Cupressales > Cupressaceae > Cupressus > Cupressus sempervirens. The sequence goes on from CM053789.1 coordinate 265,766,860, forward strand.
AATTAATCTAGGCTTTGGCTCATTACTGGTTACTGGATATGTAACCGATAAACAAGAATATATTAATTTAACTTTCTTACAACCATTAAAAATTATCTTCCTAATATAGTGAACATCAATTCAATGTGCTTTGTTTTAGCATTGAAAATAGGATTATTTGAAACTTGTTTACCAATTTGATTGTCACAATAGAAAGTAGTTGCTAAAATTTATGCAAAGCCAAGCTTAAATAAAAGATTTTCAATCCAAACTGCCTCAATCCCTACACCTTTGCTACTCTATATTCTACTCCACAAGAAGATAGTGATGTAGTTGGATGTTTTTTGCTACTCCATGTAATTGGACCTATTCCAAGCTGAATCATCAATATCACCACCCTAGTCTGATTTGTAAAGCCAATCAAAGAAGTCAAGGATTTGTAGCTATTATTATCTCATAGTAAAGGGTTACATTAATTTATTGTAAATTTCTCTTTTTAAGCAACCAATGACTTGATTTGGGTTCTTGGATAAATTTGGATATCATGTTTACTATTAGAAAAAAATTATCTAGAATGAGTTAGATTATTCAAACTATCAACAATTGTCTATAAACTATGGAACTATCTTCTTAGAGGTACATTCCTTAGTAAGGTTAACTCTAGATTTGAAAGGAGTAGGGACCAACTTGGATTTCGCTATTTTAAAATTCTCTAAAATATAAAAAGCATATTATTTGAGAGATAAATAGCCCATCATGAAGCCTACTAACTTGTAATCGAAGAAAATAAGTTGGTTCACCAAGATCCATCATCAAGAATGTCCCTTTGAGATCTTATTTAAATAGCCCAATATTTGGTCCAAGTATGAGTAAATCATCTACATAAGTTACAGAAATAATAAGTTCATTTCAACTTTTGTCACATAATGACTTGTGTCTGATTTACATTTTTTAAACCCATGAAGCTAAAAATACATGCCAATATTTTCATTTGATGCTCTTGGTTCTTGCTTCTGTCCATAAAGTGACTTCTTTAATCTACAAACATGATTACAATGTTGTTGATCTACAAAACTTAGAGGATTATCCATATATATTTCTTCATAAAAGTCTCCATTTAAGAAATCTTTTTTGCAATCCATTTGATGAACATGCCACCCAAGACTTGCAAGAAAAGATATAATAACTCGAGTTGTATTAATTTTAATGACATGAAAAAATTATTCATAATCGATGCCCTCTTTTTTATTAAATCCTTTAGCAACCAATTTAGCATTGAATTATTCTATATTAGCATTTAATCTAATTTATTTTGTAAACCAATTTACAACCCATAACATTCTTACCTCTTGGTTGGGCTACAAGTTCCAACATTTTATTTTTTATTGATCCATTATATTCTTCCTTTATGGGTTTCTCCCATTCTTTCTTTCCTCTAGCTTCTTCATATGATTTGGGTTGATGTACTTGTAATGTTTTAGCCATGATGGCCCACACACTCCTTCCTTGGATCTTTGAGTCTTGCGTATAGATTTCTTTAATACTCCTTCTCTTTTGTCTAGTTGAAAAATATCTTCTTCATTATCACTGCCTATAGATAATAGTTGATTATAAGAATTAATTATTTCATTAGTATCAACAATGAATTCTTCATTCTCTACAATATAGTTTTTAATTATTTCTATAATTTGTGATGGATTTACTGCTTTGGAAGGAGAGGAGGTGGTTGAAAGTTGTTAATGGTCATCAAACTTTACATCTCTACCAAAAACTACCTTGTTTATTGTTAGATGATGCAACTTATAAGCCATTGATTTTTCACTATACAACACATAAACAAACACTTGTGATCATTGGAAGTCTATTGCAAAAGTTAGATACTAAGAGGGAATTGGGGGGGGTGGTTTTCTACATCAAGAACTATAAAACCTTTTGCCCCTTGAAACAATTATCAAATGTGATAACTTCATCTCAAATAATTTTAACTACAATATCATAAATCACATAAACATTTACAACAATGATGTATCATATCCAAGAATTAATCAAATTAAATAAATATAAAATTAAATGATCAATGCATAATCGAAAGATCTTGGTTATCTATAAACCCTCAAAGGTGAAGGTAAAACTAGGGTGGGAGTTGTTCAAAAGTAAAGTCCACCAAGATAACTAAGAGGTTCAGGAGAAGAGGTGAATCAGTTATTAGATCATCATAACTTTTATGAACCTTACTAAACCTTAAATACACTAACAATATAATCAATAACCATACAAAAATATACAAACAAAATAACACCAGATATGTTAACTAGGGAAACCCTTAATAAGAAGGAAAACCCTAATGGGGATGGAAACCACAAAATGATGTATTGATATAAATATTCCTTGTAAGAGGATGGATTATGTGAGGAGCCAATGAGATACATTTTTAAGATTTTAAATAGAATTCACACAATACTTAAGGGATTAGTGTAGGAAGTCATTTTTGCACCTAAGTTTCCTTATAATTGGTATCAGAGCTTGATCAACTTTTTATCCTAGTTGTCGGATAGGTTTTTTTGATCTAATCTCAAGTTGGGTGGGAGTTCTATGCAGAGAATTGTGAACATTATTTGCAGATTGAGATGGCTAGTTCATCATATGGAAAAATGGAGGTGGAGAAATTTAATGGTAGTAATTTTGAGTTGTGGAAAATCAAGAAGAAAGACTTGCTTGAAGGTTGTGATCTATGGGAGGTAGCTTAACTTGATGTGAGACCCATAGAAATATCTCAAGTGGATTGGGATCTCAAGGACCAAAAAGCTATGGGTCTTATTAGATTCTATCTAGCTAATTAGTTATCCTAAATGTTCTTGATGAGAAGATCGCAAATAGTTTGTTGACATGGCTTGGCTCTATGTATCATACCAAATCTCTAGTGAACAAATTTTTCCTAAGGAAGAAGTTGTATTCTCTAAGAATGGAGGAAGTAGGATCTATTATAGATCATCTAATTTCTTTTAATTTACTGATCGCATAGTTGACATCAACTAGTGTCAAGATAGAAGAGGAGGATTGATGTATGACCCTATTATGTTCCTTTCTAGATTCATAGGACCATCTTGTTGTGGCTCTTGGAAGTAACTTAGTCACCTTCAGAATGGATGATGTGGTGTCTTCACTGTTATCTAAGGAGACATAGAGAAAGGCTTCAAATTTAGCAAAGGAAGCTCTTGTTGTTCGTAGTAGATCCAATGATAGAGGGAAGAAAAATGATAACAAGTCTAGAAAGGGTAGATCTAAATCCCATAGAAAATCAATAACTCCTAGAAAGTCCAAGGAAAAATGTTGGAACTATGATAAGACTGGATACTTCTGTATAGATTGTAAAGAGCTAAGGAAGAAGAAGCCCTTAGATTTGGGTTCAAAAAAATCTTAACAAGATGTTGATGCTTTCATTGCAGCCTTGGCAGCACATGCATCTAATGATGTGTGGTTGATAGACTTAGGTGTACTTGGGTGACAATTCTCACCTAAAGATAGTTGGGCAAGGATGAGTCTATTGACATATCAATCAAGTTTTTTATTAGTGACACACACTTATTTAGATTCTATATAGCTATTGAGCTCATTGAATAGTGTATAGCGTTTACCATTTAATTCAATACCCACCAAGATCTATAGTTTCTATCAAGTCCTTTGGACTAATCCCAGTGGTTTCCAAGTAGATTTAGTCAGTGTGAAGTCCAGCAGTTCAAACCATGCATTTTAGTATACATCAATTTTTTTAGTGGCTCCTAAGTATTGTAGTGTCTACCAAGTTCATATTTTATATGATGCAAAGCCAATATTAACCAAGTTGCTTTATGCTAACCAAATGATTCAATATTTGCCAAGTTGTACAATATCTATCACGTCACTAGTGTAGATCGAGTTCAAGACTACTTGAAAGTGATCAGTATGGATTGAGCTTCTATGTCTACTAAGTGCATGATGATGCCAAGCATTGATAGAGGATGCCAAGTATCAGAACCTCACCAATTCAGTCTTTAGAACCTAAGTATCTTCATGTGGTTTAACTTTGTAATATTTCTGTTAACTTTTATCATGGCCAACTTTATAATTTTGTAATTTGGATTGGTATATATATGTAATGTATTGTATCATATCCAATGATTAAGAATGTGATTGTGTAAGTTCATGTATTGTAATGTTGATGTGAAAATTTCAAGTTTTGAATACAATAGATAAATAGAAAATTGTGAAGGCCATAATAAGGAGCAACAGAGACATATCTATAATAGAAAGGTGATCAGTACACTAAGGAATCTCTATTAGCAAACTTAGTTGCAAATTAAAATTTACTACTTCATAATAAAAGGTGAACTAGTCAAAATCCTTTAATAAGGTAACAACCTTTTATAAATCTCTTTACAGAGTGCATACTTCATTGTATGTTTGTAAATCCTCTCACAAGGTGGACCTAGGAGTCCTAATTACTCCTAATAGGGAAGATGATTAGAAGTGATCAATATAAGCCTTAATAGGCCAACTTTGTGCTATAGTACTAAAGTTTGTAGGTATCATTCCCACCCCAGTTTCACTTTCTATTTGGAAGGTTTATGTATCACCAAATCTTTGTGTTCAAGTGTTATGGATGCTTCAATGTTTTTAGTTTCTCATGTATGAAATTAGATTAGATGTGATGTATTAAGTGCTAATTGATTTATTAGATTAAGAATTGAAATTGGTAAAGTTTATGAAGTTACTGATTCACCACTCCCCTCTCAGTAACTTAGCATCGCATTGAATATTTCCAAAATTTGGTATCAGAGCTTTGTGGTTCTTAGGAGAAAGTTTAACAGCTTGAGAAAAGATCAAGGATATGGAGATATTCAGACTTGACAAGGCTATTAAAAATTAAAACTTGGATCTAAAAGTGGCCATTGTCCAACTCAAGACAGCTAAGGAGCAACTTTACCAATCCTTAAAAAGAAGAAACGAACTTACAAATAAAATGAATGATCCTCTTTACATTGAAGGAAGAATTGAAGACTTTCACCCTTCAAGCAGCTCAGATGAAGCAAAAGATGCAATCTAAGAACTCCTAGAGAAGAATGGTTCCCTACAAGAAGAAATAAGAAGTCTAGAAAGAGAACAAGAAATTTAGTCAATACGGTTATGTGAAGTCTTGGAATAGAGAAACAAGATAAAAGAATAAATTTATGGAAGGAACAATGAAATCTAGAACCAATCACTTCAGCAAGAAGACCTTATTGATAAGCACTCCAATGCAAATAAGGAAATTATGAGACTAATATTTGAAAATGAAATAATTAGGAATGATCTAAATTCTAAAGGAAAATCAATGAAAGAATAAAAAATGATCTAAAATCTAAAAGAAAAATCAATAAAAGATTGACGAATGATCTAAACTTTGAGAAGCAAACCAATGAGCGAATGATGAAATCTCAAGTAGACATGGATCAACTAAATGAGAAAAACCTCTATAGGCAAAAGATAAAAGTAGGAATTGGATAAAAAGAAGAAGGTGAATCCTTCAAACAAGGTGCTCAAAAGAATCAAAGACCTACTTGCAATTACTATGGTAAGATAGGTGATATGTCAAAAAAATGTTGGAGTAATGGAAAAGAAAAATTCAATGGAAACTGCTACAATTGATATCAACATGATCATAGGGCTAATGAATGCAAAGAGAAACCAAGATTTGAAGGAAACTACCATAAATGTAAGAAACACGGACACAATGTATTAGAATAAAAAATAAAGAAAATGAATCCTACAAAACAAATTGTTAAAGAAAAATTTGATTGGGACTACAATACGTAGTGTAGATTTCATTATTGTGGAGATTTTGGATACATTGGTATGAATTGTGTTAAACATCATATGAGGAAAAGAGATACCACTAAAAGATGTTTTATTTGTACAGAATGTGGTCATCTTGCCAAGGATTGTATGACTACTAGTAGAATTGAAGATGAGAAGAAAGAAAAGGTTGATAACATCTGAAAGTAGATGAGATAGTAATGGATTCCTAGGTCTACCAAAGATACTAGTCTAAGAAATGATCATCAAGTCAATCAAGAATTGGGTGACTCTACCATTTCTAATAAAGTTCTTAAGGAAGAATTTGAACTAGGCCATTGAAGAAGACATCTAAATTAGTTCTAGTTGAAAGGTGAAAAAGATCCAAATCTATATACAAGTTATAAAGAAATCACCAAGCAAGATCAGTATCAATTATTATCAAGTTACCTTCTCTACCGAGTAAGGTCGGGTCATAGAATCTAACAAGCTAGGTCGGGAGTAAAAAAGGCACTTGCAGTTACCAAATCATGTAGATATCACCAAGTAATCACTACCATATAGTGGATGACAATCTATCAACTTATCTACCTTTTCTGAGCATTAATGATGAAGTTTTAACAAAAGGCATGGAATTGAATTCATTTCTTAATATGAATTTTTGAGTGCTATTGCAGAGAGCTATTTTCAATTCAATCATAGCAACTTGAGAAAATTTCCAGCAAAAGTTTTTTGAAATTCTCTCAAGCTACCAAGAGAAAATGGCATCCAACAATAGTAAGCTTAAGAAAGGGTCTGACATGTTGGTTCAAGTTGAATGGAAAGCACCAAATTTCAAGCTCATGCCCACAATTGCTGAAACCCTAGACCCAAGTGGAGCTCAATCCCAAATCCCTCCCAAGGTACTTCTTGTTAATGACATTCGTATTCATTTTAAATGTGTTATTGAATAAATTGGTACTCTAGAGATGGATGATCCCCTAGGTTAGTTATGTGTTGATGGAACCCTAAAACATGAGCATCAACATCTGGAAGCAGAAGGATTGACACATATTCCCAATATGCCTCAAGAATTTAAAATTAAATGGATTAGGCTTATCCTTAGCTACGTGCATAATGGATAGTTGTGGTTAGAATAGCCAATTATGATAATAGAGAAGATGATTCATCAAATCACTAGCCTCCCCATGCTAGCAAAATCCAAAATGACAAAAACCCTAGGTCGAGTAGAGTTGCAAAATAAAACCCTAGCCGAATGGGATGGTAGAGGTATAAAAATTAGCACTATCATAGATGTAGAATTAAAATTTAGAATTCATGTTGTTGTGCATAAGATATATAGTTCAAGTCATCTTAGCAATGTGTCATGTGAAGCTATGGATTTGGCATATAAGTTGGTTAAGAACAACTTATCATATGATCTTGCAGACCTATTGTTGAGTCAATTCAATAAATACATGGAAAGTATTAGAACATCAAAGAATAACCCATGAAATTTTGGTTCATAGTTAACCTATCTATTCTATTATGTCTATAAGTTCTTCCCTTTTAAAGGCATTGTAGTCTAGAGAAAAGATTTGCTTATGCTTTATCAAATAAATGAATATATTGCAAAAATGGGTGAGAATTATGCCAACATCATGAACAACTACTTTGATGTGTTCACAAAGAAAATGAACAATAGGTTCAGAATTCTGAAGAAGTTAGTTGAAGACTACAAGGATTATGTATGCTTCATGCTGGACAATGACAAGGTATATATCCAGGTAGTTAAGCCTAGAGTTGTGTGGGTCAAACCTCATGGCTATGAGGTGAATATTGATGAGACAAAGGACATCATTGAAGCCCTTGTTAATGAACTTATTGATCCCAAGGCCCCTTATTTTGTAACTTATGATGAAGCCAAGGCTTGAATAGAGCTAAAAATAAAGCTCTCACAAGAAATTAATAAAAGGGAAGAGAAGGATAGCAAAGCTGAAATTAGGTGCACCTCTCTTGTCAATCGAGGGCAAAGGTGAGGATGTGGAAAAAGAAAAGGATGATGAAGAATCTAAGAAGGAAGAAGAACCTTTGAAGAAAAAGGGCAAGGTGATCATCACCAAGCCTACAAAGTCATCCACTATAGTATTCACTAGGAGGTTATGAAAGAAAGGAAGTGACATTGTATTCAGAAAACCTCCATCCAACTTCTAGGACAAGTTAAAGCAATTAGAAAAAGGAGAAGGAATAAAAAAATTTAAATCTTTGAGATATGAAATTAGGACTGAGGCAAAGTAGAAACAAGTTAAAGAACTAGTGCTAAGAAAAATGGGTAAGTAGAAGTACTCACCAGACCAAATCACTTCTCAAGTCTCCAATAAATTACTACAGAAGATAAACCCAAGATGGGATTTTTCTATGTAAATAGTTAAAGACATATGTGTACAAACCTTGAGGCAGTTACTATCGAGCATATCAAATTCTAAGGTCAAAGAGTCATTAAAGAAAAATGAAGAAAAACTGACTCTAATGTTTAATACTTGTTTGGTTTTGATTAAAGAAATTGAGCATGTTGTTAGAAATGCTACAAACACTTGGAAAAATATTTATCATCTTCATAAACCAAGTGAATTTCTAATTGAAGTAAATTTTGTTGATGAAGAAGAAGATAAGGAGAAAGATGAGGAAGAAAATGTTGAAGAAGTGACTCATTTTGATAATGAAGAAGATGAAAAGGATCAAGGTCCAGAAGCTACCAAGGAAGAAAAGAAAGATGATGAGGAGACTAACCCAATCAAGATAGCTGTAGTAGTCATTGCCTCACTTCCTTAGTCCATAAGAAAACCATTGACTACATCAAGTATGGAGATAGCTTTAGCATGTTTAGTTGTGATTTTTATTGATACATAAAATTCCCAACCACTCTTTGCTCTAACTTAGGTTAGCATATAATTGGTAGAAGTGACTTCCACTTCATCCACTGAGCTACAAAATCCTTCTTAATCTACCCATTTGAGTTCCTTAGTTTTGACTTCTCCAATTTTGACTTCTTTAGTTTTGATTACATTTTTGGTAAGCTCTCTAGTTTTGTCTACTTTAGTTTTAGATTCTACAATTTTGACTTCATCAATTTTGGATTCTTCAAGTATTTCTATAAGTATTCCATCGATTAGTACAATATTAGTTTGTAGTGCAAGTCCAAGTATGTCTACTATTGTTTCTATTCTAGGTACAAAAGAAATATATGCAAGGATAGTTGAGCCTAAGGTTCAATAGAGTACAATTTTTTTGGGGAAAGGGAAGGAGATAGAGGAATACATAGATTTAGATGATGAAATAGTAATTTTCCAAATTGGATATTTACAATCTTTCTATAGACCAAATGCACATATTTGGTGAACTCCTCCAGAAAAAAGCCAAACAAAAAAGATTAACAGAGGAAAGAGACAGAGAGTATAAGATAATTGATGATGCCAAGAATATCTTGATTGAGGCAATATGAATTGAGGTTGACTCTTCTTGACCTATTTTATATTAGCTAGGAGAATTAGTCCAAAAAATCAATGAGGACACTGAAGGTCAAGATAAGCTGGTTAAAAAGGTTGAAAAGAAATTTAACAATAAAGTGCTAGAGCACATTGCTCACTAAATAGAACTTTATCAAGTTGAGCTTTCAACAATTTTGGTCAATCTTGAGGTGTCTTGTTCAAATGTGTCATGACTTTTTAGGAAACTATGTGATGTCACTGAGTATACAAAGGATGTAAAGGACGAATTGTCCAAAATTGGTCTAGATCTTAGAGCAAGTGCTGAGTAGATACAAATTGACACTAGTTCAAGCTCTACACATTTCAAGAAGATCATATTTTTTTCGTACATGTAAGCTGAATTTTAAGAGAAGAAGCAAGGATCCACTCAACATTGATTGACATACAAAATATGATCCTTCCAATCATGGATGTTATATAGAAACATATTGTATATTCAAAGACTCTGATCCATGATAAAAAATTCTCTATTGTGGACCATATGATTGAACTATCAACAAAGGTGCAAATTTCAATTCATACATGCAAGGTCTTACGAGAAAATTGGGATAAAACCTTGGCAATCACCCTCAAGGTACATTCTAAGTTTTAATCCCATTTTGGTGTCTCTATGTAAAGATGTTAGAATAAATTTTTGGCATTACTGTAAAAAATGGGTAGAAATGTTACATTGGTTAAATGCTACATGTATATGGGAGAAAAGTTATATGTTATGAGGAAGCAAGACATGTACATAGGGGAACACATAGTATGGGGGAGAAATATGCTATGGTGGAGAACTTATATAGAAAAAGATGTATAGTATACTGTATATACATACAAAGATCAATTTTGAAAAATCTCAAAAATATACTAAGCTAGTATCATGTAGTCATGAATACAAGGTATTCAATTTTGGGCTAATTAAGTGTTTTTATCACTAATGCCAAAGAGGGAGACTATTGACATATCAGTCAAGTTTTTTATTAGTGACACACACTTATTCATATTTTGTATAGCTACCAAGCTCATTGAATAGTATATAGTGTTTGCCATTTAATTTACTAGCCATCAGGCTCTACAATTGCTACTAAGTCCTTTGGACTAATCCTAGTGGTTACCAAAAAAATTCAGTCAGTGCAAAGTCTAGTAGTTCAATCTATGGATTTTAGTATACACCGAGTTTATCAATGGTTACCTAGAATTACAACATCAACCAAGTTCACAGTTCATGTGATGCAAAGCCAATGTTAACCAAGCTACTTTATGCTAACCAAATGATTGAATGTTTTCCAAGTTGTACAATATCTAACTAGTCACCAATGCAGACTGAGTTCAAGAATACTTGAAAATGATCAATATGGACCAAGCTTCTACATCTGCCGAGTGCATGATAATGCCAAGCATTAATAGTGGATGTTGAGTATTAAAACCTCACCAAATCAAATCAAAACCTGAGTATCTTCATGTGGGCTGACTTTGTAATATTTGTGTTAACTTGTATCATGGCTAACTTTGTAATTTTGTAATTTGGATTGATATATATATGTAACATATTATATCATATCCAATGAGTAAGAATGTAATTGTGTAAGTATGTGTATTGTAATGTGGATGAGAAAATTTTAAGTTATGAATATAGTAGATAAAGAGTGAATTGTGAAGGCCATAATAAGGAGTAGCAGAGACATATCTATCATAGAAAGATGATTAGTACACTAAGGAATCTCTATTACCAAAATTTAATTGCAAATGAAAGATCTACTGCTTCATCATAATAGGTGAACTAGTCAAAATCCTTTAACAAGGTAGACCTAACAGTCTTTTATAAATTTCTTTACCAAGTGCATACTTCATTGTATGCCTATAAATTCTCTCACAAGGTGGACCTAGCAATCCTAATTGCTACTAACAAGGTAGATCATTGGAAGTGATCAATGTAAGCCTTAAAAAGCCAACTTTATGCTACAATACTAAAGTTTTTTTGTATCATCCCCACCCTAGTTTTAATTTCTATTTGGAAGGTTTTGGGTCACCAAATATTTGTGTTCAAGTGTTATGGATGCTTTCATTTTTTCAATTTCTTATGCATGCAATCAGATTAGATGTGATGAGTTAAGTGCTAATTTATTTATTGGATTAAGAATTGAATTTGGTAAAGTTTTCAAACTTATTGATTCATCCCTTCCCTTCCAGTAACTTAGCATAGCCTTGAATATTTCCAATAGGGTCACTGTTAGACTCCTTGATGGATGAGTAAAGGGGATTAATGGGGTAATTCACATCCCTAGTTTGGCACAAAACCTATTGTCTATAGGTATGTTTAATGATGCAAGTGTGAAAGTTTTTTTTTCTAAAGATGGATGTAAGATGATGAGAGGAGCTATGGTGCTTGCTAAGGGTGCTAGGAGGGGTACTCTGTTTCATCTTAATGCATGCATTTATTAATGCAATAGTTTTTCTATTTCAAAGAAGAGAGCAGCTATCACTTCATCCCCACCATCTGGATAAGTAGTAAAGAACACTATGGTTATTGGTTCTGATGGTGATGCAACATGTGTACGTAAGGTTGCAAATACATTGGAAGATAAGCATTCTATAGAAAATAAAAATTTGTGGCATATGAGATTTGGCCACATTAGAGAGAAGGACCTCAGAACCTTGAAAAATAAAAACCTTGTTGAGGGATTAAATGATTTTAATCTTGAGTTTGACTTCTATGAACATTGTGTCTATGGTAAAAAAAAATCATGTTTAATTTTACTCTAGTTCTCACAAATCTTTTGATGTTTTGGATCTTATTCATTATAATGTATTTGGTCCTATAAAAGCTCCCTTTATCTCCAAGTCTATATTTTTTGAATCTTCCATAGATGATTATCGTAGAAGGATATGGATTTATTTCCTAAAAAGTGAGACATAAGTCTTTAACTAGTTCAAGGAATTTAAAGCTCTTGTAAAGAATCAAACTAGTAAGAACATTAAGTGTGTGAGAACTAACAATTGTGTTGAGTTTTTCTCCATGGATTTCAAACAATTCTATAAAGAATGAGGTATTGAGAGGAATATGAAAAATCCTCATATCGCACAATAAAATGTAGTTACAAAAAGAATTAATAGGACACTGATGGAGAAGGCTAGGAGTATGCTTAGTGGAGCTGGTCTTAGTCAAAGGTTTTGAGTTGAAGCTATGGCCATTACTTGCTATCTAGTTAAAAGATATCTTACATCAGCCCTTTTTGGTAAGACACCCATGGAGGTGTGGTATGGTCACAATCCTTCAATTAGACATCTTCATGTTTTTGTTGTGACGCTTATGTACATGTTACAAAGGAGAAAAGATCTAAGTTAGAAAATTATGTTGTCAAATGTATTTTAATCAGATATAGTGTTGGTATGAAGGGATACAAGCTTTGGGACCCTGCAACTAGTAATGTGTTGTATAGGAGAAATGTTATTTTTAGAGAGTTAACATGTTCTCCTATTGTGCTACAACTAGATGAAAAATAGAAGAAAGAAGATATTGTTTTGTTCTCTCCTACCGCTAGGAAGACTGAATAGAAAGACCGTGTTGGATTTAATGATGAGGAAAGCTCTAGTATCCCTAATAGCTCAGAAGAAGAGGAAGAACAACCTCAACCTTAGCCCTTGAGGAGATCCACAAAAGTAAGAAAGTATCTTGAAAGGTTTGGTTATTATATGTTAGATTCTAGTTGTGCCTTCACTTTGATTACTAACACTAATGAGCCTAGATCTATGAAAGATGCTTTGGGTATGGAAGATGCAAGTTCCTAGATTAAGGCCATGGATTATGAGATGGATTCGTTAGATTAAAACCAAACTTGGGACCTTGTACCATTTCCTAAAGGATGGAAACCTATTGGTAGCAGATGGGTGTTCAAGAAGAAATTTTGTACATATGTTAGTGTTGAAAGGTACAAAGCTAGATTGGTTGCAAAGCGGTACTCATAGGTAGAGGGAATAGATTATGGTGAAACATTCTCTTTAGTTGCAAAGTTGATATCCATTATATTTATATTATCTCTTGTTGCATCATATGATTTAAAGATAGAACAGATGGATGTGAAGACAACTTTCCTTCATGGTGATTTGGAGGAAGAGATTTATATGTCATAGCATGAGCACTATATTTATCAAGGTAAAGAATATTTTGTTTGCAAATTAAAGAAGTCTATGTATGGTTTGAAACAATATCCAAGGATATGGTAGCTTAAGTTTGATGCCTTTGTGTTATCAATTGGATTTGTAACATCAGAATAAGATCATTGTGTTTATTTCAGAGTTGAAAATGATCACCTTCTTATTGTTGCACTATATATTGATGATATGTTGTTGTTTGGGAAGAGTAAGGGTATGATTTCTAATTTTAAATCTTAGTTGTCGGCACAATTTGAGATGAAATATCTTGAGGTAGAAAGGTACATCTTGAGATTTGATATTATGTAAACAACAATATTGTTGTAAACCATGAATATAGAAAATTCATAGACAAAGAAAACACAAACACAAAGATATGTTGGTGAGAAAAAACCTTTTGGTAAAACAACCCCACCCCTAGAAAACCTACACAATGTATTATCTTCAACAGAAAGGTTATAACACACTTTCAAATCAAATTCTTTTAGGACATAGAAGAAAAATCTAGTCGCAATAAAAGATTATCAACAATACACATTCTCTCTACAACCCTAAAGTCACTTATATCAATGATCAATTGCCACATTTCTTCACATCTTCACCCATCATCAAATCTTCTAAAGATAGCTCTTACGCATCATAGGAATCTATCATAACCATTTTAATCATGATCTCCTTACACACAATTCAAGATGCTGACACATACAAGTGGAGTGACACATAAACATGCAAGCTAGAAATGTACACTCACTTAATTATATTATTTGGAAAAAAAATACATTTACAAAACAAATAATAAGAATAAGAATTTTCCAAGGTTGAGACACCTTATTCTTAACAACATTTAGTATGTATTAGTCCCTTTTAGGAGACTTTGTGTCCTTGTTAGCAGATTCCAACCATGTTAAGAGGGTTTTCAACCCTCTCAGGAGCTATATTAGGCAGATGGACCCACTCTCAAAATATCATTGGAGGAAAGACCACCAAAGTCACTATCCAGTTGGTCTCTATATTATTCCTTTCAGAATAATAAAAATGAAATTCATCTCTTGAACTCAAACTCTTTCCCTTTCCTCTTACTATGCTAATACCACAGTAAATACCTCTTGGATCTTAAAACTAGGTCTTCAAATTCACATCATAGTAATCCCTTTGATCTCTTTCTTGCATTTGCCAACTTCACGTATCACTTTATCAATTTGCACTTACACACATTAGTCTTCATCATAAGGAAAATAACCTTCCTTTATACCATATCCTCAAAATAATTATATGAGTTGGCCTTGAGGCTTTCGCAATTAATTACAATAGAACCTCATTAAGATATTAAAATTCATTACATCTTTTCACAATTACAAAATATTTTCTACTCATAGTAATTACAACTTTTTACGTGTTCAACCTTAGACCTCACACTCTTGCTAACATTACCATCAGGATTTTTGTTGTGACCATTTACCTTAAATCGTCATGATTCTTTCCTTATTAAGAGATATAATTTAAACACTAGAAACCACTTCTCAAGTACTTTATCTCCATAATTTTTTTCTATAAATCACAAATAACTTTCACATATCTTCAACTTTAGACATAAGTAGTTCTCCATGTCATTAGGACATACTTTAGAACATACCTCAACTGTGCCTAACTTCATCATCAATACAGATTTCCTATGACCTTATTCTCTTTCAGCTATGCTATCATTCTTTATAAAAATAATACTATTTTGATGTCAATGAAAAACATTGGCATGAATGCAACATGTCAATCATACTAACAAACTCCCCAACTATTCTAGAAATGGTTAGGATATACCCCCAAAGGAATACTATCATTGTTCATGCTAACAATCTACTCCTTTGGGATTGACAACAACATAGATGGAAAAAAATTTAAGTCCATGAATGTGAAATCCAACTTTGTTTCTTCTACTTCTCTTATGTTTTCAAATCTTCTTCATCAAAAAAAATTGAAGTTCATAGGAACAACTCTTAATCTATGTTTCTTGTGCTTACATGGATGGCATCAATTTTTCACACTTCTCCCCCATTGATATAACTCAATGTGCTTCATCTTTCTTTAGTCCATCTCTCCCTCATTGCACACTTTCCCACATTCATAGGAGATTTTTTCCATGCAATATCTTCCCCATTGACATCAATGAAAAATGAATCATTATGTTAATCAACTACTCAAAATCTTTATCTAGCTCAAGTGTCCAAAGAAACTGTTTCATACTAGCTACCAAAACTCCACAGTGACTTAGCTCAACCACATATACTCCCCCATAAAAGAAGCATCAATATTCAATCTAGATAAATAATATTGTTCTATACCACAAGAATGATGCAATATCTGCATCACCTACTCTAAACTAGGAAGGGACATAACTCTAGGAATTCCTTGCAAATACTAAAATGTATCCTTAGGAAAATGCTACTTAAAAATATCTACAATCTTCTATTTTTTATTAACATACTCTAATATGATTTCTTTCTCTGCAACTTTCTCTCTTAGAATATGATAATTAATAGATATATGCTTAGTCTTAGAATTTAACATAGGATTCGTAGACATACTTACTATACTTGTGTTATAAAAATGTATGATAATAGGTTCTAAAAAATCTATCTCAATATCATTCATCATGTATTTCATACACATGATCTAATTATAGTTTTTTGTTACTACTACATACTCTACCTCTATTGTACTCTATAAAATATAATCTTGTTTCTTTCTCAACCAAGAAACACATCTTCCTCCATAGAAAATAATCCACCACTTGTAATCTCCTTTTCATCCATATTTCCTTCCCAGTTCACATTAGTATATGCACATAAAGTCATTTGATATGTCATAGCATAATCCAAAATTAGGTGTACCCTTTAAATATTTGAATATTCTTTTTAATTGTTGCATACTATCATTCCTTATTGTATTATCTATATTTGGTCTTGTGCGAGTCAAATATTACAAACCTCTAATCATGGATATCTACTTCTTCTAATGAATTATTGGTGTCTCATCTTTTCTAGATAACTTATCACTAGTTATCATGGGTGTACCAAATGGCTTACAACTTTCCAAGCCAAATCTTGTCAATGAATCTTTCTAATACTTAGTCTGTAATAGGAAAATTCCATAACTCTTATGCACCATCTATAAACTTAAGAAATATGTCATCTCACCAATCATGCTCATCTCAAATCCATTCTGAATTTTATTATCAAATTTTTCACTTTCTTCATCATTGCCTCCAAAGATTATGTCATCCAAAAATATCACAATAATCAACAAGCCATTATAAATTTCTTTCAAATATAAATTACTATCTATAGTACCTTTAGAAAATCCCAACTTTATTAAATACTTATATAACCTTGATAATAGGTTCTAGGTGCTTATTTTAGTGCATGAAACACTTTCTTCAACTTACATTCCCCATCTCCTTCTCCTCTCAAAGGAAATCTTTCAGGATGCTTAATATAGACTTCTTCTTTAAGTTCTCCATTTAGAAATTTTAACTTCACATCCATTTGATTCACTTTGAATTTCTTAGGTGCTACATAAACAAAGAACATCCTTACTATTTCAATTCTAGTAACAAGTACAAATGTTTCTTCATAGTCTATAACTTCTTTCTATGAATATCCTTTACATATCAATCTTTCTTTGTTTCTCATAACCTCGCCTTTTTCATTCTTATTTTGGAAAATCCACTTACTTCCTATAACATTCTTCTATTAAGGTCTAGTAACCAATTGCCATCTCTCATTCTTCAGAATCTAATCTATTTCTTCTTTCATTGCTTGAATCTAATAGTCATCCTTGTATTCTTCATCTACACTCTTTAGTTAAACTTGATACATCAAACATAATTCTTCATGTGCTCTTTTTCTCATCATAAATCTTTTGTCTTTATTTGCAATAATCTAATTAGTATAGTGGTTTT
Source organism: Cupressus sempervirens (assembly GCA_028749045.1). NCBI lineage: Eukaryota > Viridiplantae > Streptophyta > Pinopsida > Cupressales > Cupressaceae > Cupressus > Cupressus sempervirens. The sequence goes on from CM053789.1 coordinate 265,784,269, forward strand.
TTTGACAAATTCTTGTTTGGTATTATTGTCTCAATTCTTACTTCTTCTCTAGGTTTGGATCTTGGTTCTTCCCTCTATTCCATAATTTGAATATCATTCTATGAATAGTTGCTAGTCTCAAATAAAGTTTTAGCATTTTCTTAAATAGGCTTAGAATTAGCTTCTTCATCATCAAAATTATAATCAAGCATTCTCTCTTTAATTAAAAAATTATTATTCACTTTCACATTTCTACTCTCAACAATAGTCTTAGTCCCTTGATTAAAACATCTATAAGCTTTTCTTTTTAATGAATAACCAAGGAACATACCTTCATCACTTCTTGCATGAAACTTACCAATGCCATCATCTCTCTTGATATAACATTTACTTCCAAAAATTCTATAATAATTCATTCATGGTCCATGTCCAAACTATAATTGATAAGGTATCTTGTTTGTAACTTTTCTGATTTGCACTTTGTGTATTGTATATACTATTATATTGATTGCTTCTCTCCAAAATGTCTTTGATACATTATTCTCAAACATTATAGCTCTAGCTGCTTCTGTTATAGACCTATTTATTTTTTCAATAATTCCATTTTTTTTAGGAGTCTATAGAGTTGATAGTTGCTTCTTAATGTCATTTACTTCACAAAATGTGTTAAAATCATTCAAGGTAAATTCTCAATCTCTATTTCAAGCTTACTTCTAGTACTTGAAAACTTCCAAGAAGAGTCTCTTGAAGAATTTTATCACTACAAGGTATCACTTGTTCAATTATTTGCACTTTCTTCATGAATGGCGGTGTCAAAGTTTTCAAGATCTTCCATATAATCTCATCTTCATCTTTACATTGATTATAAGACTTGATTCCTACAATATTTTTTGATATTCTATGAAGATAACTTCTTACATATTCATCTTTCATCATCTTACCCTCTTGAAACAAACATATTCATTTTTGCAATATAATTCTCTTAACATACATATCATACTGAAAAGTAGATTCCAAAGCTTTCCAAATTTCATGAGATAAATCTAAGGATTTTACCCGACTTTATTCAATTCTAGGAAGAGCTGAAAAAAGTGCTTCTCTTGAAAGCATGTTACACATAAATCAATCTCTTTTAGCTTCAATGCATTCTTCATGTTTTCCTTCTTCAAGAATTTTCTTTCCATTCTTTGTCATAGCCATTATCTTAGACCCATGCATAGTAGATGTGTCTTCATCTTCTCCTTCTAGCTCCGTAGGTAACCCCATTAAAATTATAACTTTTCTTTTTGAAATGACTTTCCATTAATCTCCTTAAGTTGTTAAGATTTTCCTTCAAGGACCTGATGCTATACTACTGATTGTTAGAAAGTAAACTCTACCAAGATAACTAAGAAAGGGGGTGGGGAGGAGGGGAAAATTAGTTAATAGATCAATATAACTTTTATCAACATTATTAAACCTTAAACATGTGAATAATATAATTGTTACTCATTTTTATCATGACGAACAAAATGGATAGGTCAACAAGTCATATTTCTTAGGGTGGTGAGAATAAAATTTCCTAACTTGTTAAATACCCATGCAATTGGGGGATACATAAGTTTTTTGACAGTGCTTTATTATTATATCCCTTGGTTATAATCTTTTGAATCCATGTATATTGTTGTAACTACACTTATGTTTATTATAACTCTTAAATTCTGTAGGTCCCATTTTATGTCATGAAATCAGAAGACCACAAGGGCCCATGATCTTCAAAAAATCAAATGTTGTTTCTTTGTCACTTTGGGGAGTTTTGGGGGCATTAGCTATAGTGACAAAGAAAAGAGGTGATGCATGTCCTGGTGGGCCTAATCTTGTGAGTTCATATTGTTGTAGCATCATGAGACTCAACATTTGGAGGAGTATTGATTGACAAAATCTTTAGATTCCAATGTTATGACACACAATTGCTTGAAAGATCATGAACCTAGAAAAAAAGAAGCATGATGACATGATAGGCATGATCTTATGATAGTAAGTCTTAAAGTGACAAGACAAGGTGGCCCAGGAGCATAAGAAAAAGAAAATGTACACATGCTATTTTGAAGCTTTGATACTACAATAGATAGTATGTCAAGAGATCTCAAGGGCCATTAATGCGGGTTAGGATCATACAATTTTTGTTTGTCATGAGATCATGAAGGTTATATATCAAACCATTAATCCTACACCAAAGAGTGTAAAAGGGTTATCATAAGGTCATAATAGGCCAAAAAGCATGTTTCAATGCTACAATACATGGTTTGTCATATGGTCGTACAACTATTTTCATGTGCTTGTGATGCTACAATATAAAGAAGATTTCTAATGATTGTAAGATCATAAAGCTGGGGTTCTCATGTTAATATATTACAAAGGGTTTTCCTCCCTAGTATGTTGTAAGGTCATAGTATCAAGAGATTGAGAGTCAAAGTTTAAATTTGACTTTTCAACTATTATGTATATGACCTTCCTAGATAGTCAGTTAAATTTTGACCCTAGAGTGGTGCAATATCAATGCACAAATGAATTGGTAGGTTGGCATCAGTTGAAGGGATGGATTGGTGGTTCAAATGACCCTTTTAAAAGAATATTATATCCATTATTGACTATAGGTATGGTGGACATCTGATGAGATTGCTTCCATGTGATGATCACCAAGAAATATATGATCTCTTCTTAAATACAATTGTAACTATTAATGTTATGCTAGTAGGTTGGTTGTGGATTTGATCTTTGAATACCACAAGAATAAAAGGGTAGTTAAGGTACTTCTGCAACATGTAGCACCTAGCCTTTACATGATTATTCTCATGGTGTTGCCCATTAAGGGAAGGTGTTAAACTTAAATATGAATGTAATGCTTTGAAATTTCTTTACCCTTCTATTATTTTTTTAACAAGCGCCCCTCCCATTAGAAGATTTTTGTAATCCTAGTCTATTTAAGGATTTTCAAGATTTGGAGAAAGGGCTAGCATTTTTCAAGTCTTATGCAAGATAGAATTATTGAGATCTCCTAGGAGTACTCCATGCTCTCTGGGTAGATCACTTTATTTTTATAGTCAATCAAGAGAAATTTTGCTTAGTGACCTTTGATATTTAAATAAAGGAATAGTAATAGAACCCTTATTGTTTCTAAATGTTGTTGAAGTTTTAGATTTTATAGAATTTCTTGAGATTTACTCTTTGAATCCCTGGATTCTATCTTAGTTTTAGCTATAAGTGAGATGTGATTGTGAATGTTAGCATTTCTTTTAACATCTTATTTGAATTATATATTTCTTGTGAAATGTTTATATGTGGATGATTCTTTGCAATATTGAGATCTTGTTAGCTTCCCAGAAGTGTTTCATTGAGTCAGGCCAACAATACCTTCATCCTACCATTTGGTGTATCACCCAACTTTAATTTTCTAGCATTTACTTTAGAAGAAATCCTTATATCCCTTTTTTGACTCATGTTTATTATCCTATTCAAAGAAGTAAATTAGTGAAACATCAAGAGGATATGTCCTATAACCTAGAGATTCACTCCTAACTTAGGTACTTCCCACTACCTAGGAGTTTTTCCATGTTATTCAAAGTTTACTGAGTTAGAATCCAATCATAGATGCAAATTTTAGATATAAAAATAATCAGCTAGTATATGAGGATACACACACACAATAACACAATATATGTTAACTAGGGAAACTCTTGATCAGAGGGAAAATCCCAATGTAGATGGTACCCACAAAATGATGTACTGATACAAATATTCCTTTTATGGGGATGGACTCTATTATGAGCCAATGAAATACATTTAGTACATATTAGTCCCTATTAGGAGTTGTGTCATCCTTGTTAGGAGTTATAGAAGGAAGATGGAACCATCATCCAAATAGAAACATGGTAAAGACCACCAAACTCACTATCCAACTAACCTCTATATTATTCCTTTTAGAATAATAGAAATGAAATCAATCTCCTCAAATTGAGCTTTTTCTCTTTCCTCTTATTGTACCAATAACACACCAAATACTTCTTAGATCTCAAAACCAAATCTTCAAATTTGCATTACCTTGATTCCTTTGATTGCCTAATCACATTTACAAACTTTGCATGTCACTTTCTCAATTTTCATTTACACACATTAGTATTTTATTAAAAGCAAATTTATAACCTTCCTTTATACCATATCCTTAAAATAATTCTCTGAGTCAGCCTTGAGGCTTTCCTAATTAACTATAATAGGACCTGATTAAGATATTAAAATTCATTACATCTTTTAACAATAACAAAACATTGTCATCTTAGAGTAATTGCAAATTTCAAACATGCAATCACGGACCTTACAAACTTAGTGGTTTTATCAACAGGCTATCTATTTTCACTATCTAGCTTCACTCATCATGATTTCATCTGCGTTAAGAGATACAATGCAAATACCAAAAACCACTTCTTAGGTACTATATATGCACATTATCTTTTATAAATCACAAATAACTTTCACATTTCATCAAATTTTTGTATGTGCAATTTTCTATATCATCAAAACATATTTTAGAACAATGAGCCATCATTGTCCATATCATCAAGACAATGAACCATTTCTAAAATATGAGTTCTATTTGTACATTTAGCTACCCCATTTTATTTAGAGTTATAGGGAACTTTTCTATTGATTTAAATAATAACATAATTTTTAGAAAATGACTCAAATGCATGATTAAAATATTCACTCCAATTATTCATTCTAAAGAAATTGATTCTTTTTCCACTTTTATTTTCAACTAATGCTTGCAATTTTTGAAAAACTTCAAATGTTCCATTCTTCCTTTCGAGGAAATAAAATCACGGTCTTCTACTATAATAATAAATAAACATAAGAAGATATATATCCCATATAAGTGAAGGATATCTTAGCTCAAATAAATTAGTTAGATCTAGTTGTAATGGATGATTATCTCCTCATGCTTTAGTTCAATCAAAAGGATCTTGGTGATGTTTCCCTAGAACACATCCTTCACAAACAACTTCAGAGGATTAATTTTTTGTTAATCCTCCAAATATATCTATTCTAATAATACCTTGCAATTTTCTATTATATATATGTCCAAGTCCAACATGCCAATGTTTTGACATGTAATTACCTTGGGAAATATAAGAATGAGAGTACGTAAATTCATCATCAACAAATCCCATAGAATTAACTAGACTCTATTCATAATCAAATCTACTTGAATAACAATTATATTGCTTAGGTATTTTTTATCTCTAATAAGAACTTGATCAGTAGTGACAAAAAAAACATATCCATCTTGAAATATTTTGTATACTTAAATAAGTTTCACCCCTTGTCCTTGAATGTGTAAAATATTTACAAAGACCCAATTGTTATATTAGCAGTTCCTGTCACTAGAACTGCAAGTTTTATTTTATTTTAAATAGTATTCTCTTGATCTAAATATTTCATTTATAAAAATCAATATGAACATTCCTATAACCAGTCATGTAAAATGATGTCCCTAAATCTAAAATCCATTCTTAACTAGAATCTGAAGCAAATCATCCCCCCTTAACATTACATTTAATTTTAGGTGTAGCAATTACCTAATTACTTGTTTTCTCTTTCCTTTTTTGGGAGATAGTCACAAACCTTTCTTTCTTGTTCTTGTATGCATGCCTTTCATTAACCTTCTTTTTCAAAAAAAATTTCTCCATGTATTTTTTTCCACCATAATAAATGCAAATAATGGGTTTTCTTCCAACTTGTATTTCTACACCATCATTTTTATAAAAATGGTTAGAACCTTCATTATTTTGAAATTTATTATATCCTCTCAAATTCTTCTTTCTATGATTTCTAAAGACTTTACTTTTGACTACATTTGCATAATATTTATTAATATATCCCTCTTTAATAAGCTAATCTTCTTCATCTAAATTGCACTTACAAAATTGATCAAATGTTTGTTGTGGAACATTAGGATTTAGTTGAATAACCGATTTCCTTGATTCCCTAAATACCTTGTACAATTGAGAGATATTTATTTCAATTGTTGCAATCAACTAAAAATCTTTTATTTGCATACTTAACACCTATTTTCATCAATATAATTAACCTATTTGTTTTGCAATCTCTCAAAGGATCATTTCAAAACTTCATGCAAAAACATATGATTATGACTGAATAGAAATAAACCTCATGGGAATATTCCACCAATGAAGGCATCCATAGTCCAAATTTATATCTAATGACTGCATCTTTCAACAAAATATTATCTAAAAACACTCACCTAGACAACTTTTGTAGCTACAATTTCCATTAATGACACTAGCTAGAGGATCTCTATGGCATTGGATAAGAAAATAAATTTAAAATGAGAAGATAATTTAGTATATTTAATTTATTATGTGGGAAGATAATTTCTTCCACAACTACCTTTCTAATGGCCCTTTGAATCATAATGTTTTTACATTTAAAATCCATAGAATGAGAGTCATCATTAATGTCCTCTAAAGGTTACATCTCCCAATGGTTTGGCATGATCAAAATGATTTAATTTCAAGGAATATATTCCTTGTGGAATTTGTACCATGTCAAACATGAAGGAAAAAAATTTGAGTTAAAAGAGAGATAAAAAAATGATAGTGCACTATTAAGTTTTCCAACTGACTCATGTGTCATACTTGTGTTGGAAATATTCAGGACTAACAAGGTTACTGAGAGGGGAGGGGTGAATTCGTAAACTTAAAAAATTTAAACCAATTCTGCATAATAACAAATTCACCATTCTTTCATCTTCTTTACTGTATGCATGAAAAGATTAACACAATGATTTGGTGACCCAGAAACCTTTCAATTTGAAAGTAAAACTGGGGTGGGGATGATACCCATGAAACTTCAATATTGCAGTATAAAGTTGGCCAGTTAAGGCTTACAATGATCACTTCTGGTGATCTGCCCTGTTAGGAGCAAGTAGGACTGCTAGATCCACCTTGTTAGAGGATTTACAAACATACAATGAAGTATGCACTCTGTTAGGAGATTTACAAAAGACTTTTAAGTCTACCTTATTAAAGGATTTGCAAACCGATTCACCTGTTAAGATGAAGCAGTGGATCTGCTTGCAACTGGTTTGCTGATTAGATCTTATGTATTGATCACTTGATGTGATGGATATATCTTTGCTGCTCCTTGATAACCTTGTTGAATACTCTACTGTTGATTCTCTTACAATTTTCTTAATTACATTCTTACTTAGCTATTTTGCAAATGGCACAATACATTACATATATACCATTCCAATATTTACAGCAACAAGGTCGGCTGAACACAAGTGGACAAAACATTACTGAGTCGGCCAGATAGTAGAAAACTCAGGTTCCTCAAACTCACTCGGTGACCTTCTGACACTCGGCATCCACTGCAATACACTACATCGTTATGTACTCGATAAGAGCAGGGGCTCTGTCCATACTAATCACTCTGAGTAGCTTGGAACTTGGTAACCACTGGTGACTTGGTAAACATTGTGTCACTTAGTAGAAACTAACTCCGATGATTCACTTGGTAAGCACTGAATACTTCTTTTACCTTTCTATCTTGGTAATCATAGAAACCTTCATTTACCTTCCTAACTTGATAAACACTAGATCCATTGTTTACCTTCTTGACTCGATAAATACTAAATCCTTTGTTTACCTTCTTGACTCGGTAAACACTAAATCCTTCGTTTACCTTCCTGACTCGATAAACACTAAATCCTTCGTTTACCTTCCTGACTCGGTAAACACTAAATCCTTTTTTTACCTTCCTGACTCGATAAACACTAAATCCTTCATTTACCTTCCTGACTCGGTAAACACTACTGAACATACTTGGTAAACAACGAATGCTCGGTATGAACTGTAAACTGAGTGATGAACTCGGTAAGCATTCAGAATCAAATAAGTGTTGTAACTAATGAAAAATGTATCATTATTCCAACAACTTGATCATTTTCTTTAACCTTCTAACTTCATAATATTGATCATTTACCATAACATTCCCACTCTACTAATTCTTCCTCTCAAAAGTACTTTAATGGACACATCTATCGTTTCTTTTTGACAAATAAATAACTATATCCTTCATAATGTCTTGAAACGTATTACACTGTTCCATGTCCATTTGCACATTGCCATGATCTTTTGATTTCAGCATATCTAATAAAGTATCAACTAATTCCATATAATCTAATAAGTTTTTCCCCCATTATTCACTCAAGGAATTTTAAAAAGAATATCCAATTGATAAGTATAAACATAAGAAGAGGGACTGCTCCATGAGTTTTCCAAAAATTTGATACTACCCCCTTGTTCACTTCCCATGGGACATATTTATAAATAATTTCTCTACACAATATTTGACATAGTACAAGACCTAGTGAATACTCAAAGGAGATAACCAAGCCCCTAGCTAGCAACCATAAAGGAAACACAACACCAGATACAAGATCTAATACCAAAATCCACTTCTTTATTCATACAAAAAATAGTGACATACAATGTGTCAAGTTTTAAGGTCTTTTTAGTTATGATCAATACAAAGGAATTACAATAATAATTTTGAATGATCTTACAACATCCAAATAATCCCAACCCTAGCCATACTAGATTTGGAACAACACAATAATATGGTAGAAACTCTAAGAAAAATCTAAACTTGTGGTCACAAGCTACCAAGAAACCTACTTGTCTCCTAAGCACATTCTTCACTACTATCTCTTCTCATAATTTGCAGCTCTAGATTACTTTTTTGATCTCTTCTCTCCAGTGCATTTACTTCACTCAATCTACTCCACTTTCTAATTACTATGCAGACCAATCTTTTATACTTGCACAACCACAAGTTGACCTATTCTAACTATAATCATCTAGAAGCCAAATAGATGCAACATTACTTAGTTGGCTTATAAAAATTATTAAGTTCACATATGAGAAACATCTAAGACCCTAAATACATCCTCATACATCCTATGATTGATCCACATAATAATCATGTGCAACAAATATTAAATGCATAGGTTAACTGATCAAATAACCCAAGACATAGATCGAGTGAACTAAATGACCATGCATTAGCACCAACTTGATACCAATTTGTATGGATAGAAAGAATCCACAACATATTTTCCATAGTTTAGCCGCTATACTAGGAAAGATTCATAAGAGATTCTAACTTTAGAAAAGACACATACAAGTCTCGTAGGCATAGGGACACTATAAGAAAATCTGGTCTCTAGGCTATAGGACCCTTCACAAAGGAAAAACCTATTAGAAAAAGACATACCTCTTTTCATTAGAGTTTCTATTATGAGAACTTTGTTCTAAAGTAGAAGCTCAAGGGGAAAAAATGGATATTAGATGTTGTGCTAGGATTCTACAAAGCATATATATGTGATGCCACATAATAAGAACAACTAGCACTACATTCTCAAACAACCCTACCAAGTTCATTCACATCCAACATTAAAAAATTTAGATCAATCATTAGGGAAACAAAACTAGGATCAAGGGCTATGAGAGCCACCTATCTACCATTCTGTTAATCGTCTAAGACCTATGACCTGAGCCAAATATTACATATTTCCTTGAAGGGTTAAAACCCCACCAAAAAAGAAATTGGTTCCCAAAAAATACATATCTTCCTAAAAATCCACACCAATACTGTCATGGTTCTCTTTCCATGTAGATCTAGACTTGATTAACTCTTTACCTTATTGGATGTTATTCCATATTTGTTCGACCTATGAACAAGATTTTGGCAGCCTAGGAACTTTTTAATGTTCATATTATTTATTAGGTACTTACTATTCAGGATTTTCTTTGAATGTTTTTTGTCTTGAAACATTTTAGCTATAGATTTTTTGCCAAGCACCTAGTGCTAGCTCTTTTTTTCTCCTCAATTCATGACCATAGAAAATTCCTCAAAACTTTTTAAATGGTATCTAAGAGCTACCTATCATTTTAAATAGATTGAGAGAATAAACTAGATTTTTTTTTTAAACTTGACTTAAGAAGTTAAAGTTTTCATACTTGGCTAAGTAGTGTGCCTTTCCAACTAGCCAAATTTGAATTGAATCTATCAACCAACTTAGCCTAGAAGGCCTTTGGGTAAAAGCAAAAACCCATGTCACCCTTTTGTAAAGGAAAAGGCTAACAAAAGTATAATTGTTCACTTTAAAGACATAAAATCAGTATTATTAGTTAAATTTAAAATAAACTAAACTAATGAAATGTGTGGAAAATTATAATTTTAAGATTATAATTTTTAATAATTATTTGGAATAAAAATTAATATATTTTCCTAATTTTTATAGATAATTTTATAGTTTTTGAAAATGCTAAAAATTAGGGGTTTAGTTTCTAGCACAAAAGTATATGGAAAAAAAACCTATTTCCATTTAAACTTAGACTATCTTATAGATAACATATATATCTATAATAGTAAAAAATGTAAAATAGCTTTAGACCTATATTTTCTCTTTTATAATGATTCAAATTTTAAGTCACCTTAAATCGATAGTTTTCATCTCCCACCACATTTCTCAAAACAAATCAATTCTCACCAGAAGAAAAGTTATACATTTTGGAAGAGGATTCTCTCCTCTAAAACTTCGTATAATTTTTAATTTTTTTTAATATGATTTAATATTATTTTCTCAAAATCAACATCTTTTCAAGTGTTAAAATATGTCCTTTTAAAATTTTTTAATTATAATATACTAAATCTAATTAAAATACTATAAACTCTATATGAGAATATTCTTGATTTTGAGTTCTATAAAATGGTGTTTATATGTTACTAAAAAATATCATAAAGAGTAGTAAGAGTTATTGAAACCTCACTTTTCTAAAATAATTTAATTTCTTTAGTAATTGGATACAAACTAGTATAAAACATGCATTCAATAGACATTTCCACTTAGAAAAGTGTGAGACCATATATAACTTAGCTATAATGAATTTATCTAGATCATATGTTTGAACAAAATTAATATTTTCATAGAAATATTCAAATTCATTACTTTTGATAAGTCAGCTTAAAAGGTGACACAACTTTGTACTTTTACCCCTCTAGAGGTTTCAACCCTAAATGAAGTCCCAAATAGGAAGCTGGAAAGATCTCAACTTTACACTCCAAACTTCTTGCAATCTTTTCTTGTCCAAGGATAGGGGTATCGACAAAGAAGATAGATATTTTGTCCTAGCTAATCAATTGAGTTGAATCCTTAGATACACCTAAAAATATTATTTAAATATTCTTTCTCCCTTGATCAAGGATTCCCACCATCCTAATTTTGTTATAAAAAAAAATCTCATGAGAGCAAGTAAGTTCATAGGAAGATGGATTAAAACAAGAAATTAATCCTTTACATGCATGAGCACTAATATATCTTCCCAGGATCTCTACCATAGTCACAAAAATAATGGAAGAGAGAGGATCTCCATGTCCCAATCCTCTATAGCATTTGAGTTCTTTTTCAAATGATACATTAACAATGACCATAGATCAAATAGTCCCACTCAGCTGGATAAAATGCTGAGTAAAATTTCTTGAAAGAAAAATTCTTCAAAACTTTGAATATAGAGCCCTATTGAACTCTATCATAAGCCTTAGAAAAATCTAGATTGAGCTGAAAACCTTGAGGATTCAAACTATTGGTAGAATGAATCACCTCATAAACATTCATGATGGACTCTAAAATTTACAAGCTCAACACAACTATTGTGTTGAGGGAGAAAAAATGGAAGGTAAAATAGTCAATAATCTAGAATTTAGAACTTTATATAACACCCTATAAATTGAATTTCACAAACTTATTAGCCAAAAATATTCCACAATTCTACCACCCTCTTTTTAAAGAATCAAAATATTGGAGGTGGAATTGAGTTCCTTAAGAAGTTTATAGGATGAAAAAATAAATCTTTAACTTACAAAGACACCCCTAACACAATTGACTTCGAAAAGTGTTGAAAGAATAACATCAAGAATCCATTAGGTTTCAAGGAATTTTTTCCTTCAAAAGAAAATACCACTCTTTAAAAATTTTCCACATAGGGAATGACAACCAACATTTTGTTTATACCTAACAAAGAAGTAATGTAGACCAAGAGTTGACTCTAACATATCGGAAAAATATTAACATCTTTTTAAAGTAGATTAGAGAAGAAATCATCAAAAGCCTTAGAGATATCCCCATCAAGGTGTACATCTCCATTGTGAGTAGAAATATTCAAAATTCTAATATAAGCTCTATGTTTTGATGTTGTGTGATGAAAAACCTATCTTGTCTTCAATTTTCAACTAGAGGGATGTTGATCTTCATCTCCAATAAAGCTCCTCTTTCGTGATAATATCATGATACTTCATTAGAAGATATTTTTCCTTTTTAGCATAAAACTGAGAATCACTTCATCTTGAATAGACTTTTGAACTTCATCCACACCATCTTTAATTTTATTTTTTTTAAAGGAAAATATCCCTGAAAGTCTCCTTGCTATAAGATTTGACTTCATTTTAATATGACTAAGTTTCTTAGCAATATTATACATGGCTGACCCTTTTAGCTGCACATTCAACCAGTCCTAGACAAGAGAATAAAAATTGGGATGTTCCAAGCACATCCTTTGAAACTTGGAAGGAAAATTGTGTTTGATCATAATGGAATCAACTAGCAGTGAAATTGAGGAGTGATTAGACCATACCTTGGTAATAAAGGAGAGAAAAAAATGAAATATATTAAAAGATTCACCCAAAATAATGCATGCATATTGATAAAATCCATGAAGTCTATGCTATCATCTAGATGTGCTTGGGTAGAAATGTTTGTCATTTTAACATTATAACTCAAGGGGGAGTTAAAATCATCAATAAATAGTTGGGTATGTGCAAGATCATGATGAGCCAAAAAGTGGTGATATCAAAGAAAATTACTTTTCATCTAAATTTGATGAAATAAAAATGTTTTCCTAAGGAAATTATTAGCTCTCCATCAATATAATTATTTTCAAATTATGAGTTCAATACGTAATTATTACTTATTTTCTAATGGGTTTACCTATAAAGTGTTGATTTACACATTGATTGGAAAACAAATTTTAATTTTGAATAAGTTAAGGTGGTCTGACATAGCAATTTTTTAATTTTAAACAATATTGTAGCAAAAAAATCAAAATTAATTATTTCCTTTGAATAAAATTAAAACAATATATGCATCACATCTTGGTACGAGTCTACTTCTTATATCTAGAATCTTAAAAAAATATTATCATTTCATTGTGATTAAGGTGGTTAGAAATACAACTACTTCTTATTTTTTCTTAATTATTTTTGTACTTTTGCATTGAAATTCAACATTTTAACCAATTCAATTTATTTTTTTTATTAAAAACGTGGTAGTATTTTAGAAACCACATTTAGTTTACAACAAATTCTATTCTTACAAATTTTTGATATAAGGCTCATAACTAGTTTAAGATTTCACATCATGTTGATTAACATTGATGTCCTGATTTTGCATTCTCACTTAAGGTCATAGTTTGGCCAACCATGATCTTGCACTTACCCAACTATGCAATTTCAATGGTATTTTTTTCAAAATACCCCAACCTTTTGCCAAAGGCCAACCTCAAATTTTTGGAATTAGGAGCTCATAGACATTAGAAAGAATCCAAGAGAAATTGTATCTAATGTGGGAAAACTTAATACAAAATATATTATTTTCAACCAAAAGGACCTCACCTTGAATGAGAAAAGTATTCTAGAAGATAGCTACAGCTCCTAAGGATCCTTCAAAATCAACCTTACTACTTTACCATTCCTAAAGAGAGAATGGAATTCAACTTTAACTCTACACATCATGATTTCTTGGATTAACAACACATCTAATTTGTGATCCTAAACCACATTCTTCACTAAATCTTTCTTATGTGTGGCATTCAATCCCCTTATATTCCATGAAATAATCTTTATTTAGAAATAAGGGAGCATATCTCCTTGATGGTTCTTTGTTTTGCATCTACAATGTCTTCTCTACTAGTAGACTTTTGATCCTACTTTTTATTGGTCTTACCTAGGCCTAATTTAGATTTCCTTTGATATCTAATTTTATTAGATTATAGGTTACTTTTTTGATGAACACAAGAACTTTTTGCTTAAATTTTCTCCTATGAATTACAAACTTTCAAGGTTGATCAAAAGAAGAAAGAAGAGTTTAGTTGAACTAACTATCTAGACTCTTGGCCCAGTAGACAGAAACAAGTTTTGGGTACTTGAGAAAGGATCTCAGTAAAAATAGAGGACTTCTAGGGCTAAACCCTTGAATCCAAAAATTTCACAACTACCTCTAAACAAGGGATAAAAAGGTCTAATAATTACCACTTGGAAATTTTGGATCAACCCATTTGAAGAAGGAGAAACTACTAATTTAACCACACCCACCCCAAAGGGCTATGATCTTTTGAGAAAATCCTCTCCAATTACTTCCTCTTCTACTCCATCTATCAAATCATCTCAAAGAAGAAGCTAGTCCTCTAGAAGATTTATTTTCTAAGAAAGTGATATCTCTTTCTTCAGTTCTATGTTAAAAATGTAGTCATCACTTGGGTAGATAGAGAACCAAAACCTTGAAGGCTCTATTGAAACATTCCAATAGAGAGATTGGAAACAACAAGAGAGTCTTCCAAAACCACTTCGTTTAGTGAGACAGGAATACTATGAATCCCTTGACTCTTCACCTCCGCCAAAGCATCATTCCTAGGAGAGGGAGCTACTTATGGGATCATTACTTTTCCTATCCTTGAGGAGGATGACGTCGAGAAGCCTTCATGAATTTTTTTGGATAGTTTTCAGCCCAGTGACTTGTGCTATCTCAAATAAAGAAAGAAAAGGAAAGGGTTTCAAATTACACCTCTTGTTTAAGAATCTCCTATTTAGGTAAAAGCATAGGTCCGTGTCACCTCTTAGGAGCTCTAAAACTATTTTGGTCTAATCTTATTTTACTATCAAAACTCAACTTTTCTTAAAAACTAAAAATACCCTTTTATAGATCTCAAAGTCAATATCATCATTATATAAATTTCTTAGTGTTTTTCTTAGTTATAATATGTTATAATTCTAAAATATTATAAGAGGGCATTTTAACATTTGAGAAGATGCTCCCATAGAAAAGGAAAAAAATGGTTAGTCATATCAAGAGAATTTAAACTTTATATTTATCCCTAGAGGAGAGAGTCATTTTCAAGAATATGTAATACTATTTTCAAAAAGGTGTGGATTTTATACTGAAGTTTTGATGGGAGGAAAAACCTATTGATTTTTGATATGCTCAACCTTGAGTACTTATAACAAATAGAATATACATTAAATACCAATATTTCATTTTTTGTTCTCTTTCTATACATGTCATCTATAACATGTCTTAAAATCAGAACCAAAAATGATGATTTGCATATACTTGTTTTACAAAAATTAAACCCTATATTTTTTGGAGGTTAACAAAAGGAATTTTTTTTTTTTTTTTTCAAAATAGATATTTTGTCAAAAAAATAAAAAAAAATAAAAGCATAATATTCATCTAATTCCACATATTTCAGCAATTTACATCATCTTCAAATCCTCAACACAAATACAGTTTGATGTCATTAAAGCTGAATAGTTTACATTCTGGGATCCATTTCCTTCATAATAGATGTCATAGGCTTCTATTTTTACCCACTTTGATCATGATAGATGTCACAGGCTTCTATTTTTACCGAATTGACCAAAATAAGAAGTGTTGGTTTTGAAAACTGGTTTGATCAAAAACTCCACTAGTAAATCAAGGATTCTCACCAAAATTGGGAGAAAGGCAAAAAAGATTCCTCAAAGTTCCATTTGTGAGTCCACTTATGAATAGATAGAGGTATCTTTCCAATCATCTAAGGTCCCCCACAAAGTATTTGGCTACAATCCTCTTTACTATAAAGTTCAATGGACAATAAAGTTTTGGGAAGGGTTGCTATGTCAACTTCTCCTTCCAAATTCTAGTTTTTTTAAGATATGGAACCAAACTTTCTCAATATTGGGACAAGATCCAAGAAACTTACTTATATGGGTCCATTTGGTTCATGGAAGATGTCAAGAATGGGCTTTCCATAATATGGATTTGAAAAAATTGCATTTATTTTTAAAAAATCACAAAATGGAATTAGAATACCACACTTCTAATTTTTCCTCAAAACTAGGTTACCAGAATTCCCACTAGCAACTATGTGAATTGGAAATCAAATCCTGGTTACAATTTTTGAGGAGTATAAAAAAATTAGATTTGACTATTTTTTTGAGTCCACCTAAAGCTTTGAATGTGTTGTACTATAACATTTTATACCTAGATCTATCTTGGAGTAAAAATATTAGGTATGTCATAGGGGATTTTAATTTCTTAAGGTTTAGAAAGGTTGAGCAGTATTACATGATTTACTTCTCTCTGTAAATTTCATAAGAGTTTCAATGTTTATTCCCAATATTTTTAAATTTAATTTAAAAAAATATTGTCTATACTATCAAATCATAAATATTTTATATAAATTTTATGGTCTTGTGTTGATACAATATTGCAACCAACCCCTAAGTAAAATGTTTGAGGGTTTTCAAAGTTGTAATAGTAGAGCAGGGGAAAATAATTCATATACTTTCATAAGTTAATAAAATTTAATCATTTATTTTTAGTATGATTTCATAATCTTCTAATGTGTGAGCTTATGCTCCACTATGGTTCTAAAGATTAATTTCACTATTACCTTCAACAAACCCCAAATGGATGCTACATGAGTTTCTATTTTATAATGAGTAGATGTATTTCTATTTTATCACTCAGTTAATATTGTTATTTTCATTCTACTTATGTCTTTGACTCCAAATTTAAGCTCACAAGATTATAATTTTCTTAGAGAACATTATTAGAAATGTAGTAGAGGAATCATATAAGAACAAGAGTAAAAAGTGAGAAAGATGTCAATTTGTCAGAGATATATTATCTAATTATGAATTTAAACTATTTCATGTGAATGGTGTTAGAGATTGTATTATGCATTTAAGCCATTACATCTTAATGATGTTATAGATCTAATATTTTATTCTAATTTAAAAAAATTGCATGATTGTATGTTCTAATTCGAATTCCTATTTGAGGAGATAAATATGTAAAAATTTATCTTCTTTGTCATCTTTGAAGTGAAATAACTGGTTCAAGTAAAATCCCAAAAATACAAATGAATATTTGTAAAACCTTGATTTGGTTAAATTGAGATAGGTAGGAATCTTTATTTTCAAAATACCATGAATCAAATAAACTATAAGTGTTAATTTTAAAGCTGAAATGGAAGAATAAAGAAGAGGAACTTGAAAACTCCCCATTCTAGAAGCCCACTTTTATAGGTTCAACCAAACTTGAATATTTTTTTTTGTCCAAGGTGGCCCCAAACATTCCCACTTCAATATCCTTATCATAGGACCCTTATATCACCCTTTCATAGCCACCTTGTGTCCTTCTTTGTCAATATTGGTAGCAACACTTGAAGGGAGAAGGATTGCCTCCACAAACACCCCTACTAAAGTTGCCCTATTATTTTGGTGTTGGATTAGAATTTAGACACACACACACACACACACACACACACAAACACATATATATGTATATATCTACATATGTATACATGTATACATATACATATATATACATGTATACATATACATACATATATATATGTGTGTGTGTGTGTGTGTGTGTGTGTGTGTGTGTGTATCTATATGTATACACACACACACACACACACACATATAAATTCTAATCTTGTACAAGGACTCAATCAGGAAAGAACTATAGAAGAAAAATTGGTATCATTGTCTAGTACATAGTATAAACCTAATAACCTTTTGAAACCCAATTCTACATCAGATTAGTTAAATGTAGATTGTATACATCTAAAGCCACTCAATGCAAAATGATTTTTCTCTCACAAACTAGAATTGCAAAATTTCTCATTTCTATAAACCAATTGACAACCAATAATCCCATAATATGTTGCACCCTAATTCCCATATGCCTACTATCCATAATCTAGAGATGGAGAAAATATCCTTCGTACGAATGTTGTCATGTCTTAACTAACTCACTATTAATAATTTTTGCCAATCTTAGATGAGCATCGAGAATAGTAGCCACTTCATGCTCATGTGTTGAAATATCATCATAGTCTAAGTTTGATAGGTAGTTTGGAGCTTGGCTCCCTCCTAAAATATATTCAAAAAGATAGATTCTTGAAAAGAGTCAACCAACCTTCAAACTTGTTTAAAAATATAAGCTAAATTTCAATTATGCATGACTTTAGTAAAGCAAGCATGGATTGTAATGAGGCAGTCACCTTAAACATGAACCTAGGTAAGATTGAGAGAAGCAACAAGAACTAGACCTTGTAGTAAGACATAGAATTCTTCTTCTTAAAACCTTGATTATTGAATTAAAGTATTGTCATTAGTTGGATCATGAGTTATCCATTAAAGACCTTGAACATGATGTTGTCTCAATTTATTTTAATAGAGTTCCTAGATAAATGGGTCTCGATTGAGTTAAATATCAATCCAAGAAGTAGCATATAAAATATTAATCTTTCCTTCAATATTTATCAGCTTTCTAGGAAAGTCTATTATGATCTTATATTAACAAGATATTGGTGAGTCTCCTTTCAACAAGGAAGAATTAGGATACAATCTTCGATTTTTTTTATCTTAACCTATTAAACCCATTCTACAAAATTATATAAAAAACATTATCCATAAGGACTAAAAAGACTATTAAAGAGATATCTAGAACAAATATGATTCCTTGGTAGAATATTAATTCTTGATGATTGTATGTCATCTTTGAAAACTATTTAATGGGCCCAACAATCTGCACGAAATGGTCTATCCTATAAAACCAACTTTGATAAACTATGTTATAGAATAAAATGGAGTTTTGTCCTTATTAAACTAGAATTATTGGGTTTTGTGCTAAAATTATGCAAGAATGTAAAAGAGTCTCTTTCACGATGCCAATTTTTAGTTGGCTATAAATAACTTGCATTTTGAATGTTTTCTATGTAAAACTCAATCATAGAGGCCTATTATTTAACTATCATTATCAATGTTCTAATCATAGATGTTCTTGGTGATTTTCTACTTACATATAGACAAATAAATTGGATACATGTATTTTAAATCCTAATATGGTTCTTGTTTTGGATGTTTTAAACTTATACTACATATATTTTTTCTAAATGATATTAAAATGTTTCTATTCAATCAAAATTATGGATACATAATATTTAACTTCAATCCACGTGTAGATTGGGTTTATCAAATCCTTGGAATAAGATATTATATTGAGTTTGTTTATAGATATTGACATTGAATATTTTTATGTAAAATAAGATATTATCCACTTTCTAGCTTTACCACTCTGCAACTTTTTCACCCTAGGCCTCCTTCCTGCCTCCATGCCCTCTAAGTCTTGGGAGGGATGGATCCCCCCTCGACCTCTCCCCTTCCCACCAATTGGAACCGACCCCTATTTTCCTAGATTTAGGGTTGGTCACAAAATATTAGAATTGATGTTTCCATCTACTAGAGGACACTACTATTATGATGAAACTTGGTGTTGTTCCTAATGAATTAGCTTGCTTGAGCCCCAAACCCTTAGGTAGTCCCATCGTAATGGTGTTCCCAAAGTCAAACTAGTTGGGGGCTATTGTTGGATCCTAGACTTTAGTAGATTTTGGTGCAAAACCCACATTCTCCTTACGACCCACTTGACCTCTGATTTCTTTACTTGATTCTATTCTAGATTTGATTTCCTTAGGGTTTACCCTTTGCCTTATTGAAATTTTGTCTCTTTCTGACCTACAGTGGATATGGTCTAAAAAAGATGCTCAACAAACTAGAAACTAATGAGTTTTTTATCCATCTTTGCGATGGCTAGGGCATTTTTCTTATTTAGCTTCATGGCTAAAAAGGACTAGGATTCGATCATGGTTGGATCTTGGAACTTTGGTAGACACCACTTGATGTTGGGAAAATGGAAAATAGGTTTTAACCTAGAGATTGACTTCTACAGATCCACCGTAGTCTGGATATGCTTGTGTGGGCTCCCCTTGGAATTCCTAGATGTGTGTGTTTTTAGATGGATTGGTAGCTTCTTTAGATGGTTCATAAAAATGGACATGATGATTGGTTCAAAGACCAAACTGGGTTTCCCAAGGATCTATGTGAATGTGGGAATGAATAAACTCCTACCAAGCATAGAAGACCTAAAGTCTAAATGGGGGACCTAGTCACAATTATTGGTTTATGAGAATGTTGTTCCTTTCTACAAGAAATTTAAAAACTATTGCCATCTTTTTATGGGGAGCCCAAAGAGTGAGAAACTCAAGAACAAGGTCTCATCCCTAGGTGTGGAGGTGGTTGAAAGTTAGAAAATAGCTAAAAGGGTCGTTGTACCCAAAACCTAGGAAAACATAGAATTAATAGGTTCCACCAAAACTTTTGTAGGGGATCCTCAGCTAAAATGGAAGCCCTTGCATTGATGAGAGTACCAAAACTCCTATGAAAGTGAAGGATGTAGTGCAAGGTGAGGGGATGACTGATTTATTGGACATTGTTACTCATGAAGAGGTGGAGATTGTTGACATGCAAATCTTTGAAAAGCTGCATCTAGGACATGCTTTGTTTGCCAAAGAAATGGTTGTTGAGAGGGTTGTGAGCTACTACAACCCACCACTTGACTTGTGGGCTATCTCACAAATGAAGCCCTTGTGGTTTCCCTTCTAGGTATTGTTGAAGTCTTTTCCCCTAGTTTTGAGGGCCCAACCCTTGATTTCCTTAGCAATGAAATTGAATGGATGGTTGTGAAGAGAAAGATTAGAGGAGAGAATATGGAAGATGTTGGATTAACTATGAGGATTGGAAGACCTTTGATCAAGAACATCCATCAAAAGAAAATGCAAAATGATATTACACAAGGGAAACAAAAAACCTTGAAGGAAACCCAGAACCATAAAAGATGAAGATCATGTTGGTTTAAATAATAATTTTGACAGCTGAGTGTCAATACACTTAACCATTTTTCACTATACATGTCGAGCAAAGAGTAGGTGTCAAGTAATATGAAGTGTTGAGCTATATCAAGTGCCGAGCTATAACAAGTTTCGAGTAACATACGGTGCCGAGTGATATCAAGTGCCGAGTAACATTACGTGTCGAGTGATATCAAGTGCCGAGTAATAACAAGTGTCGAGTAACATAAGGTGCTGAGTGATACAGTTTTTTTTAGATGTCGAGCTATCAAAGAAACAGCATGTGCCGAGCATCAGTAATGCCTTAGGAGACAAGTAACTCAAGATATCAGCATAAGAGTTTGTAATTGCACAAACCATGATGTAAACCATTTTTGTAGCTGACATAAGATAAATCTCGTAAGATATAGAGATAAGAATGTATCTTTTACATTTTCTATGCAATCTGCATGCAGCCAATTGGAAAATTGGAAAGGCATGCAACCAATTAGAAAAAGGCAACTATTGAGCGGGGAATTAAGATTCAATGTGGATCGTAGATCCATATCTAACCCTAAGTCTTCGAAGTCTTTTTAAGGAAGATTAAAATTTCATTAAAAGAGAGAGATAAGAGAAGGAGAGCAGTGTTAAAGGAAATAGAATTCAATGAAAGGAGACATAGAAAGTAAGAGCAGCAATTCAATAATTAGTTGATCAAAATAAAGAAAAATAGAAAAATAGAAATTAGATCTCAAAGGATCAAAATCAGAGAAAGAGACAAAACAAGTACCTGCATTCAACAATCAAGGATTGCAAACTATCAAGTTTATAATACCTAATACTCTCTTACCATTGGATTAGCAAGGAAATCCTATGTAGATAGGTTGGCTTAACAGCTATTTGTAGATCCTTATCAAAAGGTGATTAAATCCTTTAACAGGGTGACACTTCATGTTAAGTGTTTGAAATCCTTTAACCAGGTCACTATTGACATAGTCTAAAGCCTCTAACAGGGTAGGCCTTTAATATGGCTGACCATCAGAAGTGGTTGAACAATATTGCTGCAGTAATTTTTGTGGGTATCTTCCCCACCCCAGTTTTACCTTCTTATTCCTAGAGGGTTTCTGGGTTACCAAATTCTAGTGTTATGTGTTGTTGATGCATGTCTTAATTTCATGTTTTCTTGATGTATTTACATGCATACAATTTACTTTCAGTTAAAAATTATATTGGTTAAAGTATAATACTTATGATTCAGCCCCCACACCCCCCCTCTCATAAGTATTCTTTCCATATTTGAATATTCCAAAAATTGATATCAGAGTGGATTAGGTTCTCACAAGAAAAAGCCTAATAGCTTGGAGGAAAAGATTTAAAGATGGAAATTTTCAAACTTGGAAAGATCATTGAAAATTAGGTGATAGATGTGCAACTTGCTCTGCATAGCTTGGAGGAATCTAGAAACAAGTTGAGAAACTCATTGAAAAGAAGGAAGGATCTATCCATAGCCAAAAATGAGATAAACTACAAGGAGATTGATACCACAAACATATTTTCCAATGGAGATACTAAAGAGTTTGATGTAGCAATTGCAAAACTGATGGAGGAAAAAAAAGCTCAAGTAGATGAGATAAGATCTCTTAAGATGGAACATGAATCACAGGCAATAATGTTATGTGAAATCACTAAACAAAAGAAAAGAGTAGTTGAAGATAAAACCATGATGGAAAATGACAAAAGAAATCTTGCAAATAGGCTTGAAGAAAAATGTACTGAATTGACAAGGATCTCAAACATGTAGATGGATACACTTGCCCAAATGATGAACCTTCATCATGAACTTAATGTGAAAGACATTGAGATCTCTACACTAAAAATGTAGAATGAACAATTATAGAATGACTTAAGAAGAGAAAAGGAAATTTCAGAAAACTTCAATAAACCCAATGAAGCCATCAAGTATTTTGAGCAATTACTGAAATCTCCAAGATCAACCCATGATACATTAGGACTTGGATACAACAACACTGAAGTTGGAGAATCATCAAAGAGTGCAGAACAAAGAAGCGACAAAGGTAAAAATCTCAAACCTACATGTCATTTATGTGGAAGGAAAGGACATACATCTAATGTATATAGAAGCAAGAATGCCCATCAGCATGATAAACCTAAGAGTATGAACCATTTCATAACTGCAAGAAGCAAGGTCATCAAGCATATGAATGTAGAACCAAGACTATTAAGACATCAAGATTTGAGGGTCACTGTCATAATTGCAAGAAATATGGACATAGAGCTTTTGAATGCAGATCAAAGCCTATGTGGACATCAAATCAACCAGCAAAGACATCAAACCATGAATTTTGGGATTACAACACCAGGTACAGTTGTCACTATTGTCAAGAATATGGAAATACACCCCAGAATTGCATAAGAACACATTTCAGGGAGAACTATAAAAGATGGTTGAGTCAAACCACATGTTTCAATTGCTTAAAAACTGGTCATGTTAGAAGGAATTGTCCAACAAGGTCAAAGGTGCCAAGTTCTAAGTTCAACAATGAAAACACAAAGATAGATGTTGAACATATAAGAAGTGAGATGAATAAGACATGGAAGAAGAAAGATGAGTGCAACACATCAAGTGCAGAGATCACTTCACCTAATGGGTCAAGTGATCACACTTCATCAAATTAAGCAAGAATGGGTGTGTGGAATTGATAAAATAAGTTACATCATGTACATCAGTCCCAAGACATAGAAGAATTGCAGAGAAGAAACCAGCATAAGCAAAGATGCTAAGTCAAAATTAAGAGTCTTGCAAAATTATCTTCAGGTGTCGAGTTGCTAAGAACGATCGAGTTGATAGATGATGCCGAGCTGTAAAATATTAATGGGAGCCGAGTAGTGAAACAGAATGGGTGTTGAGTCATGTCAAAACCCTTCAAGTGTTGAGTAGATAGTTGTAAGCACACTAAGCATTAATTACTCTATTTTGAAGGGTACATAGTTTGATTTTTTATCATTTCTCACCATTCAAATGTGAAGCAAAGCTAAGAAGAGTGGAGAAGATCAAGGTCAGCTTAGAAGCCATCTATGAAGATTTTAATAGTGATTCAGCACAAGTGTCATCGATTTGAGGTATTTTACTTAAGTGCCAAGCTACGTAGAGTTTATAAATTTGTTTTAGACTATAAACCCTAGTTTGGAAAACAATGGCATCTGGGTTTGGAACCTCTAAGGGTAAAGAGAGTCATGAAATACAGTTGGTTAGTAATGAAGTCAAGCAACCTAAATTCAAGCCCATTCCAGAAGTTGCATATAAGAATGATCCTGCAAGTGCATTATCAGTTATTCTTGATAAAGTTTTTATGGTCCAAGATGTTCGTAGATGCTATAACTGCAAAATTGGAGCCATAGGAGATTTAGGGATTTACAATGCATATGACAAGCTATGTAAGAACAAGATACTGAAAGATGAGTTCTCAATAGTAGAAAGAAAAGGATTAACCAAAACCCTAGAATTTATTATTGTTTTCAAAATTGAATGGGTACGCATAGTTTTGAGTAGAATACATGATGGAGCCTTTTGGTTAGAATCAGGGCTAGTGAAATTCACCAAGAGAACTATTCATAGGGTTACTAGTATTCCAACCCTAGATCGGCCAAAGACCTTGCGTAGTGACAAAAGGGAATTAATAGAGAAAAACATGGGCGCTAAATGGAATAATAGAGGAATGACTATTGATACAGTCACAGATCCCCTACTAGATTTTGCTGTGAGAATTATTTCACACAAATTCTAACAGTCAAGCAAGTTAAATAGTTTGCCATGTATAGCAATTGATGTTGCATACAAAATAATTAAAAAGGATCATACTTATGATCTAGTAGAGCTCATGTTTCAACAGATTAATGAGAATTTGGGAGCTATGAGGAAGATCAAGTGAGCTCAGTGCAAATTTGGATAAGTTTTGGTGTGCATATTTTTCTATTTGATGAAAGAATTCCCTTCTGTAGGTAAGGTGAGATGGAGTCCAGATAAAACAATTGTTGAACAAATCAATGTATATATTGAATAGATGGGTGAAATTTTTGATGGCCAAATGACTAGTTACTTTGAGGACTTTAAATAGTCCATGAAACAAAGAATGAGGATTCCAGTGTCATTGACTGAGAAATATGAAAAATATATTTGTTTCCTTGTAGATATTGATTATACCTATATACAAGCAGTCATACCTAGAATAAGATGGCTTAGGCCACTAGGCTATGAACTCGACATTGATCAAGCCTCTGTAGAAATAACAGCCCTCCTTGCAGAAGAAGTTGATAAGAATGCAAAAAAATTTAGAACCTATGATGTTGTTAAATCAAGGGTGATAACAGATTTGAAGACTGCCTCAGTAGTAAAGAAGAAAGAAAAAATGGTGAGACAAATCAAGAGAAAATTTGGTGTTGAAGGAGATGGAATAGTAGAAGAGAAAGAAGAAGACATTGAAGATGAGGGAGATGAACCACAATGTCTGACTCAAGGGATAGGAGAAGACAAAGAGGAAAGTGCTAAGGAAGAAGAAGCCGAGGAAGCACAAGTTGAAACCAAGGTCACAAAAAGAAAGGCCACAACTCCTCCTGCTCCTCAACCCATTGGAAAGAAAGTAGTTGCTTCTGCACCAAAGAGACCTACTACAAGTGTTGTAGCACAAAAATCCCAAGAGGAGGCAAAAGAGAAGAAGAAAACTCCAAAGAAGACTACTACCAAGCCTAAGAAGAAAAGAAAATTTGTTGCCCAACCTCAAATAGATGAGGAGAAGATACAGTCAGAGGACAACAACCAATTTCAAGTGGTAAGGCACAATCCTCATACTACTATTGATAAATTATGTTCAAAAATTAGGAATGATGATTTGAAAGGTTTAAAGAACCTAAATTTTTCTAAGCTTACCAAAGTAGAGAAAAATAAATTAGAGGAATCTGTGTATGCTATGATGGCTGAATATAAGCACACACCTCTAGAATTAGATGAATCAATGCCTAAAGAATTGTATAAAATTGTAGAGGATAAATGGTATTCTTGTTTACAAATGGAAAGGGAGATAAGGGAATCAAAATTAGCAAGATTGTTGCCTAATTTAACTAAGGATCAAATAACGAATGTAGTCAAAAGGCATAACAATAGATTCACTCCCAAACATAGAGCATTCAACATTTTACAGAACAAAATTGAAGAGGTAGTTACAAAATCCACAAGTTTGTGGAAAATTGTTTACAAGAAAATAGAAGATGTGTATAATGAAGAATATAAGGCAGAGGCAAGTGCCAAGATAAAGGAGAAGAAGGCATCAAGAATCAAAGAAAAAGAAAAGGAACAAGTGGAGAAGAAGGTTGAAGAAGAAAAAGAAGAAAAGGCACATATAGAGGAGAAAAAGGAAGAAAAAGATATAGCTGAGCCACAAGATCAAAGTGTGCAAGACACACAGGTATCCCCTCCTAGTCCTCCTCATGCCACCATCACACCTGCAGAGATTATCAAAATCAAGGATGTTACAGACACTTCAAGTTGAAACATCATTCCATTAAATGCAGAGTATTTAGAAATCCTTGAGTAATCATCACTAGTAGAAAAATTATGTTCAAATCTAGTATTGGTCAGTGTTGATGAATTGCAGAATCCAGAAGTCAAAACAAAGGTAGTCAAGGTGAAAACACAAGAACCACCTTCGACCATACAATCTATTGGTATTCTATTCCTTCCACCACCACCTCCACCAAGTGTATTCATTGACACACTTCAGATGCTGAGTACAGTAGCAGGGGAAATTAAAGAAACATCTAAATAGCTAGCAAGTTCAACCCCACCTAGTGATCATCAAAAGGATATACAAGCTGAAGAAAAAGATCAGACAAGTAAGAAGGAGGAGTCTGTAATACAAACATTGGTTGCATTACCAAAATTTGGTACTCCAACATAGACTCTTCAGTAGCTGAGCACTGATAGGTTACAATTACAAATCAGGACACCAGGCTCGAGCTCATCAAAGGCAGTCAAGAAACTTCACTATGGAGTTCCTGAGCTTGATGAATAAATAAAGATTCCATATTATGAATCCAGCACTCTCACTGAAGAGAAGATCAATGAAATTCATAGTACATTGGACAGAAGAAGGAGACAAGAAGCACTAAGAAGAGAACACGAGCACAAGCTTACCTTGAATGAAATCAAAGACATATTCATAGAAGCTTTCTACTTATAGTCTCTAGATGAATCAAGACCAATTATAGAGCAACTAGCTGATATAGTTGATCAGGTGACTAGTGAAGACCTGGAAACAAACACCAAATTACCAGAATGGTCAGAAAGAAAATTCCAAGGCAAGGTAAACAAGAAAATATCAAGTGATATAGCACTATCACAAGTGGAACTGGCCAAGAAAATTGAAAAAGTTAAAATTTTACTTGGAAACATATTTGTCCTATACAACAAGTTGTGTGATTTTTCCACATTCACACAAGACACCAGCCAAAAGATACTGAGCTTGGAGAGAAATCTGAAGATTTCTAGCATGCAACTCCCTACAAATCCAGCTCAGAGTGAGAAGCATTTTTCCCAATCGCTTCACACACAAAAAGAGTTAGATGTCTTAGCAGTAGAGGAGGCAATCACCAAAGCTAAATTTATGCAAATTCAATCCTCTATTACTCCTCATTTGGAATTACTTCACAAGGAGTAGATGAATGCAGAGACAGTCCTCAAGAAAGACCCCAATCTTTCTACACCTGATGGACTTGTACACCTAGCAGCAAAGATTGCCATCTAGCATTAGTCATTGGATGTTGCACTAGAAAATTGGGATGTAGCTCTGAAGGTACTCCTTGAAGTAAATAGTACATTTTGGGCCAAGTATGGCATTTCCCTATAGAACCCTTGACATAAGTGTCAAAAAGGGGGAGAATAAGTATGGGGGAGTGTTAAGTAGGGATTAATTATGGGTGAGTCAAGTGTAGAATGATATGATGAAAGGGGGAGATAGAGAATTTTCAAAATTTTGATATAACATATTGGTCAGAATGCAGCAACAAGACAGAAGTCACTTAGTGTACAAAACATAATAAGAATTCATAAGGTATATTGTTATTTGTTCCTAAAATTTTTGAAGCAAATAAGAAGATGCATGAAATAATGTCAAAGATCACAGGATCTTAGTTAAGTGTTTTTGCCACTCATGTCAAAGGGGGAGATTTTTGGTTTAAAGAATAATTTTGACAGTTGAGTGTCAATACACTTAACCATTTTTCACTATACATGCCGAGCAAAGAGTAGGTGCCAAGTAATATGAAGTGTCGAGCTATATCAAGTGCCGAGTAACATAAGGTGCCGAGTGATATCAAGTGCCGAGTAATAACAAGTGCCAAGTAATAACAAGTGTTGAGTAACATAAGGTTCCAAGTGATACATGTTTGTTTAGGTGTCGATTTATCCTAGAAACAACATGTGCCGAGCATTAGTAATGCTTCAGGAGACAAGTAACTCAGGATATCAGCATAAGAGTTTGTAATTGCACAAACCATGATGTAAACCATTTTTGTAGCCAACATAAGATAAATCTCAAAAGATATAGAGATAAGAATGAATCTTTTACATTTTCTATGCAATCTGCATGCAACCAATCAGCAAAAGGAAAGTATTGAGTGGGAAATTAAGATTCAATGTGGATCATAGATCCATATCTAACCCTAAGTCTTCAAAGTCTTTTTAAGGAAGACAAAAATTTCATTAAAAGAGAGAGATGAGAGAAGGAGAGCAGTGTTAAAGGAAATAGAATTCAGTGAAAGGAGACATAGAAAGTAAGAGCAACAATTCAATAATCAGTTGATCAGAACAAAGCAAAGTAGAAAAATAGAAATCAGATCTCAAAGGATCAAAATCAAAGAAAGAGCCAGAACAAGTACTTGCATTCAGTAATCAAGGATTGCAAACTATCAAGTTTATAATACCTAATACTCTCTTACCATTATATTAGCAAGGAAATCCTATGTAGATAGGTTGGCTTAACAGCTATCTGTAGATCCTTATCAAAAGGTGATTAAATCCTTTAACAGAGTGACACTTCATGTTAAGTGTTTGAAATCCTTTAACCAGGTCACTATTGACATAGTGTAAAGCCTCTAATAGGGCAGGCCTTTAACAGGGTAGACCATCAGAAGTGGTTGAGCAATATTGCTACAGTAACTTTTTTGGGTATCATCCCCACCCTAGTTTTACCTTCTTATTCTTGGAGGGTTTCTGGGTTACCAAATTCCAGTGTTATGTGTTGTTGATGCATGTCTTAATTCATGTTTTCTTGATGTATTTACATGCATGCAATTTAGTTTAGTTAAAAAATTTAATGGTTTAAGTACAATACTTTTGATTCACCCCCCCCCCCCCCCTCTCATAAGTATTCTTTCCATATTTGAATATTTCAATAGATCATATTCTGGAATATGATAGGGTTGAATAGCCCCAAGAGGAAGGATCATTGAACTTAACACTAATATGATTCTTTTGTAGTAAGAGAAAATGATTGAGTAAGTCTTTTTGAGAGTGGTTGATTATGTTTGGCTAGGTGATAAATATACCTATAGTGATGCTAATGGAGCTTCTAGTGGCATTGCTATGTTGTAGAATCTCGATAGTGCTTTGGGCATGGATATATCTGTCAGCACCCATTTTGTTGCCACAAACTTTACCACCCAAAGTCACAGTTAGAGTATTTTTAATTTCTATTCTCCCAATACTCATAATGGTAGGCTTGTTGTCTAGAATTAGGCTACCATTGTGGCTGATTCCATCAAAAAAGGAATCATTTTGTGTATGGGTTACTTTAAGACCCCATTTTAACCTTCAAAGAAATTGGGGGGATTGGAGGATTTTTCAAATAGTATTTTGGACATGGAGAATTTTTTTAGAAGAAATGATCTGATGTATATTGATCTCCAAGTTTCTTCTTTCACCTAGTCTAATAGAAGACTAGGGAAACACTTAATGCAAGTTAGGCTTTACAAGGCTCTAATATCTTATGGATGGGACATTCTCTAGTACACCTCCCTAAAGGTGTATCTAAGGACAATTTTAGATCATTTTATGTTGCTTCTCCCCTAGAGAAAAAGTTCAACTAGATGAAAGTCTTTAAGGTATGAAATCATCTGGCACTCGCAAAATGAAGTTAGAGACTATATTGCACAGTGGTAGAAGGCATGACCATGTTCTGTATTGCTAGAAAACTTGACAGAATGTGAAAAAAGGTGAGAGAATGGAGCAAAACCTTGTTTGGGAATTTATCCAAAGAAAAGAAGGCTACTGAAAAGAAGTTGGAAGCTCTCCAAAATCAACTTGCACAAAGAAATGCATAGATTGCATAGTAGAAAGAGGAGAGGGAGTGTAGAGACAAACGGAAAGCCCTCCTTGTCAACCTCCCAATTAGATCAATAACTTGGTTTACAAACATAACTCACGTATTAGACATCCAAAATGAGTAGTTATATTTGTAATAGAGAAGGTTCATTTAAATTGTCAACCCGAGGATATATACTTGAAACAAGTTTGCAAAGTATATGCATGATGAAACTCTCTAAGTTATTCTATCATTGCAAAACATAAACTATATTAGTGCTAAAAATAAATCTAAGTACATAGTAATGGCTACAAGAAACTACACAATAATGGTTGCCAAAACTATATACTACAAACTAAAACTTTTTATATATATCTGCATCTATATCTCCAATGCTTGATTACAATTTTGAATATATAATATTATTGACTACCTAACAACAATATAACAAGTGGGTATGTGCAGGATCATGGTGTGCCAAAAAGTGGTGATCTGAAAAATATGTAGTTCTGAAATGCCTCAAAGAATTTCAAAATCTATTCCAACTTTTTTCCCACCCATCTTGATACTAAATGAAAACAGTTAATACCTTTATAATTCCTACTATATCTTTTGATACCAACCTTATATGGTCATCTTTAAAACATCCCGAAAATGTGTTTTTTGCATGTTCTTATGTGTTTTTTACTTCAAGCATGTAGCTGACGACTTTTTCTAAACCAAAATATGATGTAATGAAAAGGGTTTCTTAAGAATGTTCTTAGCTTTTCATAAATGTAAGGTTTGTCAAATTATGAGTTTAGTAAGTAATTATTACTTATTTTCTAATGGAGTTAGCTACAAAGTGTTGATTGACATACTAGTTGAAAAATAGCTATAACTTTCAAACCGTATAAGATTTGTGAAATCCAAAAGATGCATCACATTCTATGCTTCAACTAGTATAAGAAAAAAAAAAAAAAAAACTTAATTTTGATTTTTTTTTAACTATTTAAGGTGGTCAGACACGGGAGTTTTTTAATTCTGAAAATAGTATAGTAGAAAATTCATAATTAATTATTTATTTGGAATAAAAATTCCCAAAAATATGCGTCACATCTAGGCATGAGTCTAATTTTTATATCTAAAATTATATTTAAAAATATTATAATTTCATTATGATTAAGGTGGTCAGACATACACATACTTTTTATTTTTGCCATGAAATTTTTGTAGTACTGCATTAAAATCCAAACTTTTGATCAATCAAATATTTTTTTCTAGACCTTGTATTTTAGAAACTAGATTCAATTTCTTATAGATTATTTTCTTACAACTTTTTGATATAAAGTCTAAAACCACTTTAAAATTATGTGTCAATTTGACATAACCCTTATTTGTTGGTTTTTCACTGCCACTTAAGGACATAGTTTTGTACATTATGATCCTGCACATACCCAAGTTTCTCCATCATTCCTTTAAACAAGGAAGAATCTTATTAAAAAATTAATGACAAAGTGTGCTGAATTTCAGTTCCACATTTTCAGAAGTCCACTCAAATGCATGGCTCTCCTTCATTATTGTGAATTAGATCAAACCACTTTACCATGTTATGCTCCTCCTTTTAACCTTTCGAAATCATTTTGAAAATCTAAATTTCATTAATAAATGTGAAAGTTGTGTTCATTTTTCTGAAAGTGGTTTTATGTTGCCTAAAAATGTGCAACTTTTTCGTCAACCAACTTCTGATATGTGGTGCTCATTAATAGTTTTGAACCAACTCAAACACCCAAAAGGGTTTATGCTCCTTGTTTTCAAATTTCTAAAACCATAAACCATTCTTAACTTTATTAAGAATTGAATGAGATGTGACTATTTTTTTGAAATTGACTTTTAACTTTATCTTCATTTTCTGCACTTGCTGAATATTGACAAGTGTCATCTTGCTTCTCCTTCTTTCCAGCTGCATGAATGACTCAAATAACTCACAAAAAAAATGTTAACCATCTCAAGAATATTATTATTCAATTTTAACTCTTTATCACAATAACCATTCATCACAATAAATCATCATAATCTAGCATCAACTAGCTACACATGCAATTGTTAATCAATAAATCATTAATCATAGTTAATGGTTCATAAACCAATTTAATGTATGAAAATGGATTAAAAATATATTAAAATCATAGGTTAAAGTGTTATAACAAATGGATATAGATATGACATTTTATAGGCTCATCATTTCCCCCCAGCTGAAATCTTGCTTGTCCTCAAGCAAGGGATAGGCATTAGTTAGTCATGAAAGCTTTCAACATGGAATCTTGTGACAACTTTAATCAATCATCAAGAATCTCAAAGGTACTATAAAAGATATACATGAAAGTTCATCCTCCTATGGTCTATGTCAATAAAACTAGGTATACATGTGCTCCCCTCAACTAAAAGGTTGTTTGTCCTCAAATGAGAATGTATAGATGAGGGTAACATCAAATTGCTTATGGAGCATTTAATTACAATAATGATAATTGAAAACCAAAATGCAATGCATAGATAATCAATTACTAAAAATGATAATTATTATGAATAAATGGAAATCATAGTACCATTTGTGTTGTTGTCAGAAACATCAAACTTTGCAAACAGCTAAAAGTACAAGTCCCTTTATTGATGAATATTCAGGTCCCTCTAAGAGTGCTACATATTTAATATGAGTATTATCTTCATAGTTTATGAAAGTTGTCTTTTGGATCACATAGTAGTTGTTGCAGGAGTGTCTATTAAATCAAAGAGCATTGGCTATAGGACTGATTGTTAAAACCAAATAGTAGTTGCTGCAGGACTGACTCTTACAACATGAAACCTATAGATAAGACCAACTAGACACCATCGTTAAATAAAACATTCTTGACATCATGAAGACTCAAATACTCAATTGAATGTTTGGAAATATATGCAAAGACTCTCTTCCAAAAGTTGAAACTTGACTCACTCACACCCTTTGAAAAATGATTTGAAATATGAGCAACCAACCAACTATGAGCTCCAAAATAGTCATTAAGACAAGAAAAATCAAGAAACAAACTAAACTAGACAACTAGTAACTCTAAGACACTATGTAAGAACACTTATTGATTAAGAAACCTACCCTAACCTATCCTATCCTACACTAACCAAATTAAATGACCCACTAAAAAAAAACCATTCACTGGTTCTTTGAAGTATCTTCCTTTTCTCAAAATCTTCTAATGCTTTACATGCTTATGCACAATGAGAAATAGCTGCAACATTAGTAGAAACTTAACAAACAACAAGATTTTTGAAAATACATTAAGAAAATCACTTATAACTTCATGTTGACAATATATATTGTTGTACTAAATTATATAAGTAAGTTGAAATGTGTCCC
The DNA here is from genome assembly GCA_028749045.1 of Cupressus sempervirens. Classification (NCBI taxonomy): domain Eukaryota; kingdom Viridiplantae; phylum Streptophyta; class Pinopsida; order Cupressales; family Cupressaceae; genus Cupressus; species Cupressus sempervirens. The sequence continues at coordinate 265,818,129 of CM053789.1, forward strand.
CTTTAGGTGCAGCTGAATGTGTCACTTTGTCTTCAACGGCAAGTTCTTATTTTGCTACAACCATAGCTTTTGATAACATCTTTTCCTCCATATGAATGAGATGTCTAATAGGAAACCCTCATGAAAGAACAAATTTTTAACCCTTCTTTCTGGCTTTGTGTAGCTGATTTACTTCTTCATCCTCTTCTTGACTTTGAAAAACCAATTTGTGTGGCTGATTTGATAAAATTATAGGAATTTTTGCACCATCTTTATAAGGCTCATAGTTTTTCTCTACAAAAGATGTCAGTTTAACATCTAATGTTAAGAAAAACTCCTATAAATCATTCCAAAACTGATCTTCCTCAATATCTTCTTTACTTTTATGCATGAGCGGACTGATTTTCACTTTATTGCAACTCTCTTCTTGAAGTAGGAGTTCTGATTTGACATCACATTCATCTTGAACAGAAAACTTGTGAATGGTGATCTCTTCATTTTGAAAAATAAGGTTGTATTCCTTTTCCTCCTCACAAATTTGAAATTTTTCATCAATATGTGAACAAAATTCCTCTAGTATGCTAAAGAACACATCTTCATTGATTTCCAAACTTGCTGAAAATGATATTGGATCTTCATTCTCATTCTCCATGGATCTAAAATCCATATTGTGTTACATGCAAACTTCTGTAATTCTAAGTGCTTTGAAAAGAAACTAAGATTCTAGAAAAATTATAATGAGCAGCTAAAAAGTCAAAGACTCTCATAGCTTGACTTGTCCCCAGAAACGACACCAAAAATTTTGGCCTCCCAATTAGATCAATAACTTGATTTACAAACACAACTCATGGATTAGACATCCAAAATGAGCAGTTATATTTCTAATAGAGAAGGTTCATTTAAATTGTCAACCCAAGGACATATACTTGAAATAGGTCTACAAAGTATATGCACACCATGAAACTCTCTAAGTTATTCTATCATTGCAAAACATAAACTATAACAATGCTGAAAATAAATCTAAATACATAGTAATGGCTGCAAGAAACTACATAGTAATGGCTGCAGGAACTGTATACTAAAAACTACAACTTTTCATATATGTATACATCTACATCTCCAATGCTTGATTTCAATTTCAAATATATAAGATTGTTAACTCCCTAACAAAAATATAAAAAGTGTCTCTAGCATTCCTTTAAACAAGGAAGAATCTTATTACAAAAGTAATGACAAAGTGTGCTGAATTTTAGTTCCACATTTTCAGTAGTCTACGCAAATGCATGGATATCCTTCATTATTTTGAATTAGATCAAAAAAATTTACCATGTTATGCTTCTCCTTTTCACCTTTCTAGATCATTTTGAAAATCTAAATTTCATTAAGAAATGTGAAAGTTATGGTCATTTTACTGAAAGTGGTTTTATGCTACCTGAAAACGTGCCACTTTTTCCTCAACCAACTTCTGATCTATGGTGCTAATTAACTATTTCAAATCAACTCAAATGCTCAAAAGGTTTAATGCTTTTTTTTTCAGATTTCCAAAACCATAAGTATTTCTTAATTTCATTAATAATTGAGTGAGATATGATTATTTTTCTGAAACTGACTTTTAACTTTATCTTCATTTTCTGCACTTGTTGAATATTGACAAGTGTCAACTTGCTTCACCTTCTTTCTAGCTTCATGAACAAATCAAATAACTCACAAAAAAAATTTAACCACCTCAAGTATATTATTATTCAATGTTAACTATTTATCACAATAAATCATCATAATCTAGCATAAACTAGCTACACATGCAATTGTTAATCAATAAATCATTAATCATAGTTAATGCTTCATAAACCAAGTTAATGTATGGAAATAGCTTGGAAATATATTAAAACCATGGGGTAAAGTGTTATAAAAAATGGAAATAGATATGACATTTTATAGGCTCATCACTCCTTAGGAGGAATTCTTCTATAAATAGAGATCTAGAGTCCAAAGGTTGATGGAGGGAGAGAGAAACACAACGTTCTTTCATAGATTGGCCTTGAAATGGAGAAAGAGAAACACTACCAACAAGTTGATGGATGATAATGACCATGATGTCATTAAAATGGAACAGATAGAAGATAAAGTACATTCCTATTTCCAAAAAGTGTACAACCCCCTAGCTACCCAAGTTAATAGCAACTTACGAATTGATATCCTGAGGTCATTTCAACTAGTGATAAATGACTAGATGTATGAAAAAATGACGTTAAAGGTCAAAGAAGAGGAAGTCAAAATGGTTGTTTTTAATAAGGATCAGTATAAATCCCCTAATCGCAATTGGTTTCCTCATGTGTTCTTCTAATATTTTTGGGACATTGTTAAGTGTGACACCATCCATACTACACATGACATTGTTAGGATAGGAAAGCTACTTAAGGAACTTAACCAGATCTTCATTTTTCTCGTCCCTAAGACTAAGGACCCTCGGAGGCTAGAAGACATCAGATCCATTGAACTTTGTAACAAAATTTATAGGTTCTTGTTAAGATTATGATGAATCATATAAATCCCCTCTTAGAAAATTTTATTGGCCCCTATCAGAATGGATTTGTGCCTGGGAGGCAGATTCTTGACATGATTATAACCACCCATGAAGTAATACACTCTATGGAAAGGTCTAGCAACCTAGTTATGTCTATTAAACTAGATATTTCCAAAGCATATGATAAGGTCAAGTGTGATTTTCTCTTTGTTATTCTTTCCAAACTCAATTTTAATGAGAAGGTTAATAGTATATAAAAAATGTTGCTACCTCTATTACTTTCTTAGTGCTCATTAACGGAGCCCCTAGATATTTCTTCTCTTCCTCCCAAGTTCTTCATCAAGGTGACCCCCTATCTCTCTACTCTTTCATTATTGTAGTAGAAGTTTTAAGTAGAAATTTAGTTTCTTTGACTAACTCTAGTAGAATTAAGGGCATTAAACCTACCTCCAAGTGTTGCCCACAAATCATCTAGCAATTTTTGGATGATACTTTATTATTGGAATCTCCTCCATCCATGAAGCTAGAGAATGGAAAGATGCCTTGAATCAATATGCACTAGTCTCTGGTTAATGCATTAATTACTAGAAAAGAAAAGTGTTTTTCTTTAACACCATTGCCACTTTGAGAGAAAAGGTGACAAGTATTCTTGGTTGCAAGGAGGTGTCCCTCCTAGATACTTATCTTCATCTACCTCTTACAATAAATGAAGGCCCCAATCAATATTGGAATGGCTTGGTTAAATTCTTTCGAAAGAAGCTAGTGGGCTAAAAAGGAAAAATCTTGAGTAATGTTGGGAACTCTAGCTCCTCTCTGCCTCCCTACAGGGAATCCAAGTGCATTTTCTCTCCATTTTCAAAATCCTAGGTAGATTCAAAGACATTATTGAGAAAATCCAATGGAATTTCTTATGGTCCAAATCTGAAGAGAAGTCTAGAATGAATTTGGTTAGATGGGAGAAATTTTATCAATCGAAAGCTCTTGGAGGTCTAAATTTAATAGGAATAGAACACTTTAAATAAGGCCCTATTAACCATAATTGGCTAGAAATTGGTGAACTCCTACGGTAGTTGGTGTCACATTATAGAGGTTAAATATCTTAGAAGATTGTCTCCCCACCAATTCTCTTGGGCAGATGCTCTTCCCAAGGGCTCCAAGATGTGGAACAATGTGGTCAACACCTGAAAGATCCTAAAAGAGGGGTGTCATTAGATTATAGGGAATCATAATTCTATTGACTTCTTGGAAGATCAACTCATGCATACTAAATTCTTACCACTACATGGGATGTTTACTTGATTGTATAGCCTTTAGACTCAAAAATTTATCACCCCTAATAGATAATGGCTTACTTTCTAGAAATTTGAGCCAAAGGATTTGGGGCTTTCTTAGGAGCTATAGGACCTTCTCCATACCTATAGGATTTTGCTCACTCTGATTAAGGACTCCTTAGAATGGAAACACACACCCTCAAGGGAGTTCATAGTTAAGTCTACTTATTTCTATTGTATGGGGGGGGGGAGAGAAAAGCATGCAACCCTTGGATCCTACCAAAGATAGACTTCTTTTGGTGGATGACTTTTTATAGGTTGATCCTCATTATTGATAACACCTAGCACAGAGGGTTTCAACTCACTAACTACTACAATTTATGTCTCTAGGATGTTGAATCTATTCCACACAAACATATCCACTAGCCCTTTTCCATAGATGTTTGGAAGGAATTCATTTCCTTATGGGAGGTCCAGTGGTGCATGGAGAGTCAATTAAAAAAAATTATTCATTGGGATGGTCTGACTACTCACCCATGCTTCAAAAACTTATGGTCAATTATCCCCCCATATGTTACTTCAAAAATCTAGAAGGAGAGGAACAATAAGATTTTTGGGGAATAGGCCACTACCAGTTTGAGGGTAGCCCAACAAATTATTAGGCTCCTAAAAGAATGTAGCAAGATCTAGTGTTGGAAAACCCCTTGAACCTCCGAGCTGGACTAGATATGAAATGGGAATCAACTTGGAATGTTGGCTCAATTGTGGCCCAATTTGACAATTTAAAAGTCTTGGCTAGAAAGAAGATGTTGTGGCACCCCCTGAATCTTGGTTCAAACTAAATTTCTATGGTTCTACAATGATGGGAAGCACTACAATGGGAGGTGTCCTTTGTAACAATATGGGAACTATGGAGGTCACCTATACTAGAAACTATAGAGGAGGCTCTAACAATGAAGCTAATGAACGGCTGCTCCTCTGGTGGTTAAGAATGGTGAGAGCTTGGGGAATCAATAAGCTTTCCATTGAGGGGAACTCTATGATAATCATTAATGATGCTAAGGGTGTAGGTTGATGCAACTATTCAATGAAAGTCATAATTGATTAAATCCAAATGTTAGTGGAATATTACCATTAGATCCATATGGCTTGCATATATCAGGATGGAAATGGCATGGCAGATAAGTTGCCCAAATTTGGTCATGGTGAAACGAGATTAGTTGAATGAGAAGATGTCAAATTATTGTCATCATCAATGCAAGTTGTGCTGGAAAGGGAGCACACCTTCTATAATGTCACATGAATAGTCAAAATAGGTGGAACGCCTTCATTTTTCCTCATGCACATGAGCACAAGGGTCTCTATAAAGGGATTCTTTAGAAAGATTGTATGATGATATGTATTAATATTTTGACCCTCATGAGTATTTAGTACTACCAAAAAAGGACACATGATGTAGGTTTTGGTCAAGACATAGGGAATGGTCTACTAATGATCACAATGACAACTTGTTAAATTCTTGCATAAACTATAGCTGGTGATGGTCAGTTATGAATGCAAAGAGATTGCTCACATGTGTTGTAGGGGGTGAATTTTTATTTTTTGAGAAAAATTGTGGAATTATGATGGCTATACACTACCTTTTCATTTTAATCGTTGAGGCTTTTCATTTTATATTCGATAACTACCAAACTAGCAACAAGGCTATGTTGTTTGAAGAATTGGTCGTTGATCATAATTAGGTAGATTGAATGTGATCAATCTCCCAATGGTCACAACCTTTGAAAATTGTTTGGATCATATGGGGAAGACCTTCATAAAGCCATTTTAGGTAGGTGGAACTAAGATTGTAAGTTTTTGCCTTGACATCAATAAAGAATAACCCTATTTTCTACCTTTCGGGTGAGTTGTCTGCATGGTATAGACTTGTACAGGTGCATAGAAGTTTGAGCCTAGTTTTGTTGGATGCTCCATCACCTTATCTTTCAAATGCAACTGGTTTAAGGTCCTAAAACACTTTAAAACTCAAGTTATACCTTTTTTTTGTGCAAACAACCCAAGTTTTGAGGGTTTGTAGGGTTTATGTAGAAATAGCTTTATTATTCCAGATTTCACAATAGGAAATTTATGGCCTTTGGTGGAATCTTTGTACCATTAGCCCTCTTTAAGAGTCTTTTTCTTTTAGTTCATTATATGCAAGGACAAGGGAGAAAAATGATGCCCTAGGTGCATATATCATGTATGCACCAATGTGTTGTTTTGTGACAACAAGCAATTAAGACCCAAAACTTATTCCCAAGACCTATAACTCTAGATTTAGCATATTTTGGATATTATCTATTTAATAAAAATTTTGTAATGTTTTTATCACATGTTTGAATTTCACTTCCTTTGTAAAAGTGACCTAATTAGCCCCTTAGGCCTAATTGTTGTCCCAAGAGTTATGTTAGCATCTTTGTTCATGAAGTCTCGACACTTTGGGATTCTATAGTACATTTAAAATAACAACTATTTTAATGTTTATGTTTATTTTTTAATCCTAAACCTTCAATTTGTAGGCTAAATTTTCATTTCTTGGACTACTAGCATTCCAAGGGTGTATTGAAGGAACTATGTCATTTCCTTGTTTTTGGCTCCTAAAATTTAGTCAACATGACCATGTTGATATAAGAACAAAATTATATAAGTCTTGTGTCATGTATCAAGTCTTCCTATGCAAAGGTGAAAGTGTGGGGTTCCAGGGTCTAGTTTGGCTCTCAAACCTTCTTAAGGTCTAATTGTGGGTTGATCTCTCCCAACCTACCACTATACCAACCTATCACTTGCATCAAGTTGTATCAAAGCCCATTGAGGTCTTTGGGCTTCTAAATTTTTTGTCAAAATGTCAAACAGAGAGAATGATGGATTGTCATCCAAGCTCTCTAATGCAGACATAATTAAATACTTGAAAGAGTAGAAGATAAAGGGAGATGCACAAAGGAATAGAGATGAACTTAGAAACATTGAGATGCAACAAATGAGAGATGCATTGAAAAGGCTTAGAGAAGAGCTTACCAAAGCCAGGAAGTTTGAAGAATATAATGAAGGGAGTGATGAAGAAATACTTTTGGAGGAACAAGAACAAATACATCTAGATTAGAGGCTTCTTGTGAGCACTCTTAAGCTCATGGAAAGAAGAACCATGGATTCCAAATTAGACTTACCAAGTTATGATGGGATAATTAACCTAGATGCTATAGTTGATTAGGTGGATGCCCTAAATAGTTTCCTTGAATGTGATGAGATTTGTAAGAATAAAAGAACAAAGATAGCTAAGTCCAAGTTGAAAGGTGCTACTTTGACATGGTAGAATATCACCCAAGGTGATAGAGTAAAGAATGGCAAAGGTCTAGTACCCACATGGACAATAATGGAGAAGTTATTTAGGAAGGCCTATGTTCCTAAACTATGAAGTCCAAATTCATAGAAGAAGAATGAATCTAAGTCAAAAAGACATGATAGTTTCAGCCTACACTAATGAGTTTCAAGCATTGGTGATGAGGACATGGGAGGTTGAATCTGAAAGTATCAAGTTGGAAAGATACTTGCAAGGACTCAAGTTATCTATTCAATATGAATTGAGTTTGACAAAAATAACCACCGTGCAGCAATGTGTGCAACTTGTACTAAAGGTGGAAGAAAAATTCAAGAGAAGAAATGAACAATCCAATAGAGGAAGAGGTAGAAATGATAGGGGCAGAAGAAACTCTTGGCAAAGAGGTCAATCATCCAATGAAGTAAAATCCATGGAGCAAACAAAAAAAGACCATGGTGAAAATAGTTGGAGAGGAAGCTCTAGAGGAGAAAGATCCTTCAATAGAGGAATAGGGAGAACTAATAGACCTCCTAGGTGTTTCAGATGCAATCAAATAGGAAACTATTCAAACAGGTGCCCTAAAAAATGAAACAACAACAATCAAGGAGAAATAAGAACCTAGTTGGTACAAGAAGAAAGAAACTTAGAGGTTGAAGAAGGTGTAGCACTAATGATGAGACAATCATTCCTAACAGTACCTTATGCTTAAGAATTAGCACAAAGGAAGAACCTATTTAGGACAAGGATCAAATGAAAAGAAAGGGTATGTAATCTATTAATTGATTTAGGATCAATAGAAAATCTAGTTTCTAAAGAAATGGTTCAAAAATTGGAAATAGAAAGAATTCCTCATGCATATCCTTATAATATTTCTTGGCTAACAAAAGGGAAGCAAACCCTTGTAACTGAACAAGCCATGGTAGAGTTCTCTTTAGGTGATTTCAAAGATAAAGTTTTATGTGATATTGTAGAAATGGATGCTTGCCGCCTTCTCTTAGGAAGACCATGGAAATATGATATGGATGCCATGTATAATTGTAGAAAAAATACATACACCATAGTGAAGGATGGAAAAACTTATAATCTCAAGCCTATTAATTCTGAAACCAAGGGATGAACCATTACCTAGCAAGGATAAAATAGTCCCAAAAGAAGTTCAAAAGATTCTTAAAGAATAAAAGGAAGTGGTTGCAAAATATTTACCCTCATCCCTACCACCCATTAGAGACATAGGCCACCAAATAGACTTCATCCCTAGAGCATCCTTGCCCAACAAAGCTCCAGACAAACTAACTCCTACTCAAAACGCTTAAATATCCAAACAAGTTGCAAAATAATTTGATAAAGGACTTATTCAAAAAATTCTTAGCCCATGTGTTGTCCCTTCAGTTTTGGCTCCCAAAAATGATGGTAAATGGAGACTATGTACTGATAGTAGAGCCATTAATAAAATTACTAGCAAATACAGATTTCCTATCCCAAGGATTGAAGACCTCATAGACCAATTGGGTGCATTATACTTCTCAAAAATTTCCCTAAAATCTAGTTATCACCAAATAAGAATCAAGCCCTGTCATAAATGCAAGACTACCTTCAAAACTAAAGAAAGTCTCTATGAATGGCTAGTAATTCTACTTGGTTTAAGCAATGCCCCCTCTACCTTCATGAGGCTAATGAATGAAATATTTTATGATTACAATTGCAAGTTTTTAGTTTTTTATCTTGATGACATACTAATTTTTAGTTGCATATTGGACTAACACATTGAACACATTGAATTGGTTCTCAAAAGGTTAAACAAGCATCAACTAATGCTCAACCTTGAGAAAAGCACATTCTTGTAGAAAGAAATCATCTTCTTGGGATTTGTGATATGACAAGGGACACTAAAAATGGATCTAGAAAAGGTAGATACAATCATCAATTGGTCTCCTCCAAAGAATGCAAGTGATGTAAGAAGTTTTTATGGTTTAGCAACATTTTATAGAAAGTTCATTAAGAACTTTATCCATCTATGTGCACCTATATTGGATACAATAAAAGGAGGTAAAAAGGTAAACTTTTTTTGTACTAAATTAGCAAATGATGCATTTTAATATTTGAAATCAAGGGTAGCATAATATCTAATACTCACTCTTCCTAATTTTAATAAGGTTTTTACTATTCAGACAGATGCAAGTAACCTAGCAATTAGGGAAGTCCTTAGCTAAGACAATAAACCTATGGCTTTCTTCTTTGAAAAACTAAATGATGCTAAAAAGAAGTACTCAACTTATGACTTAGAACTTTATACTATGGTTCAAGCCCTCAAGAAATGGAGGCATTATTTATTACCTAAAGAATTTGTGGTTTTTATAGATAACCATGCTCTAAGTTTCTTAAATTATCAAGACAAGTTGAGTGTGAAACATATCAAGTGGATGGAACAATTACAAGCCTATTCATTCACCATAAAGCATGAGTAATCCAACCAAATAAATTTGTTGACACTCTAACTAGGAGGATCATTTTGGTGTACGAAATCCAATTTCAAAGCATAGGAATCAAAGAGTTGAAGGACCTTTACAAAGATGATGCAGATTTTGGTGAAATATATTAGGTTTGCACTGCTCTTATGGATAGGTATCATATAGATTTTTCTGAATTTCTTATTCAAGATGGACTGATTTTTAAGGGTCATCAACTTTGTATTCCAAAATGCTCTATGAGAGACAATATGGTAAAGGAAAAACATTGTGAAGAAATGAGTGGTCACTTTGGTATTGATAAAACATTAGAGGCTGTTAAGAGACATTATCATTGGCCAAAAATGTAGCATGATGTCAAGAAATATGTAGATTCATATGTTATATGTCAACAAGAAAAGGGTACTACAACTAACCAAGGGTTATACCAACCTCTATCAATCCATTCTAGACCTTGGGATGCAATATCTATGAACTTTGGACTAGGATTACCAAGGAGAAAAGTAGGATATGATAACATATTTGTAGTTGTAGACCACTTTAGCAAGATGGCACACTTTATCCCTTGTAAAAGCACCCATGATGCCTCTCATATTTCTCACCTCTTCTTTAGAAATATTGTAAGAATGCATGGTTTGTCTAACTCTATTGTTTCAAATAGAGATACCAAATTCCAAGGACACTTTTGGAGAACCTTGCACAAGAATTTGTGCACTAACTGGCAATTTAGTTCTGCCTACCATCCCCGAATGGATGGTTAAATTTAAGTTGTAAATAGATCTCTTGGAAACCTCCTTAGATGCATCACAAAGAAATATGCACAAAATTGGGATCTAATTCGTCCAAAAGTTGAGTTTGCTTTCAATGATTCCTTCAATAGGTCTATAGGAAAGAAACCATTCCAAATAATCTATGGCTATCATCCAAAGGGACCTCTAGAACTTAGATAGTTTCCTAATAACAAAATATTTAGTGCACAAGGAGAAGAATTGGCTAACCTTATCAAACAAGTACAAGAAAAGGTGAAAGATACATTGGAACAAACTTTACAAAAATACAAAGCACATGTAGATTAGAAGAGGGAAGATGTTCAATTCCAAGCAAGTGACAAAGTATGGGCATATTTAAGAAAGGAAATACTTCCTAAAGGTCATCATGCCAAACTCCAAATGAAGAAGATAGGACCTTGTACAATCTTGCATAAGTTTGGTCCTAATGCTTATGAGATTTCATTACTACCTACTATTGCCTTCTCACCAATTTTAAATGGGGCCGACCTCATTGTTTTGAAGGATACTTCTAATGTTGCAGGTACATCTACAGTAGAGTCACATGAAGATTGGTTAAAAGATCTTCCACCTTCACAACTCTTACAATTGGAAGCAATCTTGGAAACAAAAATTACCAAGAAGACAAGGAATCACACCTATTATCAATACTTTGTCAAATGGAAGGGGTTACCTGCCATTGATACCACCTAGATGACTGAAAATCAGATTTAGCAACATTGATATACTCTAATAAACTCACCTCAAGTAGGAACTTGAGTTTCTTTTTCCCAGGGCAACATGGTGCAGGAGCACTCTCTCATGAAACAATGAAATAAGGTTATTTGGGTTATTTATGACCTTTCTCTAGTTTAATTTTCTATGTTTTTAATAAGAAAATGATTTTAGACTCCTAGGTTTACATTTAACCATTTTGTGTGGCCCATTAGCAATTTGGGTGTTTTTATAAGCCCAGTGCTCAATGAGGTCACAAGTGAGCCACTATATCTAATTCAATGCATTTACTTGTAATCTAGAGTCTATTATTTGTATTGAGTAAATTAGGACTCATTTGGATAGTTAAAATGCCTTTAAGGCTTTAAAATGCAAAAATGCAATAAATGTTGCAAAAGTTGCTATGCAACTTTACAAATTTTTTCATAATTAGGCAGATTGATTGTAATCAATCCCTCAATAGTCACAACCTTTTAAAATTGGTTGGATCAGTTGGGGAAGACCTTAATATATCCCTTTCAAGTGAGTTGAAGGTAGAATGTAAGTTTTTGGCTTGAAATCAATAAACAATAATCCTATTTTCTGCATTTTGGGCAAATTTTTTGTATGGTATGAACTTGTATAGATGCATAGAAGTTTGAGCATAGTACTATTGGATGCACCATCAAGGTAGGTTTCAAATGCAACTATTTTGAATTCCTAAAACACTTTAAAGCTCAAGTTATAACTTTTTTTGTGCAAATAGCCCAACTTTTGAGGGTTCGTAGGGTTTTTGTAGAAATAGCTTTATAACTCCAGATTCCACCATAAAAAATTTACTAGTTTGAAGTCCTAAAACACTTTAAAGCTCAAGTTATAACTTCTTTTGTGCAAATAGCCCAACTTTTGAGGGTTCGTAGGGTTTTTGTAGAAATAGCTTTATAACTCCAGATTCCACCATAGGAAATTTATGGCCTTTGGTGGAATCCTTGTACTCTTATTCCTCTTTGATATTCTTTTTGTTTCAATTGATTATATGTAATGACAAGGGAGAAAAATGATGCCCTAGGTGCATATATCATGTATGCACCAATGTGTTGTTTTGTGACAAGAAGTGATTGAGACCCCAAAACTTGTTCCCAAGACCTATAAATATGGATTAGAATATTTTGGATGTTTTATATCTAATAAAATTGGTTTGATTTTTTTAGCACACGTTTAAATTTAACTTCCTTTGTAAAAGCATGCTAATTAGCCCCTTAGGCCTAATTGTTGTCCCAAGTGTTATGTTAGCATCTTTGTTCATGATGTCCTAGCACTTTGGGATCCTATAGTACATTTGAGATAATAACTATTTTCATGTTTAGGTTTCTTATTTCAATCCTAAACCTTCAGGTTCTAGGCCAAAATTTCATTTCTTGGGCTACTACCATTCCAAGGGTGTATTGAAGGAACTATGTCATTTCCTTGTTTTGGGGTCCTCAAATTTAGTCAGCATGACCATGCTGATTTAAGAACACCAATTCCTAAGTCTTGTGTCAAGATTAATTATCTTGGGTAATTTTTATGTATTGAGTAATCCTATGCAAAGGTGTAAGTGTGGGGTTGTAGGGTCTAGTTTGGCTCTCAAACCTTCTTAAGTTTTGATTGTGGGTTGATCTCTCCCAACCTATCACTTGTATCAAGTGTTAGGAGAACCAATAAACATCTCTAGTTGGAAAAAAATTAGTACCCACTAAAGCATGATTCCACCTCTGCTTCCTTCAAAAGTGATGTCAAAACTATGAGAAAGAAGAGACTGTCTTAAGACACAAAGTTGGCCCCTAGCCCTCTTAGCCCTTCCCATATCCCTGACACTCTTGAGGATATCCTATCTAGAAGTGGGGGGAGGAGGGAGATACCACATCCCCAAGGAAAGAAATGACCAAAGATGTTGGGAAGAAAGGCAAGGATAGCTACTATAAGGCAAGACTCAAAAGGTTTGAGGAGTTTATGAGGGACCTGATAGATAACCAAATTGGTATCTACTAGAGATTTAAAACTTGGTTGAGTTTTCCACCAAGGTCATGCACTTCGTGGCCATAATCCACTACTTTATGTAGGTGAATAAAGAGGAAAAGGACCTTGGAAAAGCTATTGAGATAACTTGATCCATCTATGAGTTTCTAGTGGAGGACTATCTAAAAACCATCTTGGACAAAACAGTTAAGTTGGAGGGGGGGATGTGGATAACGACATGCCTAAGGAAAGTAAGGAGGACAAACATGGTCAGGAAGAGGGTAGCTAGCCATGGATCTGGTGTTTGTTTTTGTTGTTTTTATGCTCATACATATAAACTTGGTACACCATGGAGTTTTACTTTTTAGGTTTATGTCGATTAATAAGATTAATAGTAGCAATTTTTGTAGGTTTTGTTGGTCAATCTTTTCTACATATTAGTTTAAGGACTAATATTAATATTAATTATGATATGGATATATCTTCTTTTTTGAAGTTTAAATTTGGTATAGGTTAGATGACTAGGAGGTAACCTCTAGCTGATTCTTCAACTCTTTTGTACTTTGGGGTCAGCCCCCTGTCCTTTTGGCTACTATCTAATACTTCAAAAACATTGAATATTTTTCGTCTAGCATCAAATTATTCTTACTATTAAAATGAAATGATATGGTTTTATTTGAATTGACAATATCCTTGTTGTTTCTTTGTTCAATATGGTCTACTAATATAAGTGGAACCATGATAACAATATAATTACCTAAGAAGAAGCCATATTCTATAGTAAATAATTGGATGGACTTGGACCAAATAAGAATGTATTTTTGACCCCTTCTTGACTCTAGGCTATAAAATACCAAGGAGAATAATCTTGTTTCCACTAAATAATATATGTAACAAACTTACACCAAGGATCACTATAGAAGATATCTCATACAAAAGTCAACACAAGTTCAAGAGATACTATATGAGGGTTAATAATTTATTTATCTACAATTTAAAGTATGACATGAGATGAAATTTATTAACTTTGTTCAACACAGTCATATAAACATGAAACCTAATAGGGTCGGCAAGCCTCAAAAGGTCTTCAATTGAATAAATAAAAAATAAAACCCTACCATATAGCCTTTATTTCCCTATTATACAAATAATAAAATCAATATGCTATAAAATAGAGGAGTCACTTTTTCAAAATACAATAGACAATCAAATTCTTGTTGCAAAGGAAGTTTTGCGTATTAAAAGTAGAAATTGGTAATGAAGCATATTCTTCAAGTAGATATTTTAGCATTTCTATTTGATGTTGAATTGTTCTTGGGAGAATAAATGATGGGAAAATATATGGAGGTGAGATCTCTTGACAGAAAATTATGAAATATTATAAAAAATGATAGCTAAACTAACCATGTACTGGTCCATGTCCTTCATTAGAATATAATTGTACAACCATTCATTTTACTCCATATTTTTAATAGAATAAAAACTCATCACTTTTTCAAGCTTCTTTATATATGTAGTTTACTTAACATCACAAATATTTACCTTTTTGTCAAAACTGTCAAAAACAATACCCATACTAATAATCTTGTTGATACTATCTTCTAGTACTCCTAGATAAGGATCATCAAAAATTTCCTCCGCTAAAGCCTCCAATTTCCCCTTTGCTTCATCTTACCAATATTTTAGTGACTTTACCTTTCCACTTTGATCCATAATAGTTTGTAGGAGATAATATTTCATTTTATTTAAGAGACTGATAAGCTCCCTCATACTACTCTTTATATACCCTGAGAGCATTTGGATAGTTGGATATATTTTTAGTAGCCTCCCCTTATGTTGTTTTGAACCCAAATTTATCAACCTAATAATTTTTTCCCTTTTAATAAATTGACCATAAATTAAAAAAGGGAAATGGAAAGAATTAATACTCATCAATTTTATATCCACATACATGTTTAGGTGGTA
This sequence comes from Cupressus sempervirens, assembly GCA_028749045.1. NCBI lineage: Eukaryota > Viridiplantae > Streptophyta > Pinopsida > Cupressales > Cupressaceae > Cupressus > Cupressus sempervirens. The sequence goes on from CM053789.1 coordinate 265,833,167, forward strand.
GAGGACAAATTTTATAATGTGCTTCTTCTCTATCTCAATGTTTTTATTGTTTGTAATTTGTATGTATATAAGTTCCTAGATTATATTTTAATTTTCATTTAGAAGAATCAATTGAGCATTCAATTTTGCTATAGTTTTTTGGAAAAATTAAGGTAGGAAAAATAGCCCTTTCAATTGTGACTAGTGCAATAGCAAGTGATCCTGATAGAGATAGGATTGAGCAAGAGGAAACAAAAGAAATACTTACAGGAACTAGATTCTCAAAATCTATAATTGTCTATTATAATAAAGAATTATTTTATTCTATTCCCAAAGATTGCTTGGATACTCTATCATATTAATAAATAGATCTTTATTTCTTAATTCCAAATTATGTATTTTTATTTTCTCTCTAGTGGAAACATCATAATACATCCTACTATGATCCATGACAATACATTTTTATCCACTGACACTGCCCCTAAAATTGGGATTGATTTAAGAAATGCATGTAATTTTTGTTGCACATGATAGGAATCAAATAAATTGAGTAGCATAGTCACTACTATAATTGGAATCTTTCATACGAATATCCACTTATTTGTCTTTTATCCCATGGATGCACATACACATTCACACTACATAAAATAGTACAACATTAGAAATATTACATTCATGCACTATAAGTATTCTAGAATAATGTATTAATTTATTCCATTCCTTGGATTAATTCCCATTAAATCCTTTGGATTTTCTAGTTTCACTTCATTTTCATTTTTCTCTATAGACCTATAAGTCCTTTCTAATTTCCTCTCTTCATATAGTTAATGATACTCATCATCCTCGTCTGTGTTTGTGTGTGTGTGTGTGCGCGTGCGTGGGTGGGTGGGTGGGTGTGTGTGTGCGTGTGCGTGTGTGCGTGCGTGCGTGTGTGTGTGTGTGTGTGTGAATGCATGCATGCACGCGCGCACGCGCACACATGTATTATTGGAAGGAAGAGGTCTTCAAAAGCTTTGCATCATTAAGAAATTCATAAGAAACCTTCATTCTCATGTACCTTTGGACTCTACCCTATACCACCACAGAAGTGAAATTGGTTACAAGAAGATGAAATTTTGCATGAAAATCATTCTTATGAATCAAAACATGGTTCTTACCCTCTAAGCCACATGACTAACCTCTTTATTCTTTTCCCTTGATGGGGTTAGTCTTGTGACCCTTTGCGCCTTCCTTTTTTGTTTTGTTTCTCATTGATGGTGATGGTTATCAAGGGTAAGGTCTTCTCCTAGATGGATTATCTAGGTCAAGGATATATTTATTAATTCTAGAATTGATTAAACTTCCTTTCCCTAGTCATCAATGCTCTACATGCTATAATTAAATGAGATCCCTAACTTGTTTTTATCAATAGTGAGTGATGAAGTTGTCAAATTTTGAACTATTATTTCTTTTAGATGAGCTTTTGAGATTCTCCTATTATCAACACCCAACAAATTTAAACTAGGAGCCATTTATCATTTCCTAAATAACCTAAAAAATATGTGTACTCTTCCAAGTATATTTTTATTTTCAAAATATTCCTCTTACATGTTTTTGAGATGTATATTAATTGTTACTTAGATCTCATGTTCTTAATGAATTTTTTATAGGAATATAATCTACACCTGTAATCATATTTTCAATGCAAAAATAAATATTAATTGATCAACAACCACCTTTTATAACTTCAACACATTGTTGCTCAAACATTAAAAGGTCTTCTCAACTTCAATTAATTTATGTTGGATGTTTTTTCTCCATTCATGTTCATCTTGTCATCCTTTTTTTATTTATTACACTTTAATCTATTTATTAGGTTTCACATTGCACAAAAAAATGAAATTAAGAGCTTAGGTTCACTAGAATACAAACAAATAGATTCGATATAGGCAAAAGCCTACAATGCAAGGGTAACTTGTGAGCCTCTCATGTGAGAGGTCTTGGGTTTGAATCTACATTAGCTTAATATATTATAATAATCAATTCAACAAATAATAATAATTAATCTAGGCTTTGGCCATTTACAATTGAACAATTTTGTTAGCTAGAACACCTCCCCCCCCCCCCCACAACAAAATAAAATAAAATAAAATAAATCAACTAATTCAATAAAATTACCTCCCATCTAATAACATTTCCCTTGTCCACAAAAATAAATAAATTATGAAATCCAATTTAAATAGATATAAATAAAAAACCAAATTTTAATTCACAATTATTTTTTCTTTCTATGAAATTTTAAAAAAAAACTCATAAATATGAGCCTAAAGGGTTTGGTTACCAAAGGACCTATTGGATCAGCCCCTCATTTACCTAAAACTAATTTGGCTAAATTCAGTTTGTTCGAACCTAGACTGACTAAATTTAGTCTAGCCAAACCCAATTTCCTTGAAATGCCCAATGTGGCATCCTACATTGTACTATAGTTAGAAAAATTTAAAAGATTGTTGAACTTAAAACTTCTATGACAACTTTGAAGTTGAAAGGCTCACAAGGAGCCCACCAGGGATCAAGTCTTGTTGAGTGCAAGGCCCTTGAGATCTAAAAGGGATGAGGTCAGGGTCGTGTCCTAGGAAAATTTGGAGGAATGGATACCCCTCATTCCTTAGTTCTTAACCAAAGAGGCTAGGAAAAAAGGTTGAAACTCCATTAAAAAAAATTATGTTCCTAAAAAACATAAAGAAACTCTTTTGAAGAGCCCAAAGTCAAGATTAATGTTATACACACTATATCAAGTTTTTAATAGATCCAGTATCCTCTAATTACAAGATATTGAAGTAGATATTTTAACATTTAAAAAGAACCTCTATCAAAAAAATATAAATATAAATGATATAAGAATTTTTTAATATTATTTAGTACACTAGAGGAGAGTGTCATCTTTGAGAATATATATTTTTTCTTTCATTAACATAGATTAGATAATCTTTGGAATCTTATTTTGCAATATAGAAGGATAAGAATGCATTGATATTTGTTAATACCCATATTGATACTATCATTTCTTTATTTACTAAGACTTGCATATGTAATTGTGTGATGATAGAAATCTAGATGTAGGATGATAAGATGTGTTTTGTAGGTGAGCCACTTGCAAGAGATTTTGTAAAATGTGGTAATCACCTTTTCACAATTGCCAGAGTTCTAGTAAATATTTTTCAACCAGTTATTCACCATGTTGTTGTTATTTTTTTAGTACAAACTCCCCTATCACTTTCTTTCGCATGCCTCATTCATGGGGTTTCCACCGTGGTTATTTCTTTTAGAATGACTGCCAAGATTCTTCTTGTAGGTACTCTAGTTTTCCAACTTTCTATGGGTCAAAATTTGGGTGGCCCTTTACTGGTATTGTTCTACCTTCTCCTTCAAGTTGGAAAAAACTAGGAAGAGATCTCACTTGTCATTCTTCTAAATGGATTCCTAGATTGTCCCTAACTATCTTTTTATGTAAGAAGAAGACTAAGCCAAAAAATGTATATTAGTCAACTTTTCTAAACCTTGGCCCTCTATTGGATTCCATAGAAGGTTGGTAGAAGAAGGACAATCCAAACCATCCTCCTTCAACTTGCACTAGTTTAGCTACTTGGTGGTGTCTTCTTGTGAAATGTGCATATATTTATTATCTTTCTTGTGACTCTAAGAAATATCGTTATTTTTATTATTTTTACTTCTTCGACACTTTAGAGGAGTAATTTATTTATCCCCACAATCCTTTTTTTATTTTTATTTTTACATGCCTTTGACTTTAATCTAATATAATGATGAGCTATTTTATTAAAAAAAAAAGAAAAAGAACAAAAATAATTCATACATTCAAACTCTATAGACCTCTTCTACCTCCCTCATACAAATACATAAAAGAAATTATTTTATCTAATATTTTTTATATGCATCTTATCTCTTAATACAAGATTTTATGTTTCAGTATTAACACTATATTCAAGGTGCACGTATTTATCTATTTATACCTATATAATAGCATATTTATCTATTCTACCCTTATTTCAATAACTCTCTTTAGTCATTGTAATAGTTAGTGTATGCAGTTCAATTTAAACTGGTGTTCAATTTTTCATTCTTTCATGTCCATTGAAATTCGCAGCTAGTTACAATGCTAGTTATAATGACAAAGAAAAGGGGGGAAATGGGGCTTCCAGGAGCATCTAAGGTCTCTTTAGGTTGGTGATGATAATATACTCAATACAAGAATAAAATATAGTTTGGAAAAGGAGATTGTAGATTGGGTATTTCATAGTTTTCTGTATTAATTTATTGTGAAGAATGCTTTTTGAAAAAAGATTGTCTAAAGAGGAGAAAGGGAGATTAAAAACAGGTTAGAGGAGGACTGAATTTGTCATTTCAGAAGATAATGATATTGTCAAACATTCGCATTGTATTCAAGTTTTGGTGAACAATAACCTGGACATCAAGATTGCTAGACCTCATGGTTAGAGAATCTCAATAGAATGATGGGATTTCTTAGGTTTGATCCAAGTTTGAAGATTTAAAATATGAGTTTGAGTCAATCTGAAGACTTGATAGAATTGAAATAAAAGATTGATTAATTTGAATATTTTATTTGCTCTTTAATTAGAAACCACTTGCATGCAAAGTTTATGGTCAGATAGAACTTTAAGATAAAACTAAAAACCATTTCAGAATTGCATTAGAAAGGGGTAGTGCATGCTATAGTGTTTGAAATTGAAATTAAAAGGAAATGTTCGAACCAGATAATAATTTGTCCAGATTGTCATGGAATTACTAACAGTTCATATAAGTTTGGTAAACACCCACCCTCAGGGGTGTGAAGGATCTTTTAAGTACGCACAATATAATCATGTTTATCAATGAATCATAATGTCGTTATCTGCTATAGCAGCTTTTCCTATTGCGTTTATTCTTTATTTTTCACTCGTTCACAATTGAACAATATTCTAATTACGTCAAGCAAAAAACTGCGTTCTCATGCATGAAAATTGCTTAAAAGGAATACGACGGAGCCATTACATTTAGATGAAAACCTGTGGTTATGACTATTAACGAGGAGCAAAAATAGCTTCTTCGCTGAAAGATCCAACTTGAAATTAATTTTGAAGCATTGTGCGCAAAAAAACATGTAGAAGGAAGAGGAGAATAAATCGAGCACATTAGTCCAATTCGATGCATATGTCTTCATAATTTCAATTCATTTTGTTGTATGACAGAACTGAACAGATCTTCAATTAAGAAGGAGACAACAAATATTCATGAAATCACTGACGAAAAATTGAAACATAACATTGACTTTTTGTAAATAAAATTTAAATCCAAATTTTATATCTTGATTCAATTGTAAAGAAAAATAAATCTAACACAAAACAAAGAACCCTAAAAGAAATATTAACGTCACTGATGGTCAGTTTATTAAGAATGACAGAGAAGAGCTTATACTAATTTTCAGCTTGATTCCATTTGAACCATTAGACTATTGCATAATATTTTCCTGACGATAAGCAGCCCTGGAATCCACCTTTGGTTTAATGTTCATAGAGAATAGGAAAAAACACTCTGTTACTCAGCAATAATATAATATTGAAATCATTAAAATATCTGTTGCTCTTGTTTTAAAAAAAAATCTGGCTTTCAGAAAAAGAAATTTGTTGTCGGGAGTAGACTACTATGAATATAGATTCCCGTTTACCACTGTTTCGAGCCATGGTAAGAACCAGTTAATTCTAACATGTAACTCAATATTATATTATAAAGTAAGTATACTAAAAATTAATTTAACTTATCAAATGTTATTTTCCTGATGAGAGAGTGGCGTGCATGTGTTCATTGTAAAAATATCATTGAAAGAAAGATAAAATGTTTTGTAGTTGCAAGATGGGCGTACTCACTTCATGACTACAGGGACATGAACTGTATATTCCAAGATTCAAAGTATTGCGAAATTGGAATCTTAACTCAATTTTCGAGTACTTATATTTTAGGAGACTATTTTTGTTTCCTAAGACTATTTAACTACTCTCATATCAGTATGGTAGACATTTTACTATTTATGTAAACGTTACAGAGTTGGATGCAATCTGTTTACCACTCACCTCGATATAGTAAGAAGACAACCTTTACATTCTACAGTGAAGTTTTAAGAGATGGGGCCCAATAGAATACATATTCCTAACTATCTTAGTTCTGTCGTAAACCAAATTGAAAAATTAATGAGTCATCTTTTTTAAGGTACCTATTTTAATTCAAATCTTGATTTTTTTTGTAGGTTAGGATGTAAATAAGATAGGTGCCTCGAGAAGCATGACTCCCGGCATATTATGTGTGTGTGCATATACAAGACATTCTTTTAAGAAATCGAGCTGGTTATGGTTACGAGCAAGTTATTTTTTTGTTATTAAATATAGTTGTATAAAGTTACTATAAAACTATTCTTCAACATTTTATATTTTAATTGTTTATATGGTGTTTTATTTGCATAACTTTAATTTATTTTTATTTTAAGGATATTTTTATGTAAAATGTTAGAGTTATGAGTAGAGTTACGGTTAGGGTTAGGGTTAGAGTTAGGGTTAGCATTAGGGATATAGTTGGAGTTCTGGTTAGCATTAGGGTTACTATTAGAGTTAGAGATGGAGTTAGAGTTAGAGTTAGAATTAGAGATAGAGATAGAGTTAGGGTTAGGATTAGAGTTATAATTAGAGTTAGAGTTAGGGTTTGAGTTAGAGTTAGAACTAGAGCTAGTGTTTGAGTTAAAGTTACAATTAGAGTTAGGGTTAGAATTAGAGTTAGGGTTAGGGTTATGTTTAGAATTAGGGTTAGATTGAGGATTATATAGGGTTAGGGTTAGGGGTAAGGTTATAACTAGAGTTAGAGTTAGAGTTAGAGTTAGAATTAGAGATAGACATATATTTAGGGTTAGGGTTAGAGTTAGAGGAAGGGTTTGAGTTAGAGTTAGAAATATGGTTAGAGCTAGAGCTAGAATTAGAGTTAGGGTTAGAACCAAAGCTAGCATTAGAGTTAGAATTAGAGCTAGGATTAGAGTTAGAGTTAGTTTTTGGATGAGAGTTAGGGTTAGAATTAGGATTAGGGTTAGAGTTATGGTTAGGGTTAGGATTAGATTTAGACTTTAACTTAGAGTTAAGGTTAGGGTTATGATTATGATTAAAATTAAAGTTAGGGTCAAGGTTAGGGTCAGGCTTAGGGTTAGGGTTAGGGCTAGGGCTAGAAATAGAGATAGAGTTAGAATTAGGGGTAGGGTAAGGATTAGAGTTAGAGTTAGAGTTAGGCTTTGAATTAGGGTTTGAGTTAGGGTTAGAGTTAGAGTTAGAGCTAGAATTAGAGTTAGAGTTGGAGTTAGAATTAGAGTAAGGATTACAATTAGAATTAAAGTTAGGATTAGAGTAAGGGTTATAATGAGGGTTAGGTTTAGAGTTAGGGTTAGTATTAGGGCTATAGTTAAATATTAGGTTAGTATTAGGGTTACGGTAATAATTCTAGAGTTAGAGTTGGAGTTAGAGTTAGAGTTAGAGTTAGAGTTGGAGTTGGAGTTAGAGTTAGAATTAGAGTTAGAGTAAGAGTTAGAGTCAGGGTTAGAATTATAGTTATAATTTGAGTTAGAGTAAGGGTTCAAGTTGAGTTTGAGTTTGAGTTAGAATTAGTGTTAGAGTTAGGGTTAAGATTAGAATTAGGATTAGATTTAGGGTTATATAGGGTTAGGTGTAGAATTAGAGTTAGAGTTAGCATTACAATTAGGTTTAGAATTAGAGATAGAGTTAAATTTAGGATTAGAATTAGAGGTAGGGTTAGTGTTAGGGTTACAATTAGAGTTAGAGTTAGAGTTAGGGTTAGAGTTAGATTTTGGACTAGAGTAAGGGTTAGAATTAGAGTTAGAGTTAGAGGTAGAGTTAGAGATAGAGAAAGAGATAGAGATAGAATTATAGGTTAAGAATTATGGTAAGGGTTAAATTTAAGGTTAGAGTTAGAATTAGGATTAAAATTAGAATTAGTATTAGGATGAGGGTTAGAATTTGAGTTAGAGTTAGGGTTTTAGTTTAAGTTAGAGTTAGAGTTAGAGTTAGAGTTAGAGTTAGAGTTAGAGTTAGAGTTAGGGTTAGGGTAAGAACTAGGATTAGAGTTAGGGTTATATATAGGGTTAGTTTTAAGGGTAGAATTAGACATAGAGTTAGGGTTAGAGGTAGAGTTAAAGTTAGAGTTAGAGCTAGGGTTAGAGTTAGAGTTAGATTTTGGATGAGAGTTAAGGTTAGATTTAGGATTAGGGTTAGAGTTAGGGTTAGGGTTAGGATTAGATTTAGACTTTAACTTAAAGTAAGGGTTAGGGTTATGACTATGATTAGAGTTAGAGTAAGGATTGGGGTTAGTGTCAGGCTTAGGGTTAGGGTTAGGGTTAGAGTTAGAATTAGAAATAGAGTTAGGATTAGGGGTAGGGTAAGGATTAGAGTTAGAATTAGGGTTAGTTTTAGAATTAGGGTTTGAGTTAGGGTTTGAGTTAGAGTTAGAGCTAGAATTAGAGATAGGGTTGGGGTTAGAATTAGAGTAAGGGTTAGAGTTAGAATTAGAGTTAGCGTTAGAGTTAGGGTTAGTATAAGGGCTATAGTTAAATATTAGGTTAGCATTAGGGTTAGGGTAATAATTAGAGTTAGAGTTAGAGTTGGAGTTAGATTTAGAGTTAGAATTAGAGTTAGAGTAAGAGCTAGAGTTAGGGTTAGGATTACAATTATAATTTGACCTAGAGTTAGGGTTTGAGTTGAGTTAGAGTTAGTGTTAGAGTTAGGGTTAGGGGTAGGGGTAGAATTAGAGTTAGAGTTAGGGTTAGAATTAGGGTTAGAATTAGAGATAGAGTTATAGTCAGGGTTAGGTAGAGGTAGGGTTAGTGTTAGGGTTACAATTATAGTTAGAGTTAGAGTTAGGGTTAGAGTTAAATTTTGGATTACGATAATGGTTAGAATTAGAGTTATAGTTAGAGTTAGAGTTAGAGATAGGGAAAGAGATAGAGATAAAATTATAGGGTAAGAATTATGGTAAGGGTTAAATTTAAGGTTAGAGTTAGAATTATGATTAAAATTATAATTAATATTAGGGTTAGGGTTAGAATTTGAGTTAGAGTTAGAGTTAGGGTTAAAGGTAGAGTTAGAGTTAGAGTTAGAGTTAGAGTTAGAGTTAGAGCTAGTGTTAGCATTAGGGTTATGGTTACAATTAGAGTTAGAGTTATGGTTAGGACTAGAGATAGAGTTAGGGTTTTTATTATTATTATGGTTAAGGTTAATTTTGGATTTACTACTCCTATCATAGTTGACATTAGTGCTATGATTACAATTTAAGTTAGTGTTATGGTAACTATTAGGTTAATATTTTATGTGGGTTAATCTTACTAAATTCATGCCTTGCCTCTCTCTCTCTCTCTCTCTCTCTCTCTCTCTCTCTCTCTCTCTCTCTCTCTCTCTCTCTCACACACACACACACACACACACACACACACACACACACACACACACACACACAATTGACTTGCTAATATCTATCCCTACGCACTCTCTAAATATACCCCATAATCTCTCTAGTAGTATAATATTATTTTTATTTAGTAGTATATATAGGGTTAGGGTTAGGTATATAATTTACTAAATTCTTAGTGCAATCACATATAGAGTTAGGATCAAAGGTTTACAATTTCATTTATGTGACACTTAGTGTTATGGTTAAGATTGACAAGTGGTTAAATGCTACACTGAAACTTTAAGGGACATGATCAAGGGAAGTATGAAATTTAGGTGTAGTGTTGGAGTATTAGGAGTAGAATTATGGTCAAAATTGGGATATAGGTTTTAAAAATGACTCTAGTAGTGGAATATTTTCAATTATATCTTGTTAATGAAAGGGGAATTAAGTGCCAACAGGACTATTTGGATTATGTAAAAAGTGCAAAAAGATATTTAAGAATCAATTTTATGGAAAATACTTCTTCATGATGATGTAAGAAAATTATATAATATTGAATTTTTAATAATTTCAATGCAAGTTTTATTGCAATGATTAAGAATTATAATCAATAAATGTACCTATCATGAAGGACATTCATTGAAGACATCTTTTATAAATGTAAATTTATTTTTTCTTGTTCTTTTCTTCATGAAAGTTACATAGAAAAACGAAAAAACACAACTCCCAATATAAGTAAATAGAAGAAGTAAAAGTCTGAAACTAGTGACAAGAATGAACTATATACATAACATTTATCTGTATTGGTGTAAGTACATGTAACATTCTTCAGTGATTAGGATTGTATTGTATCCTTTATTTGATCAATGATTGTGAAAGAATTCTTTCGTCAATGAGGGAAGCTCATCCACTTTTGCATATGTGTCACCCATGAATTTTTCTACATTTTCATCTACATTACTTCCATTTCGTCAACATAGTCAATTAACAATATTGCATTCTCCACAACTTTAATTGTATTTGTGTGCGACTCTTTAATTATTGGTCAAAATTTTTCAAACTCTATTTCAAAGAAATCATTCAAGAGGCCACTAAAGTAGTTAGCTAGTATCAATAATGTTTGATTTTTTGTTCAAGGCATTCATAACTCAAATATTAACTTGCATAGATAAATAAAAATCAAAACTATTTTGAATGAAATATTTAGATTTTAATGTTTGAAATATGGTGGCATTGCCTTCTAGTTTTCAAACATTACAAACATAAACAATATATGCATTTTTTTAATGAAAAATACCTAAATAAAACACGTATGTAAGCAAATTAAACAATGAAAAAATGTAAACTAAATATATAATTTGTCTCTTTTAAGTAAATTATTAACCTTAATAAAATATAAATTTCATTGGTATGATGGCATTGCTATCCAATAACATTTAATTATGAAACATGGAAATCTACATTTTCTAAAGCATGCAAATGTAAAACTACAATGAAACATACAAATCTATAACATGAAAAAGAAAACCATTTCAAAATATGGAAATCTAAAACTAATATGAAACATGTGAATCTAAAACTAATTTGAAACATGTACATGAACAACATGCAAATGAAAAGTATTATCAAATATATAAATCAAATAAAATTTTAATGCAATTCTAAATCTAAATGAAAATAATTCAAATTGAAATCTAAATCAAAGTAGAATACTATAACTAATTTTAAAACTAAATCTAAATATAAATCTAAATACAAAACTAAACTAAAAAATAAAAAATAAAGTAGAAATCTCACCTGCAAAAACGTTACTCCAAAACTTCAATCAACTCCTCTTCAAAACTTCAATCTACACTTCTTCCTCTCTCCAAACACAAAATGAAAATGAAAGGATGAGCCTTTTTTATAGTTTGTGAGGGGCTTCTCATATCCCCCAATGTATGTCTCTTCACGTTGCACGAATTTGTTTTAGATTCCACCACTCCCACAAAAGAAAACATGAATGTGCATCCAAAAAAATATTTATAAAAAAAAAAATAATGTTTAATTTTTTTATGAAATTATTTAAGCCCTATTTTTCTAATCCCTATTTTTTCGGTTCCTTTTTTTTTTTCGGTCCCTATTTTCTTGATCCTATTTTTTGGGCCTAATATTTTAGCTTTCATTTGGCTTCCTATTTTTTTAGCCATATTATAGGAATGCTTTGTTATTTTATTATTTACTAATTTAATATTTAATTTAAAATTTTGTGACTCTCCAGTTTCTTTCTTATTGACAAAGAATTTATTTTAAACTGATTTCTAAATATAAATTTCATTTGCAACTCCCATCAACTTTATTTTTTATTTCTATTTGTTAATAATTATAATTGACAAATGATATGAAACATTACTTTTTTATTTGGTTTTTAATATTTTTGTGAAAAATGACATTTGCTATTTTAAATTGATTTTGAAAAATAAATTTTGTTTGTAACTCCCATTAAATTCATTTACTATTTCTATTTGTTATTCATTATGATTGTCAAATGGGATTACATATTTGAATTTGGTTTTCAACATTTTTGTGAATGGCAAATGACATTTTTTATTTTAAATTAATTTTTAAAAGTGAATTTCGTTTGTAACTGTATCAAATCATTTTTCCTTACAGAAATATTGCTTGAAATATTCTCGTGATGGAAATTGTTACTCCCATTGTATATGCCTATCGACATAATGACCTAACTTCAAAAAATCATACTTTTGGTGGTAAACAAGTTTGGCATATGTTTTCTAATCCTCAGTTGGAATGGTTTCAAATTATGCAAAGAAAATATTTAGATAATTTGGAGCTAGTCAAATTTTGACAATCTTTGAGCCCATAACGGGTCTTCCATTTGGAACTTCATGATGTTCTACAGATTTACCATTACAAATATATTTATGTTGAAAAATAAATGATGTCTTGTTGGCTAATTTCTGTACTGATTCGTGGAATGGTTATCCACTTTTAATCCATAATCGAGATCTTTTTCCGATTATGCAGGCTTCTATTCAAGCTTGGGGTGTTAAGGTTGTGGACTTTGTTGATGTCGTGGACTTGTTTACATGAAAACCAACTTGGAAAGATTTCTCTTCTCTTGATATCTCTCATACTCAATGCACTCTTCTTATGAATATCTTGGCCCACCGTCATGTTCTCCTGTCTAATAAATAGGATTCCTTATTTTGGGCTCCTTTAAACAATGGGACATATTCTATCAAGCCCGGTTAGAAGGCAACACGTTACAATCAGGAAAATATCGTGTCTCATAGAGCCTTTAAGTTCTGTTGGAACAAATATGTGTTACCAAAGTTTGTGTACTTTGCATGGATGACTTAAATTTTTTTTTAAAAAAAATTACTGATCAATTAGAGAATGTAGAACATCTCCTTTTAAACTGTCATTTTTCTCAGCAATATTGGTATTTCGTGACGAATAAACTGAATCTAGTATGCCTCTTCCAAATAATATTTGGGACATCTTTCAATCTTGGCCCATCCTGCATAATAAATCTTTCTTTTCTTGTATCTGGAAATTTGTTCCTTTGACCATAGTTTGTGCTATATGGTGGTAGCGTAATAAAAGAATTTTTGGCCAAGCTTCGGCCTCCTTAAATGTGGTCTTAGTAAACCTTGAGAAAGCCATTTCTGAAATTGTGAACACTAGGTGTAGAAGCCTACATGGAAATCATATAGTTTTTCCTTAGGATAACTTCATTATTCATGATTGAAGTAATATTAAATTCCCTTCTTTATCAGTTCCATTCGTAAAATCTTACGAAGTGGATCGTTCAAAAATAAATTGGTTTCCTCAAGCTAGTAATTTTAGTAAGATTAACTTTAATGATGCATCTAAAGAAAACCTTGGCATTTCTTGTATTAGTGTTGTCTAGCGAAATCATCAAGGTGAATTGATTCCTTTGAAATTGGAACAAATCATGCGTGATACTAATACTAATAATGTGGTTGAAGTATTGGCTCTTCTCTTAGGTTTACTTCTTGTCCGAAGATTGGGTTTCTAATGCATCTAAGTTGAAGGTGATTTTAATGTAATAATTAAAGCATGTATGGTAAGGAAGAACATCAATTGGAAATTATCCTACACCCTTTATCACGTGTGGTTCTTACTTGATGAATTAAAAGAATGTCATGTTTTTCACACATATCATGAGGGAATTAGGTTATGAGATTGCCTTGCTAATATGGGTTCATTCAATATTAGGATTCATTCTATAGTAAGCCCTTTTCATTTTAAAGAATTCCCATGATTATGGGAAATCTTTTTAATTGATAAGACTTATGCCAGCCACCCCCTAACCTAGTTTCTAGTTTATATGACCTTTTATTATTTTTGCCCTCCCCTTTCTTTTATCTTACTTATTGGCTACATTTTGTTTTGGTGTTGTTTTCTTTCTTGCCTAAGCTATTTGTGATGGCATTATGTGGGAGGTCACGTCCATCTTTCTCATAAGGTTGGATACTCTTATATTTTGAATGTTGACAGAGGTTTTTTGTATTTTCTTTCATTAGTGATTATTTTTCTTAAATTAATTTAGTTTATCTATGTAAAAGTACAATCTTTGACTGACACTTCATTTAATACAATTTGAATTCCCTGTTGATTCATGCTGATGAAGATCTTGGTTGCCAAGTGTGCTCTTGGATTTGGATGCTTACTAATATATATCCTGTGCTTCACATTTTTGGGTTGTGGATTTTTTTGGTTAATAGGCACTACTTTTTGATATCCCCTTTGTTGAGAGGTTGTTTGGTTCCATGGCTGGTTGCTTTCTAGTGATGGTCTAGGCACTTTTTCCTTTTGATGTCTCTTGGGGTGTGTTGGAGCTCTTTGTGACTCAATTGGATTTCCTTCTCTGATTCAATGGTTGAAGACCTCTTTGGCTGGTTCTCTCTTAAGACTACTCTTGTTTGGCTCCTTTATATATAGGTTGGGGGCCTGGTCTTTAATGCATATTTGAGCGTTGATCTCCATCTTTAAAAACTTTTGTAACAATGTTATTGGTTGTTTCTCATTTGGCCAATTCTACAATATTCTATAGTTCATTTAGACTTTGATGGGCTATCTGTTATTGGTTGTTTCTCATATGGCCAATTTTGTAAAATTTTCAAGTAGTTATTTTAGACTTTGCTAGGCTGAAGTGGAGGTCTTCTTACTTGTTCTTTCCTCCACAGTTTTTTTGAACCTAAGTAAAAAATAAATAATTTATATAAAATAATAAAAAATAAAAAATAAATCTTATATCTTATCTATATGCAAAGTTATTTGCAATTTTGTTTTCAAAACCATATTGTGTAGGCTTGGGCAATTTCTCACCCTCATGGATACTTTAAAGGTAGACTATTCACTGCCCTCTTTCGTATTACTCTTTTTAATGCAGAGGATGATGAAATAATTGTGCAATGTAAATATCAGAATCAAGGAAGGACATGCGTGTGTTCGTTCCATCCACGACCTGTGAATATGCTTTTATTTTTTTCAATTGCTTGGAAAGTATATTGAAATGGACAAAGCTGTTATAAGCAAATCGAGACTATTTGGGTCCGCGCTAAAAGCTATTGTCGGCGCGGCCGCTGCTTTTCAAAATATGTGGCTGAATATTTAGTACCACTTGCACGAAAATTTTAAAAAGGATATATTAAAAAAAGTCTGCCAATTTGTTTTGAAAACGACAGGCTAAGAACTTCAAGTACAGAATAATTCTTTTAAAATGTAGGTGATATTCGTTCCCTAATTTTATTATTATAGTTGCATGCTCGTTCAGTATTTTATATGCAGTAATTTATTCAAAATTCCAAGGGCTTAGGGGAATCTCCTTTCTACTGACGACCCTGTTTTGTTGTTTTCTTTAATAAAGCAAAGCACTATTAGTATTCTCATGTTTTGCATCTTTCTTGTCTTTTGTGGAAGGCCACCTGACCATGTTATTCAAGTGAGCTCCAAAACTAACAACCAATCCTCTAAATTTAGTCAATAAAGCATTTTACATTTTTATTAAATATTGGAGGGTTTACTTTCATATTTCTTATTTGTAGACGTTTGTTATAAAAAAGTTCTCACAATTGTGAGGGACAATTTAGATGTTGTTTTTAATGTAAACTAGTCATTAATGATAGTCTTATTTTTTTTTATGATTTCCATCAAGCTGCAATGTTGCTTATATAGTTGTTAGAGTTCAATCATGGAAACAACTCATCTATCAGATGTTCACACACAGCTCATTTTCAAGGTGTTTTCCATTGTTTAGATGACCACCTCTATTCTCCTCAAATGCAGTCATGGGTCCAAATATGGGTGGTTCTTTGCTGGTGGTGTTCTACCTACTCCTCTAGTTTGTTTTATATTAGATAGAGATTCTAGTTGGCCTTACACTTGTAAATGGTTTTCTAGATTGTTCCTAGCCAATTTTCTATATACAAAGGAGAAAGAGACCAAGGAAGAAAATGTAGATGGTTGGACTCTTCATGATCCCTATCTTAAGTCAAATCCCATAAAATTCTAATGAAAGGAGGACAACTTAGACCTTGAAACTGATCTTAAGTCAAAACCCATAAAATTTTATTTATCTTTTTAGGGTTGTATTCCTTGATAATTGTCATTTTTATACGTGTTTCTTATGATTTGAAGTAATGTCCTTATATTGATTGAGATTTTGTTCTCTAGATAAGGCTCATTTGATACTTTGGAGAAGTGATTTTGTAATTTACACAATTTCTTTAATTTTTTACATTAATAGGTTATTTTCATAAATGAAAAATAAAAGTATACATTCAAACATTATACCCCTCTTCTAACTCCCACCTCGTGCAAATACATAAAAGAAATTGATTTTTCTAGCATTTTATATATGAGTATCATCTATTAATACAAGACATTATGATTTCCTTAGAGTAGTAAAACTGTATTGAAGGTTCATATATTTATCTATGATTGCCTAATGGCACATCTATCTTTTCTTCCTTTATTGAGAGTTTTGAATAGGACTGTATATGGTTGTTCAATAGTTTTGACAACTTGCTAGGAAGGATGCATTCACTTGTTGAAATCAAAATCTTATGCATGCAATCCTTTACTTTTATAGTTTCACAATCAATAATTAACAAAATTGCTTCTCTTTATCTTAATTTAACTCAAAGTAATGTCAATTTTACACCACCTACTATCATTTTGAACATAAACAAAACATAATACTATTAAGACTGATGCTACTAACCAATAGTCAATTGTAGAAAAGCTTTGAATGATAGTAACCACCTACTATTTTCTTATGAATCTGTCTTTCTTTGCCTTGGACCTATTGATAGTTTTTGTTTCATATTTCAGACCTTATCCTACTTTATCTAATCAAAACAATCATACCTTTAAAAAATTAAATTTTTTTTTTTTTAAAAAGCCATTACATTTACAAGAACAACCACTATTTAAAAGAAATAAATTTATTTAGAAAAATAAATAAACAAGCCGTTACATTTACATTGAAATTTAAAAAGAGTGGTTTTTCCCATTCACCATGACCAAAGATTGCTTCCTCCGGATGATCCAACTCCTTGTAATTAATTTTGAAACATCAAAGTTGTAAAAGGAATAGTAGAATGAATCGAGCACATTAATCAAATTCGATGCATACAACTTCATTATTTGGTTTCATTTTGATTTGTTTGATTTAATTGGGCAGATATTCAATTAAAAACGAAATAACACACTATTCTCACTGGTTGTATATAAAATTCAAAATTTTGAATCTCGCTTCCATTATCCCGAAAAATAACCATAACACAAAATAAGGAACCCTAAAAATAAATTTAAGAATGACAGAGGAAAGCTGCATAAACTCATTTTCTTCTTGATTGCATTTGTACTATTGAAGTGTTGCATAATATTGAACTGATTATAAATATCCCTGGAATCTACCTTTGGTATCAAGTTCATAATGGAATAGTGAACTCATTAAATTATCTAACGTTTTCCATTCTGCCGAGTCATGATAACAACCAGTTAAATCTAGCGTGCAAGTAAATAGAATATTATAAAGTAACTACACTATATACTATTTTATTTTATCAAATATTTTCTTGGTGAGAGAGTGGCGTGCATGTGTTACAGAACGATAAAATATTTGAACCTGCAAGACCGCATATTCACTTCATGAGTAAAGAGACTTAAACTGTATATTCCAAGATTCGATGTATTCCAACATTGGAATCTTAACTCAAATTTCGAGCAGTTTTATTTTTGAAAACTCTGTTTTTGTTTCCTAATACTACCTGGGATCTCATAATTTTTTATGATAATTAACTAGTCTCGTATTAGTATGGTAGATATTTTACCATCTATGTAGACTTTACAGAGTTGGATGCAAACTGTTTACCATTCACCTCAATATTGTAAGGAGACAACCTTTACATTATATAGTGAGGTTTTAAGAGATGGGACCAAATAGAACCTGTTCTTTCATGATAGAAAATGCCACTCGCATGTGTGAATGCTGGTCCCACTGGAATGCTTTCAGGCCAATTAGGTCTATATATACCACCCCCATGACAGAGAAATACAACTACTTCAGCTGCTTTAGCTATTTTCATCATCCCACTGTTGTGTTGCGTATCCCTGCTAATATATCCGATTTGAGTTTCTCCTTTCATATTTCAAGATGAAAACTTCTCTTGGTTTCATTGTTTCTGTATCTCTCCTTTCTTGTGTTATTTTGTTTTGTGAAGCTCGCCCAATTAATGTACCATCACCAGCCATGGCTCCAATCATCTCTGTGGTCTCCACTGATAATCTGAGAGAGACAGAAAGCTATAAAGATTTTCGAGAAAAGGGGAATGCCGGTTACAAGGCAAATAAGTATGATGGTCCAACATCATCGCCAAGCATGAGCCATCAAGAAGGTCATAGTCCAGGAGTAGGGCACACTTATCCATACTCTCTCTGCTGTTGAACAGTCGAGTAGAAGAATGTGATTCTAGATTCTCAATGCTCTCTCTGTTAGTTAATTGCTCTGATTTTATTCCCAGGATATAGTATTCCTTGTGTGATTGTAGATTCTCACTTCTCTATCAGTTAGTTAACTGGCCTGATCTTGTCCTCAGATATAGTAATCTGTACAAGGAAAGATCACGGATCAATGTTGTTTGTACCATAATTAATAGATTCCATGTGTCATAGATTATAATATTCAATGGGATTTAATATTGGTTTGATCGTGAAGCATATGACTACAAATAGAAATGAAAAATTCTTGATGAATGATGTCTCTCTGTCTTATTAAACTGTGTTTTCTCATTTTAACTTTTCCAAGTTCTGAGGAGATGCATTGTAAAAGATAAGAGTAAACATGAAAGTGTTTTTTATTTATCTGGCTACGCAATGTGTACCAAGGTGCATCCTAAAATCTAAAATCTTGAAGCCATGGTGTATAGAGCTAGTTTTATATCTTACAATCATTTCATTTTATAACAGATGACCATCTCCAATAATTTACATCAATTACAATGTTCTAAACTCTTTATTGTATATATCATTTACAATTAAATACATATATAAATTACTATAGCAATTTATTACTAAAAGAAGGGTAAAAATTTGTTGAAATCAAAAGAGACAAGAACGAGGGAAGATACAAGGAGCTCAAATGAGCTATATCCTGAGTCACAATTTGGTCCAGCTCATGAGATATGTCAGGGGGAAGAAACCTCTTATCAACAACATTCCAATCTTGCATATTCTAGGAAGCCTATTTAGCCTTGAGCAGTCCGCCACACCATTCCACTCCTAAGGGTTATGAGTGAAAATAAGTCAAGAGAGCTACATATTTGAATAATTTGTTTTATAACCAAACTGAGATGTCAATCAACACCTTCAAGCTCTTGTCTATTCAATAATTTCACAACCACCTCAGAATCTATTGGGCAAATGATCCTTCTCCAGCCCACCTTACAATATTGTTCCACTACAACCAAGATTGTTAGGGCTGCCATGAGATTATTGGTATGATAAACTTTGTGGATAGAGAAAAGAAACTGAACCTTACCCGAACTATTATGCTCAACTCCCTTTATACCAATAGGTCCAGGGTTTCCTCTAGAAGAACCATCAGTATTGATTTTAAGAACATCAATCAAAGTAGGAGTCCAATGTCCATTCATGATTAACCTACTGAACCTGAAAAATAAATTTGGAATTATTTTATTTAAAATATCTTTAACATTTAAGTTCTATAATTAAATAAAAAAATTTAAATGATTAGATTTATAGTTAAATATTAAAAATTTGATTGATAATCAATTAAGAACATGTTAGTGGAAACCTAAAAAATCAGATAATGTTTAATTGACAAGAGATCATTATCCTAGGTATTTGTAGACCAAATAGGTTGGAGACTGTTGGATGTGATTCCAAGGTGAGTGGGTCCTCTTCCTTTCTGTCTTCAACACATTCTAAAACTTTTGTTGTAGCCTAGAAGAACCTTTTTATAAAGTCCCAAGTTCCATTGAAGGCCGGGTCTAATTTGTTAACTAAAAAGCTCATACTTTATCAACATCTCTGATTCTTCCCTTGATTAGTTTATAACAAAAATGCATAACTGTTTAGTTGTTAAGCTTATTTGTTATGTTTGGAGGTTGGCAACATGATCTTGTCCTAGCTAGAAAGTGAGTATTATCATTTTAGGCTTCAAAGGGCTCTATTTCAGTCTCAGCTGACACTAAGTGTTGTTTTTGCTTCACCAAATAGAAAGTCCCAAATAGAAAGTGTTATTTGGTGCAAGAACAATTCAGCCATTTTTTCTACTCTTTGGGTGCACCCCAAATTTTAAGCTGAAATACACTCAAACAATTGATTTCCTAAAGAGACTAAGGTATTTGACCTTATACTTGAATTCTAATGGAAAAATATATTTATAAATAAGCCTAGCATTTTAATTTTTTTTTCATCAAGATGCTCACCTGATAAACGATTGTCTAGTATGGAGGAACAAAATCCTCTACACCCAAAACTTTTGGTCTTCAATGAGTGAGTTTCTCATCTATATCAAAGGATTAGCATGGTTTTCTAAAATTGGTAATGTCTTCTACTATCTCCAAATTTTTTTACTAAACATCCAAATATTGATTCAACGTCTTATGTGGATGTGATTAGTTTGGATCATTGGAAGGTGGTATGAAGGATGAAAGAATAGTCTGAACTTGTCAACCATTCAAAAAAATGTCACCCCTTATTTTCTGCCCCAATTTTAAATCTCTTTGTTCAAGAAAAAATCTGGTTCTAGCCTTGCTATTTAAAAAAAAGTGTTTGATGATTGTAACTCTCTTATCACTCACTTTTAGGTCTCACCTTGCTATTATAATAAAATCTAAGGTGTTTGATGATTGTATCTCTCTTATCACTCACTTTCATGTTTAAATAGAGGGACAAAGTTCTCTAGAATCTTCTTACGATTGAACTAAAAAATTATTTTATGCAATGCTAGAGGGATGGCACCCCCTTAGTTTAAATATGGTGTAAAGAACATAATGAATCTTATATATTGCCTAGAGACACTGAAATATTTCTATGTGCATTGAACTCTTACATGCCATTAATGAAATAATGGCGTAGAAGTGAAGACATTATTAAAATTTTCTTCAAGGAAAATTAGAACATTTTAGAAAATTAATTAACTCTTATTAGTGTAATTTCAATTCTCAATCCACCATAGCTATGATAGAGATTTTATTTTTGAAGTTATAAGGGCCAATGAGATATATTTTAGGATAGGTTAGATTGTATTAAAAAAGGTAATAAGGGCTCTAAGAATTTCTTTAATTTTATTAATTATAAATGTGAGAAATAGTATGTTGGAGCTATACAAAAGTAATCTTGACATATTCACATAAATCTCCAAGAGACTAGACTAATTTTTAATTAAAAAGAGAATCTCAAAGAAGATACTCAACTGTAGGATGAATGAATATTAGAGAGTACCACTAAAATTTACAATCTAAGGAAAGATTATTTTTTGTAAATTTATTATGTAGATCAAGAGTTATTTATTAAAGAACTTGAACATGATGCATTCTTAATGCATCCTAATAGAAGTCCTAGTTTTGATGGGCTATCAGTTAAGATCTATATATGCATGTGTCAAAATATCAAAACTGAATCGACCTTTTCAAAAAGGTTAATTAGGGTCTTATATTAAAAAAGTCTTGGTAAAGTTCCATCAAAAATAGAAGAATTAGAATACTATTTTAGGTTAGCATTCTATTTATTTTGTCAAACATTTCCTACAAAATTATAATGAATTCCTTATGATTAAACAAATTATGAAAGACATAATTAGACACATAAAATAGTTTTCCTTGGCAAAATATTTCTTCTTGATAGCCTTATGTTTACTTGAGAAATTATTTGTTAGGCAAACCAATCTATATGAAATGCTCTATTGGATAAACACAACTTTGACAAAGCTTAGGATAGAAGCAATTTAAGTTTAGCCTTCAAATACTATAGTGGTTAGGTATTTTTTTACAAAATTGTGGAAGCATGTGCAAATTCGCTACCAAGATGCCAATGATTAGTTGGGTATATTTATAATTTGGAATAATGATCCATTCAAAACATGGGTTTCATTAGTTTACATTTTGTTGAGGCTAGTATCCACTTTCTACAATACTTAGAACACAAAATGATATGTGGGACTACTTAGTTCAAAGTTATCATATAGCTCATGAAAAGATGAAATTATTTTAAATATTGAATGTTATGGTGTATTGTATTCCTAAAGAATGGAAACACATCAAACAAAGACATATTTCATATTATCTATGCATTCACCCTAGACTAGGTGTTTCTCCTTTGATATATAAAGTTGATTTAATGCTAAGATTAAATACAACCTCTTAAACTAGGGAAATAATTATTTGTCATTGGCTTCTAAGGTTTTGGTTATGAACTATATATCATTGTAATGACATCCAAGAAAGGGTGCACAAAACCTAATAAAGTCATTCATTGAATTGTGTGGTCCAAATGAAATGAAAAACTTAATTTTTAACTTACATCTTAGCCACATTGTATTCAACCTAGAGCAATGGGTGGATTGGATCCTTGGACCCAAATTATTTTTCTCTCTCTAAATGGACCATTGCAATTGCTTCTAGAGATGAACCTTCAAAATACGTAGTCTAGCATCACATTATTCTTACTATTAGAAAGAAATAATATATGTTTATTGTTCCATATATTAGTGAGGGTGTCTTTTCTTCTTCAGTCCATTTAAAGCTTGACAAATTATTTTTAACATCTTAAATTGAAGTAATCACTCCTTACATGGTTTAAACTTTGTCTCTTCACTCATTTGGTAGAATATGTTAAATACTATATAGTAGACATCCTCTTGCTATTGTATTTCCTTGACTAACTTATAAATTCTTCACAAAAAAAAGAATTAAAAGATTTGGTGACACGTAAAATTTGAATTCTCTACAATAGTTCTCTTGGGAAATGGCTCAGTTCAGCGAACAATAATTTTAAAATTTGAAGTTCTAGGGAATCTTGCTATTAAACTTTGTTCTCATTTATCATGTTATAAAGCTATGATCTTCTTTATAGTGCAATTTTCCAAGGGTTCAGTTGTTGCTTTCCAAGTTTCTCTTTTAAAATATTCCTCTAATGAAAATTTTTTAAGCCCCTTTCCTCAAAAGATATTAATTAAGGACTGAATCAGAAGTGGAGATGTTATGGAGAAGGTGGATTAACAAATATTTGGGTCTTGAGTTGTTGCTAGTAGACAAATGTTGGTTTTCTACCTGTTGCAAATAGGCTGGAATGTCTCATGTCTCATAGTTCAATTGAGCTCTTGTCTCATGTCTCATAGTGCAATTAATCAAGTGCTCATTTTGTTAACATAATAAGAGTCTAATTTTTTTTTGAGATTCTAGCTATTTCTGAACATGGTTTGGGCTGAATATCTGTTGCTCTAGACCTTCTTTACAAAATGATGTGATTGCTCATTCTATAAGACACGGGATACTGCTTAACATTTGAGCATCAAGTTATTTTGTTGTTTTCAATAATACTTATGTTTTACAACATCTTATTCCATCGAAGTCATTTGGTAGTTTTCAATAATACTTATGTTTTGTAACATCTTGTTTTACTTTATTTCCAATTAGAAAGCACCGCAAAATAGAACTCTTAAATAAATAATTATTAGAAAGTAATTTTAAATTCTTATGACTCACAAAGAAAAACTATTGTATTTTCTCAACTTCATTTCCCTTTGCGCAGCTATCTCCGTCCACGACTGTCCAGTTTTACATTTTTTAGTTCTTTATTAAAGCAGCATACTTATCTTGTCGTTTATGGAGGGCCCAGCCAATGATATTCAATTGAGCTCCAAGGCTAACTAACAATCCACTAACCTTAATCAAGGATGCATTTTACAATTTTATTATTAAGTATTCAATATTAAAGGGATTACTTTATTAAAGGCAGTAAACTATTTTTTCAATTTTAATATTAACTATTTATATAAATTTGTATTTGAAGATCTTAGTTTAAGAAAAGTTTCTCACAATTGTGGGCGACAACTCAGGTGTTGTTTTTAAAGCAATATCAATCATTAACGATAACCACATACGTTTTTATAATTTCTAAATGAGTTGCCATGTCTTTGGAAAACTGATATGGATGAATCTTATGGCATCATAATAATACAAGGAGAACAATTCCTTCTTAAATGTTTTTTCGTTTGGCGTAGTGGAAGTCCTGCAGATTTTTATTATTATTTTACTTCGATGTTTGTCAGTAGCTGTGTTTATATTTTTAAATATATTTTGTTTCTAGTATGCTTTTGTTCAAAGTTCTTTTTTTTTTCAATTTAAGTAGAAAAGGCTGACAAATTTAGTTTTATATTTTGATTTGATTATTAAGAATAAAACTTTGAAATATCTAAAATGTTTTCTATTGAACTTACAGATTTAATTATGATATTTTCGAACTTTTTTTTTATTAGAAGAATTGAATTGATTTTATATCTTATTTTAAAATATTTTTAAAATAAAATTTATAATAGTGAAATATTATTCCTCCTTCAAATTGTTTAGCCTTTCACCTTTCCATAGTTTATGAATCAGCTATTGTTTTAAGTAAATGTTTCTTTCTTGCAACAGCTTTTTAATTTAATTTAAAATATTTCTGTGGTGAAGCAATTGAAGCTTATCCTTTGGCGGCGCTACTTTTATCTGTGCCGCCACTTATTTCAGCGCCGCCATGCCTTATTAATATTGGTGAATTTTTATTCTCAGTGGCATTTGCAGCTTTTTAAAATACTTGTCGATGCAAAATCCTCGCGAGGTCCCAGTCTTACAATCATCCCATGTTAGTTGAATGTGTATTCTCCATTTCTGTTGAATATTAAATATCCATGAGGCTTTCCAATAGTAGATACCAAAATATATAATTTAACATTAGTACTTCATATTACTTTGTAATCTTACACATCATTTTATTCAATGGTGGTCACAGTCATGGAAGTGTCACTAGTATTACTCATCTTTAATTTTTAATGGACGGTCAATTATTAAGGGCAACCCCATAGTTCGGGAAAACGTCATATAGATGAATCTAATTTAAAATATCAATTTAATTATAAAATGTAATTATAAAACGTAATTATATGTTTTATATTGTTTAAATTCAATGTTTTATTAAACTAATTTAGTGCTAGTTATTTTTTTTGATAAAAGTAATTCATTAAAAAACTTTTAAATTCTTACTTTCTTATATTTAAATAATTTATTTATTAATAAAATAAAATTTTAAAAAGTAATATTTTATATTCTTAAATTAGGATGAAAGAAAGATATTTTATTAGATTATCTATTTTGTAAATAAAATTTCAAAAATATTTATAAGTAATGGATATATTTTTTATTTTTTTAATGTACAACCTAATTTTAGTCAATAAAATAATTGTTTTTTAAATAAAATGAAGAAAACCATGTTTCTTGGTAACATTACAAAATAGAGGCCACTAATTTAGGCATACCATATGAAAAAATAGCTAATACTTGTATTCAATGAAACAATTCTAAAATATATTAAAATGGTCCTAGCATAATACAATGATTTAACTAAGACTAAATCATAAGTCACCACATGATTAATGCATTGTACAACTACAACAGAACACCCAAACATTGAAAATGTAGCCATAGTCTAGAGAAAAAGAAGGAATAGCAACATACAAAAACTTGCATGAGTACTTCCTCATTCCTAGATTTGTCATTGAATATTGTATGACAAGGTGATATTAAAATAGCCTAAAACTAAAATAAAATGCCACAATAAAAGCTATTACAATACGAGAAAATATGAAAAAAATAGAGCAAAACTGAGATATGTAACTGATAAACAAAAATGTATTAATCTAACTTGCTTACAACCATTAGAGTTTACAAATAGCTTCTAACTATGCAATGCTTATTTGTGCATAGTACATATTTGGAGAGGTAATACAAAGATCTAGAAACTATTCTTCTAGAATATTCTACATCATAGAATGTTCTACTCAAAATTTCAAATGTTCCTTTGAAGAATCTAGAACTTGCAATCTAGGATGTTTCTTAGAAGACTCTAGAGGTTTTCTCCCATCTATTTTGGAACATTCTAGAAAATCTTAATCCTCCTAACAACCCCGCTTAAGATTGTCTAGAAGAATATAAAAGAGGTGGAGAACATTACAATACTATCCCCACTTAATGTTAACTTCGACCATACCCAACATATCACATAACTTCAAAAATTTAGCCTCAAGCACACTCTTAGTAAATATAACAGTTGTTTAATCTTCACTTGGACAAAATTGAAGGTTAACAATATTTTCTTGAACAAGATCCCTGATAGAGTGAACCTCAATCCCAATGTACTTTATTTTAGCATTGAAAACAAGATTATTTGCATCTTGTTTAGAACTTTGATTGTCACAATATAAAGTAGTAGTCAAACTTTGTGCAAAGCAAAGCTTAAATAAAAGATTTTGAATTAGAACTGCCTCTTTTCCTACTTCATTTTCTACTCTGTATTCTAATTTATGAGAAGATAGTGATGTAGTTGCTTACTTTTTGTTACTCCATGTAATTGGACTTGTTCCAAGTTGAGAAGCATAGCCTCCCATAGCTTTTTTATTATCAATATTGCCACCCCAATCTGAATTAACAAACTCAATCGAAGAAATGATAGACTTGTAGCTATAATGTATGCCATAGTGACTTGGGTTCCAAAAATATATGGTAAAATTGTCTTTCCAACCATCCAACAAATTTCTTTGGGTTGTTGCATAAATCTAGATACCATATTTATTACAAAATAAATATATGGTCTACTATGAGTTAGATAAACCAAGCTACCAACAAAATGTTTATAAATTGTACAACTACCTTCTTGGAGGTACATTCCTTAGTAAGATTAACTCCATATTGCAAAGGAGTAAGGGTTGACTTGCATTCCCACATTTTAAATTTCTCTAAAAGATCGAAAGCATACTTGTTTGAGACATAAATAGACTATCATGAAGCCTACTAACTTCTAAGATGAGAAAATAAATTAGTTCACACAAACCACTCATAAAGAATGCCCCTTAAAGATATTACTTTAAGTCATTAATTAGCCCAATATTTGGTAAAACTATGTGTAGGTCATCTAGATAAATTGCAACAACAATAATTTCATTTTTTAGTTTCTTTGTATAAAGATTTTGCTTGATTTACATTTTTTAAAACCATGAAGTTCAAAATACATGTCCATCTTCTTATTCCATTCTCTCTGTGCTTGATTAAGTTCATAAAATGACTTCTTTAAACTAGATAGATATGGAGGATGTTTCTAATCTACAAAACCTAGAGGTTGATCCATCTATATTTCTTCAAATAAGTCTCCATTTGAAAAACTTTTTTCACATCGATTTGATGAACATGCCACCCAAGACTTGTAGCCAAAGATAGAATTACTCTACCTGTATTCATTTTAATGACATGAGAAAATTATCCATAATGAACACTATTTTTTTGATTAAATCCTTTAGCAACCAATTTGGCCTTGAATTTTTCTATATTAGTATTTCATCTCAATTTTGTTTTATAAACCCACTTTCAACCAATACAATTCTTACCTCTTGGATGTGGTACAAGTTCCCAAGATTTATTCTCATTAATGCATTATATTCTTCCTTCATGGCTTTCTCCCATTCTTTCTTTTCTCTAGATTTTTCATTGATTTTGGGTCATGTACTTGTAATGCTTTGGCCATGAGAGCACAACCACTCTTTCCTTGGATTGTTGAGACTTGCCTACAAATTTCTTCAATACTCTTTGTCTTTTGTCTAGATGCAAAAACATCATCTTCAACATCAATTTCTATAGATAATGGATGATTATAAGAATTAGTTGTTTCATTAGTATCAACAATGCATTCTTTATCCTCATTAATATATTATTCACTTGTTTCTATAATTTGAGAAGGATTTGTTGTTGTGAAAGTAGAAGAGGCGGTCAAGAAATTGTGAATAATTGTCAAAATTTACATCTCTACTAAAAGATAACTTATTTATTGTCAAATCGTACTAATCGAAAGATAGTCTAGGAGGATACAGATGATGTTGGCACAAGAGAAAATGGGAAAGTACCCAAATCTTTTTTCTTTTTTTTTGTATTATCTATGTTCTAGTAGTTTGTATTTTTGGAGGCCTTTGAGGAATTTTTGCACTTCGAAAGTGGAGATATTCTTAAATCTCTAGATGCTGAATGTAGAACTTTAGAAGATCTTTCCTAAAAATTTAACAGTTCTTGATTTTGAGCTACAAGTAGAAACTTATGACTTCTACAAGTAGGCGCAATTTTTCATATAGAATTTAGTAGTTTTAATAGTTGTTAGAGATTATTTTTAAAGTAATTATGTTGTGGACTCTTCATTTTCTTTTCCAAGGGATAGTAGTGACCCTTGGGATCCATCAAACTTGTATAAACTCTATTTTCTAGAATTGAATGGATAAGTTTTTGGGTTGTAAAACATCTATTGTGGCATTTTAATGGCTTTCAATTGAATCACAATACTGCAGGTTCTACACCAAGTATTATAGTCTGACTTCTTAATTAAGATCAGTGGTATCAGAACATGTTCCCTCTATGTCCCATCGTATGCATTTAGCTTATCGAAGGTTGGGATTGACCATGAGAGATCTCTCACATTATCTTCCTTTGAGATTCATGTGGTTGCAAATGGAAAAAAAAAAACCAGAGGGAATGTATGAATTCTTCAAAATATTGGTGGAAGAGGCATTAAATAAATAATGTGAAAAAATGATAAAACAATTTTCATGAATGCTTGGAAAATGAGAAGCACAGGCTAGTCCAAGCAATTCAAAATTTGGTGGGCAAACCCCTTCAAGGTGCACATATAATTCGATATTCCAACTTTTGAAGGAAAAATTGATGTAGATGTTGTTGTTGACTGGTTGTACAAATTGGAGAGGTACTTTTGTGTTAATAATTTCTCAGCTATTGAAAAGATAACCTTTTCCCTCTTCAAAGATGAGAATCATGTGAAGTTGGCATGGGAGATTCACTTAACAACTAAAGAAAACTAAGAGGCTCAAGATGTACATGAATTCGTTATGATGTTTGATAGCAAAACCACATGGGAAGAATTTGTAGAGCATAGAAACAAGAAATATTATGCTGAGGATACCTATGAATATAAATATATGCAATGACAATTTTTAGAAAGAGGTAATACTGAGAAGGGGTTGGGGGTGTGAATCAGTATTCTACAAACTTTTTCCCACAAATGGATATTGTTAATTACTTTATAACATGCCTATGAAAGTAAACTAACAATGTTGAATAGTAATAATAACCATACACAAGAGAACTCATAACACCATATTTTGTTAACCAAGGAAACCTTGGCTAAGGGAAACCTCGGTGGGGATGGTACTCACCAAATTATCCACTGAACAAAAGAATCCAATTAAGGATATTGACCCTTTTAGGAGTCTATGGAGTATATATACATATCTTGAATATAAAAACATTGTCTAGTTTTTTTTCAATATGCATAAAAAATTGAGGAGAAGTTCAAATAGAAAGGGAGGAGGGAAAATCTAATGAACAAAAAATGGAAAGGTGAAGTTAATAAGCCAATGCAAAAACAAACAAGCAAGGACCCATCTCAAAATTCACTAGCAAAAAAAAATGGGCCACAAAGAAAATAGAGAAAGAATCAGGTATGTTGTGTGGAGTCCATAAAAGTCCCTCTCATAGCACTCAAGATTGTATAACTATAAAGAATTTAATGATGGAAACCCATGAAGAAGTTGGTGAACTTGACATGATAAAATTTGGGAAATAGAAGGAAGATCAACAAATCATTGACGTTGACACATGGAAAAGTGGCCACTGCAAAGGTATTTTCTTGTGATGATGAAGAGAGATTATTTCATTCACAAATGTGGGTAGGAGGAAAAGATTTGCATTTTATTCTTGATAGTTGTAGTCAAAATAATTTGATATGTATTAAGACTCTAAAAAGATCGAATCTGAAGACAACATCATACCTGCAACCATATTCTATGGGGTGGGTAAGCCAAGGGTGAGATATTCAAGTAAACAAGAAATGTCACCTATCATATTCTATTAAACTATTCAAAGATAAGGTGATTTGTGATGTAGCTCCTCTTGATGTGTGTGATATTTTTTTAAGGGAAGCCATACATGTATCAATTTCATGGGGTGTATGAGTCTAGGCCACGAAGTATGACAGTTAAAAAGTACTAGATTCCAGAGGTAAGTCCTAAACACTCTGGATCTTTGGTTAGTGTAAAACAATGTCAAATATTAATAGCCCAAACTAGTACATTTGTGTTATTAATGATTCATCTTGAGGAAAAAAATAACAAATTTGTGTAATTCCTATTCCACGGTGTCTATCACAACAAAACAAGAAAGATCAATGGATCATATTTTAAAAAATTATCAAAATGTGTTTGAGTTACCAAGAGGGTACCCTCACATTGCCATGTAAGACAGTTCTAGAAAATGATGAGATAAAAAGGAAGATATAAGAATCGATTCAAAAAGAACATATCCACCTAAGTGTATCCCCCAATCGTGGCCGAATTATTCTTGAAAAGAAAAAGGATGGTACATGGAGGCTCTGTATTGATTGTAGATCATTGAATAAGATCACTATAAAAACTAGCTATCCAATTTCTTAGATAGATGATCTCTTAGACCAACTTAGAAGGGAAAAATTCTTCACTAAAATTGACTTGAAATATGGGTACCATCAAGTATCAATTGATCCAACAGATGTATAGAAGACTTCTTTTAAATCTAAAGAGTGACTATTTGAATGGTTGATGATTCCTTTGGGCCTCACAAATGCCCTAGCCACATTTATGAGGATGATGAATGATGTGCTTAGGCCATTCATCAAATTGTTTGTAGCGTCAAATTATTTGTAGTTGTATATCTAGATGATATTGTAATTTTTAGTAAAAGTTGAGAAGAACATATGCATCATGCAGAAAAGATATTTCGTACATTGCAAGACCATGGAGTCTATGCAAATAAGGAAAAATGTTATTTTGGTATGAAAAGTATTAAGTACTTGGGATAT
The DNA here is from genome assembly GCA_028749045.1 of Cupressus sempervirens. Taxonomy (NCBI): domain Eukaryota; kingdom Viridiplantae; phylum Streptophyta; class Pinopsida; order Cupressales; family Cupressaceae; genus Cupressus; species Cupressus sempervirens. The sequence goes on from CM053789.1 coordinate 265,864,334, forward strand.
GCTATTGATAGCAAGGATGTTCTTGTTGACCTAAAATGATCCAAGTAATTAAAGATTGGCCTAATTTGAGGAATCTCATAGAGTTGTGTAACTTCTTGAGGTTAGCTAACTTTTATTAGAGATTTGTGCTTAGATTTTCACATTTGTCTTGGCCTTTGAATCATTCACTATGAGGAGGTATGAAAGAAAAATTTAAGTGGATATATTCTCAACAAAAAGAATTTGAGGGCTTAAAATAGAGGTTATGTTCTGCACTAGTTTTATGTCTTTCTGATTTACAATAGTCTTTTGAAATACAAACTAGTGCATCTAATTATGCCCTAGTAGTAGTCCTCATGTTACATTGACATCCAATTGCCTAGCACAGTGATGCTTTTTCTAATACGGTGCATAGATATTCCACCTATGATAAGGAATTATATTCTATTGTTCAAGATCACAAGTAATGGAAAAATTATGTATTGGAAAACATGACTATCATCCAAACATATCACAAACCCCTTCAATTTTTGCAAACCCAAGGAAAATTAGAAAATGATAGGCACCAAATATGGTCAGCTTATCTTCAATAATTTCCTCTCAACATTTGTCATAAGGAATGAATCACTAATAAGGTAGAAGATTGTTTGAGTAGGGCTCTGATTGTAGGAACATGTATGGTATTATAATCATGTAGTCACCAAATAGAAAATTGGGCCCACTTGTGTTGACATGATAATAAATTTTATGATGTTTATACCCAACTTGTGGAAGGTAAACATGTGAATGATTATTCCTTGTAAGATGGAAGGCTTTGCCACTTTGGCCAAATTTGTGTTGTTAAGGAAGAATATAAGAAGTTAATATGGGAAGATCACCACCAAAAGGTTGTCAATCACTTTGGAATATATAAGACTACTAATGTGCTCTTAAAATAATTTTACTAGACAAAAATGAAAAATGATGTGCTAGAATACATCCAAGCATCTACAACATGTGCCATTGCAAAGATTGTCAATCATAATATGGGTTTATATTTACCACTTCCTATTCCAGATAACCCTTGTCATTCAATTTCACTGGATTTTATGTCCGCTATTCATACCTCTAAACATGGGCATGATTTTGCATATGATGTAGTAGATAGATTTCAAAAATGACAATCTTGGTAGAAAGTAGGAAAGAAATCTCTATAGAAGAAACTACAAAAAAAAAATTGAGTATGTTTGGGCTCATTTGGGCTACCAAAAAGAATTATTTGAGATAAGGATAGTCATTTTCTTAGGAAATTTTGGTCTTCATTATGGGCAATGATGGAGACAAAACTAACAAAGTCTACTGCATTCCATCCTCAAATAGATGGTCAAACAAAGGTTGTTAATTGAATGATTATTTAAATCATGCATATGTATCACTCCAAAAACACTCATAAATGGGATAAGAGACTTCCATATGTACAAGATAACTAAAATAGGGAAATTCACAATTCAACTGGCCAAAACCCATTTGAAGTTTGTCTCAGATATCAACCCTTAGTACCAATAAATGTTTTTATCCCAATTATGCAACATGACTTCGTATCATGCTTGGATAAGGAGAAGGAAAAAGAAATTAAGTTCATTTATAAAATTCATCATTTGCAGTAGCAAGTTCATGAAAATTTGGAGTAGACCACTATGAAGTATAAAAAGAGGCATGATCAACATCAAATTCCTCATACTTTTCAGGTTGGGGATAAACTATGGTTGCATTTCTAGAAGGAATGATTACAAGGCCCTTAGAGGAATCTTCTTCCTCTTCACCATGGTCCCTATAAGATCATCAATAAAGTTGGTGAAAATGGATTTGAACTCAATTTGCCTTCATTTTTTGGGTGTTCACCTAGTTTTCAATGTAGAACTATTAAAGCCATATTTCCCTCTTTTACTAGACATTGCAGATGTTGCTGAAGAGATCAATCATACAAAGTTGATTCCAAAAGCTATTAATCCACTCCAAAGTGACCAAATAGTGGAGGTTTTCATGAAGAATTTTTGGAACAAGACAATCTATTTGTACTGTATGGTAAAATTAGGATAATTTTTCAACAAGGAAAGTAGCTTACACGTGAACATATCTAACTTGATTTTTTGCATGTGATGCAAAGTGTGGATGAAATGGGGCCCTTTTCCTCTCAAGGAGGAAGGAATGATAAAAATGTAGTCTAGGAAGATGCAAAGGATGTTGGCACAAGTAAAATGGAAAATATCAAAATCATTTTATTAGTATTTTCTATGTTTTAGTATTCACATTCTCAGAGGCCTCCAGGGAGTTTTTAGGCTTTAGCAATGTAGCTAAGCCAAGAACTTTGGTTTCTCAATGTAGAACTTTAGAAAACCTTTTGATATTTTATGATAGTTTGTGATTTGGAGCTATGAGTAGAAAGTTGTGACTTCTACAAGTAGACACAAATTTTTGTATAGAATTTTGTAGTTTTCAGAGTTGTTAGAGTTTGTTTTGTAATTAATTAGTCTTTAGACTCTTCATTTTCATTTTCAAGGGATAGTGGTCACACTTAATATCCATTGGACTTGTATAAAATCTATTTTTGAATTGAATGGATAGCTTTTTGGATTTCAAAAACATCTATTGTGGCATTTGAATGGCTTTCAATTAAATTAAAATACCGCAGGTTCTACACCATGTATTGTAATCTCAATTCTTAATTTAGATCACATACAACCTATATGATATTAATTATGCAACATATAATCCATAAAAAAACACTTTTGATTCTTTGGTTCCAACTTTTTTGTCTTTTCATCAGGAATATGTGACCAAGAAATACACCCAAATACTTCAAAATAACTAATGTGTGGCTTTCTACCACTCCAAGCTTCTCTAGGGGTTATATTTGTGATGGCTTTGGTTGGAATTCTATTCAAAATACATGTAGCACAAGAAAAAATCAAGCTCCAAAATTTATAATATAAAATTTTAAAATACAACATACAATGATCTATTTCTAAAAATGTTCTATTCATTCATTAAGCTACCCCATTTTGTTGAGAACTATAAGGAACTATTCTTTGTACCTTAATTCAACAATTTTGACAAAATGACTCAAATGAATGATTACAATATTCACTCTAATTATCCATTCTAAGGAATATGATTATTTCCCCACTTTGATTCTCAACTAATGCCTTAAATTTTTGAAAAACTTCAAATGCTTCATTTTTTCTTTTAAGGAAATAAACTCACACTCTTATACTATAATCATTAATAAACATAAGAAGATACATGGCACATGAAAATGAAGGATAGTCTGGTTCACATAAATATGTCTAAATGAGTTGTTATGGAGGATTATCTCTCCATTCTTTTCTTAAATCAAAAGGATACCGATGGTGTTCCCTAGAATGTGTCCTTCACAAAATCATTCAGAAGGTTAATTTTTTGTTAATTGCCTAACCATATCTTGTAATTTTCTATAATTTATAGGTCTGAGTCTAGCATGCAAAAGTTTTGACATACAATCAACTTGGGAAATATAAGCATGAGAGTGTGTGAATTCTTCATCAACAAATCACACACATTTAAACAGACTCACTTCATGATCAACTCTACTAGAATGAGAATTATATTGCTTGGGTCTTTTTTCTCTCTAATAGTAACCTAGTCAATAGTAACAACAAACTCATATCCAACTTGTACTATTTTTTATACTAAAAGGATATTCACCCCTTCTCCTTCAACTAGTAAAACATTTTCAAAGATCTATTTGTTATATTAACAATTCCTATCACTAGAAATGGAAGTTTTATTTTATCTCTGATACTAATTTCTTGATCTAAATTCTTTCCTTTATAAAAATCGATAAGAAAATATCTATCTCTGGTCAAGTAAAATGACGCCCTTGAATCTAAAATCTATTCTTTAATAGAATATGAAGAAAAGCCTCCCCCATTAATATTATATTTAATTTTAGGTATAGCAATTCCCTCCTTACTTATTTTCTCTTGCCTTTTGTAGGATATGGCTACAAATATGTGTCTATCCTTGTTTCCATCCCTAAACCTTTATTTATTCTTTTTGTACTCTTGCCTTACATTTTCCTTCTTATAAAAAAAATTCTCCATGTACCACTATAATAACTACAAATAATGGATTTATTCCATCTTGTTTTTATGCACTATCATTTCTAGAAAAATGGTTAGAACCTTCATTATTTTGAAATTTATTATATCCTCTCTAGTTCTTCTTTCTATCATTTCTAAAGACTTTAATTTTAGAGGCATGTGCATGATTTTTTGCAATATATCCTTCATTAAAGAGCTAGTTTTCTTCATCTAAAATAGACTTACAAAATTGATAAAATGTCTATTGTGGAGCATTACAATTTGGTTGAATAACAATTTTCCTTGATTCCTTGAATATCTTGAATGGTCAATAAATTAAAAATCTTTTATTTGCATATTCAAAACCTATTTTCTTGAATAGAAATAACTTTATTTTTTTGCAATCTCTCGGAGGACCATTTCACAACTTGAAATTAAAACATGTGATGATAATTGAATACAAATAACATTATTGGGAATATTTTACCAATGAAGGCATCTCTAGTCTAGAGATCATATCTAATGACCGCATCTTTCAACTTCTTATTATCTGGAAACCTCTCCTAGATAACTTTTATAGCTACAATTTTTATTAATGACATTGACTGGAGAATCCATAAGGCATTGCATAAGAAAAAAAAGAATAAATGAGAAGAGAAAATGTATCATTTGTTATGTGGTGAAATATTCTTGTAACACCCCACCAAGGGACCCAAAAGAATTAACCTAAAGTTCTACTCAGTTTGCTAAACATTTTTTTTTTTAAAGTAAGAAAGTATAACATATACATCAAACACATAGTAGTAGAAGCAATAACATGTAATCATCAACAACTATACATAATAGGTTACATTCCTTAAGGATCCCAAGACGTTGAGTCACATTTAAATTTAATTAATTCTAAGTCTATTAACTATTATATCCACATGAAAGAATAATCAGAAAGTCCAATGTCCCTATAATATATATCTATTCTGAATGCCTCTTGGCAAATTAATTTAGAATGCTCAATCATCCACTGTACATGTCATAGGGTATGGAAGGCTTAAAAGAATATACATATGTAAAAATAAAGATACATCATCCTCAAATCCATGATACAAAGTACAGTAAAATAAATGAAATCATTCACCTTACATGATACATCCATAGATCCATAAAGATAAAACATCCATCATAAAATCTAACCATCCATCATAATAATCCATGAACATAGTAAAGGTAAATGCCAACCAAGAATGCTCCAGCCACGGTGACCACAGACGGATCTCAATGGTAAGAGTAAAAAGCACTACCACCTGACTGCGTGGAACCTAAATAGTCCACTCCCATCACACTGAGGAGATAGTCTCCAGTCCCAAAAAAGGTATCAAAACACAAAACACAAGTACTCTTTAAGTTTGGGAAATCCTAAAAGTACACTAACTCAAAGGTTCCAACATAGATAGACATCTAGACCCAGAGGCACCACAAAGACATGTAGGAAACCTACTATGCAAGCGGGAAAGTGTCATCGCATGAATCACATTGGAAGTTACCCATAAAGATAAAAAATCCATCATAAAATCTAACCATCCATCATAATAATCTATGAACATAGTAAAGGTAAATGCCAACCAAGAAAGCTCCAACCACGGTGACCACGAACAGATCTCAATGGTAAGAGTAAAAAGCACTACCACTCGACCGCGTGGAACCTAAATAGTCCACTCCCATCGCATTGAGGAGATAGTCTCAAGTCCCAAACAAGGTATCAAAACACAAAACACAAGTACTCTTTAACACTGTGAAATCCTAAAAGTACACTAACTCAAAGGTTCCAACATAGATAGACATCTAGACCTAGAGGCACCACAAATACATGTAGGAAACCTACTATGCAAGTAGGAAAGTGTCATCACATGAATCACATTGGAAGTTACCCGACCATTCCCTTAGGAATCTCGGGTCCCCAGTAATCCTGCAGCCATTAGTATCCTCTCATACTGATGAGGCATACTATGGAATGCAAGGTCATAACCAAGTGTTCTCTCATCTCCCATCCTAGTTTGTACTGGCACTCGAGGCATGGGTGAGAACACACAATTAATCTTATTAGGTTCATTTAAGTTAGTATTTAGTGTAATGTTATCACTTATTAAACAAACAACTTACAATGAGTCATCCCCAGAGCCACTTCGAGTCTCCCGTCCCTCATTGCAAGCCACTTCCCAACACTACACATAGATAACCTACCCTAGGCTCAAGAAATCACAAATCACAATATCACCTTAGTCCTATACAAGTGACTAGAAAGCATCAACTGATAATCATAATGATCACAACAGTTTTCTATCAGCAATTGAAGACATCAATTATAAAACACAATACCCAATGGTTCTCAAACGAGCAAGCAACAAGTATCCCAGCAATAGATCACAATACTGATTGACAACTCCAAAATGGTCAAGTCAAACATGTCACAACATGACATCATCAAGAGCATAGCAAAACACTTTAGTTCCATCAAGGCGACTGGAAAGCAACTCAAGTATAACTTATCGATGACTCCAAAAATGGTTAAGTCAAGTATCTCATATACATACACCTCAGCTTCACACAAGAAGACTAGAAACAATAACAAATAGTAAATACAACCATATCATAAAGCAAACCATCACATTACCATGGTTGGGTAAAAAGATCGAGATCAAATCAACATGAAAACACAATCACATAACCCCCGAGCCTCTGGTAAACGTCCTAAATTGTTCAACACTAGGACAACCCAAAACCCCAAAACATAGACAACACATGGAAGACAAGATAATCTTCAATTTGGTCAAGTCTTGAAAACACATATATTTTAATTTATAGTAAGGTCTCTAGTTTCCATTCCCAGTGTAAATTTTTTGAGTTTAAAAGATTACATATTAATCCTTATAATTAAGCCCATTCATCTCTTCAAATTTGAATATAAAATTACCCCATTAAGTTATTTCCCTACGAATAATCAAAAGTTAGATAATTATTAAAATAATAATGATTATTCTTCCCATATAAACAATTTTGATTTTATTACAGTGATCATTTATAAGTCAAATTTCCACTATATGTTCTCGTATGTTAATTAGGCTTAATTAAGTTTCATTTAATTAAACTAATTAATAAAATAAAATAATCTTGCTCTATCGATAAAAAATTAATTATCATTATTAATAAATATTGTTATTACTATTAAAAAACATTTAATATTTTACACTTAACAAAATTTAATAAATTTAAAATATTAATAATTTTAATTTTAATATGATAATAAATTTAAAACATTTAATAATTTAATATATTTATAATTTTAAAAACATTTAATAATTTTAATTAAAATATATTAAAAATACTTAATAATTCAAAATGAAAAAAATGCATTTAACATAATACTATGTGTTTATTTAAAGGCCCGCGGGCCTTGGCCGCGGGTTCCCTGCGGCAGGTCTGCTGTAGTAGGCTACTGCTGCAACAGTAGTACACATAGTATTGCTGTTGTGGTAGTAGTTAATGCTGCGACAGCGCCCAAGCACCGACGTGGAGGTATGGGGGAGGCAGGGGAGGGGAGGGGGGGTACGTGGGGTTTCCCACCCCTCCCCACTCATATAATTTTATTTTATTTTTTAATATTTAGTTTTTTTCTTAAAGGATCTTTTTCCATATTATAAGTTTATAAAATTTTATTAATATGAAATTTATTGTCATGGGGTTGGATTTTATGCTTATGCCCAAGTTAAGCCTTCTCCTTGAGAATCTCCAAACACTGCGCAACACTGGCAATCCCTACTTCTGACCCACCATAAGATGTGACCATTTTCGTTCACCCAGACTATGCCTCACCCTAACTTCATCAAATGCCTCCACATCTAATTGCCTAAACATACACTCCTGCAAAATAGAAGCGCATGCCGAACCATCTTGCATCAACACACCCCCAATTGCATAATTTGAAGCATCACACTAGACATCAAAGGGCCTTGTGAAATCAGGCAATGCCAACACTGGTGAAGTAGTGAGCTTCTCCTTCAGTCCCTCAAATGCATTCTAACACTTGTCTGACCACCACCACTTCTTGTCCTTCTTCAAGAGATCTGTCAAAGGGGCCGCAAGCTTGGAATACCCGTCAACAAACTTCCTATAGTAATTTGCCAAACCTAGAAACTGCCTCACTTCATGAACATTGTTCAAAGGCTCCCAATCCCTGATTGCTAAAAAATACACACTCCCATCCCCCCACACTCTCTCTCCCTCTCTCTCTATCTAGCTTTCCCTCTCCCACTGCCTCTCCTACTACCTACTCTCTCTTTACCATCCCCTGCCCTTTCCAAATTATATGATTATATAGATTTTATTTTATTTTTTAAATTTTTTTATAATGTTTACAATACTAACCAGATAGGAAAATTACATTTAACCATTCAGATTTCCAATTCTAAAATTTTCTTTTTAATATTCAAAACCCTTCTCATTTTAAATTCTTTGCTCTACGAAATAAGGATCTTGATTTCTTCTCTAATCTTCACGCATATAGAAGGGTTTGACATACATTTAATAATTACAATATTGAAATGTTAAAGTATCCATCATAGAGAAATTTGAATTCACAATCCATAGACACGAAGAAGACAAGAAAGGTAAATTGTGTAATTAATCAATGATCAAAAACACGAGATCCTACCTGAGTCTGATGCTAATACTCAATCCTCGAGAACTATTAGAGAATTCACCCTCCTTCAATAACTTTTCTCTGTAAATCTTTTCTAGAATTCTCCTTCAGAAATTCACTTCCAAAATTCGTCTCACAAAATTTTGTGTCTCCAAAATTCACGGTCCCCCAAAAGTGAACCCCAAAGTTGTGATAAGGAGTTTTCTCCTCAAATCGAGGCACTAATTGTGCATTCACCTGAGAGGACTCCTTGCTCACTAGACTCCAACTCAAAATTAACTTTATTTATCTTTGTTTATCTTGCATTAATCTTTTCATGCACATTAAGTTGAATTATTTTATAACTTTATTTAATATTCCACTTGACTTGTATTTTAATCTTTATTACTTTTAAACCCATGCACACTTTATGACATTAAAACAACATTATTATTTTCACTGATTTTATCTTTTAATTAATTTCTTTTATTTTAACCTCATGCATACATCATGTGATCTAGAATCTTTTAATAGTTTAATATCTTTTTTACTTTTAATTTATTTTAGAAACTTTAATCGATAAAATATTTATTAATTCAATTAATAATAATATTTAGCATTTATTGAAAATGAACTCTAAATATATTATTATTAAATTAAATAAATATTATCACGTTCTAAATTTATCGTTACAATTTTAATCTCCAATTTAATTCTTTTTATTTAATTAATTTCTCAATTAATTAAATATTAAAGATTATCATATTAATTTTCTATTAAATTAAATCATTACTTAATCTTTTTAATTAGACTTAATTAATAGAGAATACATCAAAGACTCATAAAGACAACATATGAAAACCCAACATAGCAAAACACATACTAAATCAACAAAGGGTTATAATCACGAAATTACATCATTTGATGCACTCGGAGGGTACTTAACTTGGATACTTGTCCTAATTATCAATTAGGACAAATGGCTAAAGGGTTTAAGATTCGGACTTAAGATTTATCTCCCCTCTCTTACCATTGAGATAATGTGATAGGGTATGCTCATCCTAGCAATTCAGGGAAGTTGATACCCGGTACCTGCAACCTGCATAAAGTCCACGCATGTACAGACACAATATTCTAAGCTATACAAACAATGGCAGGAAGTGGTGTATCATGTAGATCCCGACTAGCAGGTGACTACGACTCCCTTCCTTAACCACATCAAAAACACCATACATAAATAAAACAAACACACACGCCTTACACATACAGTATTGGGTAAGCATCCATAAGAAAACATGTGTCATAATAAACCATCTAACTAATCATCATAGATAACTGAAAATACTAAATAATCATCATACATGCATGAAATATAGAGTACCAAGTAATCTCATTATATAATAAACTGAATGTAAAACAATATCTGATAATTTGAAAGTAATGCTACTAATCATCAAACATAAAACTAGCCTAAAAGAGTTTGGCAATGATAACTAAAATGCAACTTAGGTGCAGGCATTACAATTCTCTTCCCCAATTACCTTTGTAATGACCCTCTAAATCATAATGTTTAAAAACCACTCTTCATTAATGTGCCTTAAAAAATCCATCTCCTGATAGTATGACATGATCAAAATTCTTTAATTTCAAGGAATTCATTCTTGTGGAAGCTATGCCATGTCAAACATGAAGGACCAAAACCTGAGATAAAAATTGATGGTGCATTATTAAGTTTTCCATTTGACTCATACGTTATACTTGATCATTTTGTTTAACCTTGTGACTTCATAATATCGATCATTTACCATAACATTCCCACCTTGATAATTTATCCTTTCACAAGTATTTCAATGGACCCATTCATTCCTAAGAAACACATTGAATTGCCATGATTTTACATAAAAGATAGTCATATCTCATTTTTTTTACTATAGTAATAAATCTCAGGCAGATGCAATAATGCTATATGATCTCCATCATATCCCCAATTCACTAATGTACTTGCGACTTTTTTTTTTTCTTTGAAGATTCACAATATTTATACATATTTGAATAGATCTATCATTTTTCAAATCTCATTCTTAACTAAAAAAAAATTCTAATCAACATAAGTCCTTTTAATACATGAATTAGTTATTATCAAAGAGTCCCCTTCAATATAAATATTTACAAAATCTCCACTTTTTTCTATCTCAAATACATGAATTAGAGAAATTGCTTCCAGTACATTATGAGTTTTAAGTACAATAGAACATGCTTTTGTTGCAATACAATGTCCTTGGTGATTTCCTAAAAAAACACCAATGTTAGACTTCCCTAAGTTTCCTCTAGGAAATCTATCAAAGTTAATTTTGATATAACCTTGCATAGATGGAAGCCAATAAACATGTCTTCTATCCATAGAATAACCAACCTTCCATTATAAAATAGATTGAAAGGAAACAACTATCTCCTTCCATATGTTAAGCATTTTACCATCCCAAGAACATGAAGATATTTTCCTTTATTTTCACATTATATTGGAATTAACAACTTCAACTATTTCTCTTTCAATCCCCTTTAGAACTTTCTATAACTATTTATTTTTGTTACAAAAATTACGCTTATTTCTTTCCCACCAAATGACTCATATAACTAGAGCAAGTATGCATCTCCAAAGACATGAGCATAATAATGTAGAAGATAATATGTATAAGAATTGAAACAGATCTAAAATCTTCATTGGTAATGAAATGTCATAATTCAATTTTCCAAGAACAAAAAACCAACATTCTTGTGCAAAAGTGTAGTTCAACAATAGATGATTTGTAGCTTGAAATTCTTCATTACATAGGACACAATTGAAAAGTCCAGTAATAAAATTTTAAGATAACTTATTGCTAGTTACAATATAGTATCTTATGACTAACCAGGTGAAATAACCAACTTTGGGAAGGAATCCATAGTTTGAACAAAAAGAAAGCTTGATGCATGGCTACTTTAGGTTATGCAACTACGTCAATATTTTGTATCCCTCTTTTCTAGCACAATTTCAATCTTTTATAGGGGCCCAAACTAATTTATCCTTCCTATTTGAAAAATAAATGACACTATCCTTCATAATGTCTTGAAACATATTACATTGTTCCATGTCAATTTGCACACCACCTAGATCTTTTCATTTTACCATACCTAATAAAGTATGAATTGATGCTTTATAGTATAATGAGAGTTTCCCCCAGTGTTGAGTTAAGGCATTAACAACAATATCTAATTGATATGTATTAAAGAAAGGGGGAAGACTGCTTGATGAGTCTTCCCAAAATAATTGCTCTAGACAATATCTAAGATAGTGCAAGACCTAGTAAATCCCTAAAGGAGATAACTAAACCCCCAACTAACAACCACAATGGAAAAACAACACAAGGTGCAATATCTGATACCAAAATCCACTTCTTTATTCTTAAAACAACTGATGAAATGCAATGTGTCGAGCTTTAAGGCCTTCCCAATTACATCAGAATACAAAGCAATTATAATAACAGTTTCTGAAGACCTCAAAAAATCCATATATTTCTAACCCTAGCTTGCCAAGATTTGTAACATCATAATAATCTAGTAGATACTCCAATAAATATTTAAACTTGTTCTTGCAAGCCACTAAGAAACCTTCTTGTTTCCTAAGTCCATGCTTAGATACTATCTCTTTTGTTAACTTATAAATACATATTTAATTTTGAATACTTGCACAACCATGAGTTGACCTATTCTAAATAGAATCATCTAGAATCCAAATAAACACAATACCTTAGTAACCTTAAAAATTTATTAAATACACTTAGGAGGAGAAAGAACCAATACCATAAGTAGGTCCACATGCATCCCACAATTGATCCACATCATGATCATGTAAAAAACATAATAAATGCATAGGTCAGTTGATAAAATATTTTGACACCCAAAAAATAAACTAAATCGCTAAGTTTCAAAAACAACAAGCAAGTATGCCATGTATACACTAAGCATATTGAAAAATCATGTCCATCGAGGTCCCACAAGCATCACTAAGTACCAGTTCCATTGAGAAAATCATTAATCAATCACTACAAGAATCATCAAGTTCCTTTAGTCACTAATATTCTATGGAAAAATTCCAACCAAGAACTACCCAATAGTGACTAAGTATAATCTATTCTTTTACCAAGTTCTCCAACTCAAATCTCAAAACAACTCTAAAATAACAGATTTCCAACTAGCATAGGATTCTCCCACATCAAACACCCTAGGAGAAAAAAGATGTTAAAGATGCTCTTAATAACTAGAAAAGCATGTTTTGGAATTTAAAACATAAACCTTGAATTGGTTCTTCACATACATGTCCTCCAAGTCTTTAACTTGTACATTTTTTCTTTTGTTTCAGTTTTGCCAATCCTTTCCTTTAACACACAACTTTTAACACTATTGATCCCTAAGTCATTTTTTACATTAGTGTCAAACACTTAGTCATTCACAAGGAATGGTTATTTGGTCATCATTATGATCAAGTCATACTATATAGGCCAAGTCATATATTGAAGACTTGTGTATATTTTATGTTATGTTTGGAGTAGTAGTTACTAATGATAAAGCTAGAGGTTTTAGAGTACACTAGTGATTTCCAAATTTATCAGTGATAGTAGCTCAACTTGAGTCATATAGAGTTTAAGTAATTTAGTATATATCGAGCATAGTTAAGGTCACAGGACAATATAATGAAAATTTTTATGCCAATTGATAATATGGTGTAAGTGTCGAGTAATATAATTTCACATATTTATCTGGAATTGCACACAGTTTAGGATGAACCATTTTTTTCAACCTAGATGTGTGTTTAATAGACTAGGGAGGTAATCAAAGAGATAATTATGCATCAAATGAAGAATCATTAGTACCTATATGATGAATTCCACCAATCAAAATATTGCATGGGCTAAGTGACAAAAAAAAAAATCTTGATCATTAATTGGGATCTAGAAGGTTCACCCAAATAGCTATTTAAGGAGGGTCTATGACCTAGTTTAAGTGTGTGAGTGTGTATAGATGAAGAGTTAGCTTGTATGTGACATTTTGGAGGTGAATTAGAGTGTTAAATTTAGAAGAGACCGAGTAGTGTAGTGAATAGTTTTGTTCAAAGATAAATAAGATCAATCATAGTAAGGTGATATTGTTGGAATAATTTAGAATAACTAATAGAGGGGGAGGTGAATTAGTTATCCAAGGTCCAAATGTACAAATAAGACTTTTTAGTACTCAACAAATATATATGTATGTGTTGATTAGATTATCCAATGTCTCAAACCTTTGTATGCTACTATCCTAGGTCAAATGAACTTTGTAGAAATGTAAACATGAATTATCACAAATCCAATCACACAATTTTGATACAAGGATTTAACATGGATACCCAATTTGGGAAAAACACTAGTAACATGCTACCAATTTTCACTCTTGTGAAGTGAGCTCTTTGAGGAGCCAACCTTCTTAATGGTTACAACAGACACTATCAAATGTGACCTTAATTAAAGGATTTCAATCACTTCATTAGAAGTGATCCTTGTTAGAGGACTTTAGAACATTTCATTAGAATGTCACCTAGTTAAAGGATTTACTCATAACTATTAGGTCGACCTTAATCCAAAGGATTTATCTACACTAATATAATTGATAGAAAGTAATAGTAGGATTTGATCTAATAACAAAATAAATTAGTTGCAAATTTTAGATCTTTCATTCAACTCTCCTTTCTACTTACCATTCACTCACTTTCATCTTTGATTTCTTCTTCACCCTTCAAACCATCACATCCTTAAGCCTTCTTGCTTAGTATTCCAACTACATGCTCATTCCTTCGGCCACCATATGAAGCAACACCTCTAGACTCCAAACTTGGACTTGGACTTCTTGTTTCTGGCCTTGTATCTCCTTAAATAGATAATTTTGATCTTTTGTCACTTTATCACAATGGTCCTTCTTAGGGTTAGGTTAGATTTATCGAATCCTCCCTTCTTTCCATTATGTTCCCTCTAGAAGCTTCTCTTATAATTCTCATTAAATTTTATCTTCAAACAATTTATCTTGAATTTTGTACCACCAAATCATCATTCTTATCATCAACATGATTCACATAATTCAAGAAATCAACTTGTGCTAGCTCAAATTGATCAAATAATCATTCAAACTCTTTATGTTGTCACTCAACAATAACTAACTTCTGATGCTCAATCAACACTAGGTTGCTCAGCATAAACTAAATCTTACTTGGTTATTAATGTTATTTCTGACACTAGGCACATACAATTAAATGCTTTTCTTGGTCATAATCATGTTTCTGCTCAACTTGAACTAAATGCTCAGCTTATACTGTTTGCTTGGTCAAGCTTAGAAAACACATTCTTTTTGTATAGTCTCCTTCTTATCTTTCCTTCAGTATCCTTTCATTGTAGCCTTAAGTAGATAAACAATACACTATATCATGAAAGTCTTATTTGATCTAGTGCTTCTTTTATACACCATATAACTTGGCCTTTCTCTACGTACTCTTGTTATCCTTTCTTTTCAAATCCTCTTCATCAATTAATCAAATGGTAACATTTTGACCAAAGTTAGCAATTTTACCAGCAAGTAGTAGGTTTGACATCAGTGAAAAAATAATGATTGTTCAAATGATATATTTTGATACTTGAAAAATATTCTTTTTTGATAGATATTACATTGCATAGAGGAGATATGATACCAACATTATAATGGAAATAGAAGAATCAGGTACTAAACATTTTAAAAAGTGTTTCAAGAATTAAATCTCTTAACACAATAGCTTTATAGGATTTTTTAAATCTCTTAACAAAGTACTCTCTTAGTTGTGACCTATAAATCCTTTAATCAATATAGAACCTAATAGTACTTTTAGCCTTTGACGAGGTAGACCCTTCACAAGGTAGATCAGCATAAGTGATTAAAGATTGTAGCCTCAATAGACACAACTTTATTTCTCTAGTAGTAAAAATTTTGTGGGTGTCATCCCCATTATAGTTTTAGCTTCATCTTGGAGGGTTTTTATGTTACCAAATCATTGTGTTAATGTATTATGTCTTGATCAATTTTTCATTCATGTACTTAGAAGTTAGATCTAATATTATGTTGATGTGAATGATTACATTGATCTGAGGTTAATGTTCAAATGAGGTTTTATGTGAAGATGATTACATTTTCTTAGAGAGTAATGGATAAGGTAGAAGAAGAAATTCTTGTCAAACACTTAGACGTATCAAACATTGTGACTAATTTGGAACACATTTCTAATAATATACATATAATACTTCAAAAGTTGTGTAATACCTCTACATACAAAAAAATCATGAGAGAAAAGATGTATAATTTAGAAGATGATTTACAGTATAGTGACAATGCAAATACCTATGGTTTTCATTTTGAGTGCAGTCCATTAATCCAATCTTACCTTTAGAAAGGAAGGGCTTACAAAGTTGATTGTAGAGTAAAATAGAATAAGACAAAAAATGATCTATATACAATCCATGATGAGACCCCATCTTGTGGTTATATTGAAGCATTTGAATAATGCAAAAGAGTTAGTTGAAGCAGATCCAATTCTCTCATTTGTTGATAGCATGGTGGATCTAGCAACAAAGTTGGAGATTGAGATTAATGACATTGAATCCATATAGGCTAACAAGGATAACACATTATGTAACATTTTTCAAATTGACAAAATATTTTTAGATAAGTGTTTTTTGACCCCTAGATCCTAGTAGCCATGAATAAAAAAATAAGGGGAATAAATAATGATGACAATCACGAGGAATTTTGAAGTTTTGAATATGTATATATCAAGTGTAGAGTAAGAACATGTACAAAGTTTACCTAGTTAAGGTATAAATTTTATTCTAAGGGGGGGTACTAATGTTTGAATTTTGTAATGCAAGTCTTTTTTAATCATAAAAACATATTTTTACCACTAATGTCAAGGGGGAGATTGTTGATCCCTCAGTCATGTTATTTATTAGTGTCAAACACTTAGTCATTTACAAGGGAGCATTGTTTGTTCATCACTATGACCGAGCCATTTGATATAGGAAAAATAGGGGTCAAAACTTATTAAGATAAAAAGGATTACAACAAGGAGATCTCAACAAGGAGTTCTTCCCTAAGAAAAAAATTCATCAAATTCTTGTAATAGATCAAGGGGAAGCTACCCCCTATCCATAATATTCCATCCCAAAGCATGAAAAGAAGCCCATTTGGCCAAAAAATCATCAAATCTATTCCATTCATGAGGAATGTAAGTAAACCTAATGAACTCAAGAGAAGTACAAAAGATAAGAGTCTAATTAATAATAGTAGCCAACTTCCAACTAACATTCTCAAGCTCTTGCAAAGTAAGAAAGTTCACCAACACTTGGGAGTCAAACCCAGAGATAATCATGTGCCATCCCCACAAACAACAATATTCCACAACATATAAAATGGGCTAAGCCTCGATGATATTTTTAGTATGGAAATCCTTATACACTAAGAAAAAGAATTTAACTTCGCTAGAGGTACAACGAGCCACTCCGCCAATACTAGTAGGGCCTAGATTCCCTTAGGAAGAACCATCAATGTTAATTTTTAGAACTCCATGAGGAGGAGGAGTCCAATGCCCCTCCTGATTCAAATGTACTTTCGCCTATTCCTGAGGTTGTTTGGGCACTCTTTTATACCATTTGATGCAAAGGGATTAACACTAAAACACTCCTTAAGGAATTTAGCACTTAAAGGATTTGACAACGGATCTTCTTCTCTACATCTCAATTACAAAATTTAGAGTAAACTCAAATCTGCATATATAAATAGTTAGAAATTTGACAATAAGAGGTACGAATCTAACTGTAAGCTACTAGTGTTACTATAATTTAGCTTCCTATAGCAAGTCAAACATTTCAATTTGAATAACTGAGAGTATTACAAATTGAAAACTAAAGTTTGTATAATCCAACACTTTTACCATCATATTCTCTCAAACCAATTACATCAAAATCCAATACAAATGTCCCAAAACCATAAAGTGATACCATATGAACCATATGAATTTTTAGTAGACTAAAACATTCATAACTAATTCTTGATAACAATTAAAAGATGAACCCTCATAAAATCTAAAACTTCCAATATAAACCACTAATCATAGACTTGGGTTTAAATGCAAACCACCAAAATCATTAACATATTAAATCCCATAACAACTCTACATTCTAGAAAATGGCAAAACATCTTCCATCATAATGAAAAATAATTTAAAATATCATTCATTCAAAACTTATAATCAATGATAATAATTTGTACTTAATATGCATTAATTTCTTCAAAAAACTAATTTACATTTATAACTGATTCTTCATCTTTTCAATTTTATTGATTTTTGGACCATATGATTGGTTCATATGTAGAAACAATAGCTGATTCATGTTATGAAATGGGAATAATACTATTAAATTAATAGTATGAAATTGATTTTCTACAAAACTATTATAAAATTGAGATAACTGACACCAAAGATTCCAAATTCTATATTAAAGAAAAATTAAAATGTAGGTTCAAATCTATGATGAATGAAATAACAACAAAAAACTCTAATATCTATTATAGATGCTAAAATGATAGAAATTAAACCATGATTGTAAATAGCTAGGGAGTGGGGATAGATTTTACATTTTTGCTCTTCCCTCTGAACTATATTTTTTGCTCTATCAATCATGCCCTTTATAATTACTTTGGGAAATTACAAATGAATCTTGGGATTCCCTTTTAGTTATAAAAGATTTGTCATTATATTTGGCACATCCATTGTGTAGATCTATCTCTTAAATATATAAGTATTTTCAACATTATATAAACTTCTACATTTTAATAATATTTTAGGATGTCTTCCTGTCACCACCATATTTCCTATCATTGATGTCCTCCTACACCACCATTGGGCTACAACCCTGTCTTGAAGATGGAAATTGAGGCAATTGTATATATCAAGATCAGTTGGATCCATAACTCATCTAGCACACACTTCACTTGAATAGTTTCTTGAAGACAATGTGAGATCTTCCACCAAAGATGTATAACACCAATTTGAACATCTTATAAGATTTATTGATTCCTCTCCAACTAGATATGCCAAAGAATGATCAAGTAGCTAGCAATCCAAGTAGCATGGAGAGGAGAAGACTTCGAGGAAGTACTGCCCTAGTGGCCCCAAAACTTAGGCAAAGAGGAAGCATGCCTAGAAGAGAAACCCCAAGCTCTCCACCAAAGGTGTCATAACTAAGTAGAAAATGAGCAATGAAAGAATAGATGGGAGACAAACTCCTCCCCATTACCACACAAAACACAATATGAGGGGCCCTAGAATCCATGTTTACAAATATTATTGCATGTAAGATAGTAGTTGTGAACCACTAGCCACATGAAAAAATTACACTTGGACCAAGAAAATTTATTCCAAACATTCTTCAACCAAAGCACCTCAACATCCTAGAACAATTGTCTAGTTATCTCTTGATACCGAGTAGAGACATAATATTTACCAGACAAGGTGCCTCTTCAAGCCAAAACATTTGGTACTAGTAGAGAGCAACATGACCTAGAGTCAAAAATATGAGAAAGTCATGTATTGAAGAACTATATATATTTCAAGTTATGTATTGAGTAGTAGTTATTGCCGAGAAGGCCAAAGGTCATCGAGTACACTAGTGATTGCCAACTTTATCAGGGACAATAGTTAAAGATGAGTGATACATAGGCTAAGTAATTTAGTATATCCCAGGCACAATTAAGATCAGGGAACAACATGATGAAATAGTTAAATGTCAAGCATGAGTATGGTATTAGTGCCAAGTAACACAATTCTACATTTCTTTTTGAATTGTACAAAATTTAAGGTCAACTATTTGTATCAAGCTGGAAGTATTTTTTTTATACATAAATGATATAATAAAGGTTTTGATTATGCATTAAATAGAGAATCATTAATCCCTATGTGAGGCAATTGAACAATCAAAAAAATTCAAGGACTAAGAAGAAAAAGAAATGAATATGGCACATTGATTTGGATCTATTAGCTTTACCAAAAAAACTAAATAAGGACAGTCTATAACCTATTTTGTGTGTGTGAGTATGTATGAATGAAGAGTCAGGTTGTATGTGAAGTTTTGGAGGTGAATTAGAGTGTTAAAGTAAAAAGAGACTAAGTAGTATAGTGAACAATTTTGTGCAGAGATAAAGAAGATTAATCACACTAGGGTGATATTACATTACATAGTGGATACCTGATATCAAAAAAATACTACAAAATGAAGGATCGGGTACTATGAATTATAACACGTGTTTTACTATTTAAACATCTTAACAAAGTAGATTTAACAAGATTTTGTAAAATCCTAACATAGTACTCACTTACTTGTGATTTATAAATCCTTTAATCAATGAGGAACCTCGTAGTTCTTTTAGACTTTGACAGAAAAGACCCCTCATAAGATAGATCATCAGAAGTGATCAAACATTATAGCCTTAACAAGAACATATTTATTTTTGTAGTACTAAAGATTTTTTTGGTTTTCATCCCCATCATAGTTTTACTTTCACATTGGATGGTTTCTACACTACCAGATCATTATTTTGATGTGTTATGTGTTTATGATTTTTCATTCATACAATTAGTAGTTAAACATGATGATGTGAATGATTACATTGATATGATGTTAATTTTCAAATGATGGTTTATGTGAAGATATCAAATATTTTGAATATTTGATGTGTGCAATTTTTTATAGATCCTGATTCACCCCCCCTTACAGTACCTCACTTTTCATACTATATTTTGAAAGTACACTGCCCCTTCACATCCTTGCCCACTATAAAAAAGATCTATTTTATTCATTGATATCTCACCCCTTTATAGTCCTTCAACTTCACTCATTTATCAAAACTCAAGTTCCTACTAAAAAGTTCTGAATTCTAGAAAAGAATCAGGATAAAATTCCTGCCACCTCTCTCAAAAGTAAATACAATCATCATACAGTTTATACTATGCTACAATCATACTACCAAGGTCTACCATGTAATATGTGACATCTTCTCATTTCCACAATATCAAACACAACTTGATCAACCAACTAATCCTTTAAGGACTAAGATGTATGATGCATGGGAATTCTAGGTGTAAGAGCAATATTGCATCGATCAAAAATATTTTATTTCACATGTTTGAATAAGGGTTTTTTTAATACATATTTGTAGTCCGTGGAACTTTCTACTTAGTAAGTTAGTCATACAAGCTTGGAATGTCCCAATTTTATAGGTTGAGGTTCATATCAATCGTTCAAGCCTATCAGTTGAGGATCAATGCCACATCATAAGATTCAGTGAAGTTATTAAGGAATTTTGGTATGAAAAATTTGGGCTCAATTTTGATAGCCTAAATGTATTCAGATGAGGCTTCAAAACTCCATGAATGGTCACTTTTGTGGATCTAAGCGTGTAGATAAGAAGTTGAGTATTCCAAAAATGGGTTATAATAGAAAATTAGAGCAATAGTTTAAAATTTATGGCCTCTTAAAGTTGGGTTGACTAGAACTTCCAAAATAAATGTCAATGGTGTATTTGGCCAACTCTATATGTATTGTTAGGGTCTGTCAGCCCTAGGTATTATTTTTGAGTGTCTATAAGCTTCCCAAGTAGGATAAAATTGCCTATTAGAAATGCATGTAAATTGTCTAAGATATCTCTAGGTGATAGTTCATAGCTTTGTCTTGCAGACTACTGCAATGAAGGTGCGCATGTGGGTTAGCATATTGTAATTCTAAATTTTGTAGTTCGATCTTTCATTGATAATAAGAAACCCATATTTTATTCTAACAAAATCTTATTATTTCTTTATTTCTATTATGTGTTTAAGATATCAAGGTAATTACCCTTCATCAAGTGGTATCTGAGTAGGAGTTCCAGAGTTTATAAATAGATCATCGACTGTGACGTAGTTGCACTAGGATTCTAGTTTGGGTTTTTGCATGAAGACAAAGCATCAACTCCAGGGCAGTTTCCACTAGGGTTTCAGGGGAAGTGCAAAGATGCCTCCATAAAGAGAGCATGGTAGGAGAGTTGTAGGTGTTATAGCTAAGGCTTTTAGAATCCTCAAAAGGAAAATAAAAAGATTCCAAGAACAAATATGAAGATGAATGAATCTTGTTGTAGGAGATGATGAAAGTGAGGATGTTAGAGAAGAAGGAGATGTTGATCAAGTGGTAGTAGATAAAGTTCTTAACCTAGAGGAGGAAAATATTTTCAAGAAATCTTAACTTGGATGAATTGATCAATTGGATCAATGAGTTGGAAGAGTACTTTGAATGATAAGATCATGAAGATATAGATAGGGTAAAGTTTGTGAAGGCCAAACTAAAGGGACACATGAAAAGTTGGTGGCATGAAATCTAGTAGGAGGAACATAGAAGAGGAAAAGATAAAATTACCAAATGACATTGAATGATAGCTAAAATGAAGCGATGGTTTATTCCCATGGATTATGAGCTTCATCTATTAAAGAACATGAAATGGTTGAACCATTCAAGAGTATACATAATAGTTCTACTCAATTATCATTAGAATAGAGCACACAAAATTTAAGAAGAAAAAAGTTTCATGTTATCTTAATTGGTTTAGACCAAGCATTCAAAAGGAGCTAAGTTTGGTTTGAATGACTAGTATTGGGGAGGCATGCCAGTTTTCCTAAGAGTACAGGAGAAGCTAAGCAAGAAAAATAATAAAATGAATGGTGGAAGAGATCATGTCGGTGTTGGATACAATTGATTAATTGTATATTTTCTTTGATGTTACACAAATCTGATATCATTATCAGTCAGTGCATGTCAAGCTCACTCAGGCAGTGAAGATAGTTTTCCATTTCTACTGAGTGTTCCTCTATTTTCCTAGTTCAGAAGGAAATGTCTACCAAGTTCACTCAGGTGCCAAAGAAAAGACTATAAAAGATGAGTTTTAACAAAGCCTACTTAGTTAATGAAGGAAACGTTGGATGGAACTAGTGTTAACCGAGCTCACTCAGTTACCAAAGGAATTTTTTGAATATGTAGTGTTAACCAAGTTCACTTGGTTAACATAGGAAAATCATTTCTGAGTTAGTGTTTGCCAAGCATGGTTGGCTAATGAAGGATTTTCTTGTTTTGGCATATTGAGTTTAATTGATTTATCTATTGGTTCTAGCTGACTAAGAAGATGAATACAAGTTATTCTAAGTTGTATTTTAGCTGACTTGACAATATGAAGGATATAAATATAAGGTCAACTTGTGAATTAGAATGTGTGAATTTGTGAATGAATTTTGAAGATTTAATGATGGGAAGAGGAAGAGAATCATAAGGATAAGAAAAATATGCTTGTGGAGCTAAAAAGTTATATTCTATTAGAAAGGATCAAGTATACAAGCCAAAATAGAGATTTTTAATCAGCAATTTAGTTGCATTGGAAATCAAGTCATCTCATTGTTACTCTAACTATTGAAGTAGTGATCTAAATCTCTTAATAGAGTTGGCTTAATAGCTATTTGTAAATCCTCTAACAAGGTGGCAATTCTATTGAATTATCTAAAGACCTCTAACAAGGCCACTCCAAACAAAGTGATTAAATCTCTAATAGGGTCACACCTAATAGTTTTTTTAATAATCTTTAACAAGGTTGGTTCCTAATAGGGCTCACTCTAGAAGAGTGAAAATAGTAACTAGTTGCAATTGGTGGTTTTTCCCAAATTGGGTTTCCATGTTAAATGCTAGTGTCAAATGTGTTCATTCTATTTTATTTTATGTGTTTGCAACTAAGTTAATCTAATGGTAATCAAAGATAACATCTAGAGATTTGTATGTTAAATACTTACCGAGCATATTCAGTATTTACCGAGCTACGACATTTTATGTATGTTTGTCGAGCATCAACAACATTCAATTTTCAGAGTTTATTTGTATTGACATTTAAGGGATCTAGGATTTATTTTTGTGGTAATTGATCCAACCCTCCCATCTCAGTTACTCCTCTTATATTTCCAAAAATTGGTATCGGAGCTCTAGGTGCCTATAGAGAAGGTTTCAAGGACCTAAGCTAAAGATTAGGATGTCTTATAAAAGAGAGATTCCCAAGTTAAACAAAGAAAATTTTGTAGCATGTCGAGGACTTATGAGGTTACATTTAGCTACTATTAGTGATTTAGATTCTAAATATCTTGATACTAAATAAAAGACTCCCTCTAGAACATTATCTATCAAAGATATTGCTAAAAAGAAGAATCATAACATAATGATCATTGATATTGCATCTACTTTCAATTATGCTAAATTTGATGAAGTAAAAGACTGTATTAAAACAACTCATGAAATGTGGACCAAAATGAAAGATTTTTTATGTAGGAGATGACAATGTAAGAAGAGTTGAGGCTAAAAGTCTCAGAGGTCATTTTGATTAGATGAAAATGAGAGAAGATGAGAACATTGCAAAATATGTGGAAATAATCAAAACAAGTGTGAGTGCAATCAAAGCATCTAGAGGAGACATTGAAGAAAAAATAGTTGTAAGCAAGGTACTCAAAACTCTTCTTCCTATTTATGAAATTAGAGTATTTTCTATTCAAGAGATGAGATGTGATCAAAATAATAAAATATCTTTGGATGCTCTAGTTAGAAGATTGACAACTTTTGAATTAGATGACTTTGATAACTATGTTTCTAGTTCAAAAGTTATGGAGTCTGCATTCGAAGCTAAACTCTCTCTCTGGAGAAAAATAGTAAGAAATCAAAGGCTAGTCAATCACGAAGTGGAGAAGAAGAATTTGAAGAGAGTTTAGACTATGGTCTTGAATTTTTTGAATCCCTACTTGCAAGAAAGTATTCCAAAGGCAGAGGAAAGTATAAAGATAAATTTCCTCTTATCTATTTTTCTTGTGAATAAGTTGGTCACATTGCTACAAGGTGTCCTAATAGAGAAAAAAATAGATGAAAAGAAAAGCAATAAGCACAAAGGAAATAAATATTTCAAGAACTACAAGGACAAAGGTAAAAAATCTTATTTTACAACTAAATATTATGATAATAGTGAAGATGAAATGGTATATATTGCTGTAAAGGATGAATCTGATGATGAAGGAGATAAGATGGCACTCATCTCTCATGTTAGTAAAAATGTTACATGGATTATAGATAGTGGTTGTTCACATCATATGACTATAGATAAAAAAAAATTTGAGCACATGGATTATTATGATGGTGGTAATCTGAGATTTGGAAACAATGAACCTTGTAACATAAAAGGAAAAGGATGTATTTATTTGACTAAGGAACTTGTATGTGACAATGTATATTGGGTTGAAGGATTAAAGGATAATCTACTGAGTGTGGCATAGTTGAATAACATTGGATTCAAGGTAGAATTCATGGATGGAAAGGCCAAACTACTCGATTGAAAAGGAAATCTAGTTGGATCTAGCAAGAAAAAAAAAGGTAATCTATTTTATCTTGATCTCAGTGAAAGTTCATGTTTTATTGCTCAAGTAGAAGAAAGCTTATTATGGAAAAAATGATTATTTCATGTAAACATTGATAATCTGGTTAAGATAAGCAAACGTAAAAGAGTAAGAGATATTCTTAGCTTAAAGAATCTTGATATGGGTCTATGCAAAATTTTCCAAATTAGTAAGATGGGAAAGACTAGTTTCAAAAGAAAAACCTATCAATCAAAAGAAGTATTAGAGTTTGCGCATACATAATTATGTCGACATATTGGAATAGAGAGTTACAATGGAGATAAATTTTTCATTCTTTTTGTTGATGATTATTATAGAATGATAACTGTAATGTATCAAAAAGAAAAATTAGAAGATTTTCAAAAGTTGAAGTGGTATCTGGTAAGCGTAGAGAAAGAAATTGGAAAGAAATTGAAACATTTGAGATCAGATAAAAGTGGTGAATTCATCTTCAATGAATTCAATAATTTCTGCATTGAAAGAGGGATTAAAAGACAAGTATCAGCCCTTAGTACACCTCAACAAAATGGTATAGTTGAAAGAAGGAACATATCAATCATGGATTGTGCAAGAACATTGATGATTGAGAAGAATGTTGCCATCAAATACTAGAAGGATTCTATCAGCACTATAGATCATACCTTGAATAGAGTATAGTTCAAGAAAGACTCAATTCGAACTCCTTATGAATATGGTATGGCTACAAACATAATGCAAGTTACTTGAAAGTATTAGGTAGCAAATGTTATATCTTTAAAAAATATATAAAAGGAAAATTTGATGTCAAATGTGATGAAGTCATATTTCTAGGATACTCATGTAGAAGTAAAGCATACAAATGTCTAAATTCTCAAATGTGCACATTTGAGAATTGATGAGTTTGCATAAAAGAATGAAGAAGAAAGAAACAAAGAGCCTGAGGATTACAAAAGATTTATTTACTATGAACCTGATATCCTATAAAACCTATCTAAAAGAAAGGAGGCTTAACCTTCAAAGTCTCAAAAATCTCCGATAGTTACTGAGTTGCAGACATTGCAACCCAAGTCATAGCCTGAATGACCTGAGTTGTAGTCAAAGGCTACCAAGCTAGTTCAAACCAAGTGTGATGGACCTGAGTCATAGATAGTGAGACCCAAGCTTGATACTAAAGTTCATGATGAAGTTAGTGAAACTCATTCCAAATCCAAAGAACCTCTATTAGCAAGATATGTCAGAAGGCATCATGCATTTGATCAGATCATTGGAGACAAATCTGATGGAACAATGACAAGAAACAAATTGAAAGTTACATGTTTACTTGCTAAATTTGAACCTAGAAATATCAAAGATGCATTGGATAATGAAAATGGGATTGAAGCAATGAATGAAGAGATAGAACATATAGAGAAGAAAAAAGCTTGGACTCTTGTTCCTTGACCCAAGGATAAAAATGTAATTGGCACAAAGTGGGTACTTAGAAATATGATGAATGAAGATGGAGAAGTTTCCAGAAACAAAGCAAGATTGGTATGTAAAGGCTATTCTCAAGAAGAAGGTATTGACTATGGTGAATCTTTTTCTCTAGTTGCAAGATTAGAAGGTGTTAGAACTCTACTAGCATATGCAACACACAAAGGATTTAAAGTGTATCAAATGGATGTTAAATCTATATTCTTGAATAGAATTCTTGATGAAGAAATCTACATTGAACAACCAGAAAGTTTTGTAGATCCTAGCAAAAGAGACATGGTTTGCAAATTGCACAAGGCATTATATGAACTCAAGCAAGCTCCCAAAACTTGGTATGATAAATTTCATAATAACTTGATACCGATTGGCTTTCAAAGAATAAATGATAACAATAGTCTGTATATCAAAGAAGGACCAAAAGAAAGGATTGTGTTGGTAGAAATATTTGTTGATGATACATTATTCATAGGAAATGATGACTCGTGGAAATCTTTTTCAGAAGAAATGAGTGAAGAATTTGACATGTCTCTATTTGGAGAGATAAAA
Organism: Cupressus sempervirens; assembly: GCA_028749045.1. NCBI lineage: Eukaryota > Viridiplantae > Streptophyta > Pinopsida > Cupressales > Cupressaceae > Cupressus > Cupressus sempervirens. The sequence continues at coordinate 265,891,662 of CM053789.1, forward strand.
TTCTTTGTTGGATTACAGATTTAGTAGAAGAAGTTTTTAGGATTAGCCTCAGATAGAAATAATAGTTACATGTAAATATAACCAATACTAGAAAATAGTAGATCTCATAAACAAGCCCATAATAAACAAGCCCAAAATCCCCCTAGATATAATCAATAAAATAACCCCTATGAGGTGTAGCATGAAATGAAGCACCAAAGTCTAACACCCATGAATCATCCACACTTTCTAAAGATAGAAGCAAAGCATCTTGTTCAGATTTTTTACTTACCACATTTGCCTCCTTGTCTCCATCTGGTTTATCTCCTTCATTTTTCTTTTGAGTCCAATAATCTTTCTTTTCATGCCCTCATTTCCCATAGTACCAATAGTCATTTGGTCCTCTTGATTAAGACCTCCCCCCTCTTGAGTTTCCTATTGATTTCCCATGATTTTTGGAATTATTTTCTTTTTTAGTTATTCTACCTTTGCTTTGTGTGTTCAAAGAACTTCCTAATGTAGATCCACTTGAGAATTTCCTACGAGTTTCCTCACTCAAAATAAAACCAATCACATCATCATATTTTAGGGTACTATATCTAGAAACAAAATTACTCATAGCGATTCCATCTTTAAGGCAAAAGCACAAAATCAAGAGAGCCCTAATTTCTTCACCCAAAGTGATACCCACAGAAGATAACTAACTAGTAATAGTATTAAACTCATTTAAATGATCTACAATAGATCCACCTTCTATAATTTTCATATTAAATAAACACTTCATGAGAAATACCTTGTTTGAGGTGTAGGGCTTTTCATATTATTTTACTAGGGTTAGCATCAACTCTTCTATTGTCTTCACTTTTGTAATATCAAATGTCATTGATGGTGCTAGGCATTATAAAATGCTTCCAAGAGCCTTTAGTACTAAAAGATCTCAATCATTAAAATTGTCAACTCTAAGCTTATCTTCATCTACCATCACTCCCAATCAACCATGAGACTTCCACTAAACTGTGAGACCTTCCTATAGAGGATCACAAAAAAAAAATGGTGACAAACTACCTAAAACAATGATGACCATTTGGCTCTGATGCCACTTATTAGGATTAACCTTAGATAGAAATGATAGTTACATGCAAATATAACCAATACCAAAAAATAGTAGATCATGTAAAAGAGAATACAAGACACCAAGATTTAACGTCGTTCACCCAATCCCTAGGCTATGTCCACCAACAACAAGTCCAATATTATTATTATCTAGTGATTACAACTTGATTACAATTCGTAATCCCTTACAACTCAATACCACCACAAGAAGCTACAATATCACCATCACATTATGATATCCCTAACCCTAAGCCTTTTTATACAAACTTTTTCCACTTACAAATTAGGGCTAGAATAATAGAAGAATAGTAGCTGATGCCTTTTACAATATAAGGGTAGTGCCCCTTGACCCCATCTTGTGGGTGCTCCTCCCAAACCCCCATAGAAATAATGAGAGGAAAAAAATGTGTCAAATAAACCTCTGAGTCTAATTAGGCTCCACGTCACAATAGACAGATAATATCTACATTACTCAATCTATGTATATCAAGGGGATACTAAAGAAATTTGGAATGGAAGATTCAAGACCAGTTGGAACCCCTATGTCTAATAGACATAAGCTTTCCAAGAATGATGATTCCAAAGAAGTAGATCGGGCCACATATAGATCTATAATTGGAAAATTATAGTATGTAGTGCATATAAGGCTTGATATTGCATTAGTAGTTGGTATGGTGGCAAGATTCTCAGCAAACCCCAGAGAAAATCACATGATGGCAATCAAGAGAATCATGAGATATTTGAAAGGTACTGAAGACTATGGCTTATGGTACAAACTTGGAGGCAATTTGGGCTTCAAGGTATTCACTGATGCTAATTTAGGAGGAAGTCTTGATGATAGAAAAAACACTAGTAGTGGAGCATTCTTCCTTAGTAAAATACTAGTATCTTGGACAACCAAGAAACAAACTTATATCTCTTAGTCCTTAGAAGAGGCATAATATGTGGTAGCAACAGTTATTTATTCTAAAATTGTTTGGTTCAACCAACTACTAAAATGTATGAAGATAGAGATCAAAGATCTAGTAGTTTTATAGTGTGATAACACTAGTGCAACTTTTATTCCAAATAATTAAAGTTGACATAGGAGACGACATGGGCACCAGTGATCCCATTGAACTAGTGGGTGTGGAGGAATGTATCTATAGTAGTGAGGTAGTGATGGTTTACTTGTAGGAGGGTGACCTCTTACCATATATTGAGTGTATCGTGAAGCATGATGAGAATGTCTCAATACAGTTCTTCTAGATGTGGAAGGACAAAAAGGTGACTATCCATGGAATGGGATTTGACATCTTGGAAGAAACCATTGCAAGGATTGGAGAATTTACGATGGAAGGAAAGAACTAGTTGAGGTAGCCCAAGGTTAATAAGGAATCTAGTTTAGCAAAAAAATTCAAATTCAAGGAGGAACATATGCGAATGTCCAGGGGGTTTTCATGGGAAGCCCTTCCTAAGCCTTGTGATTGCATCTAGTAGGTAATTATGTAATATATCACTCTAGAGGACCACATTCAAGTACCCTATTATTACCACTTCCCTAATTTGAATCACTTTAGGAATCTAGAAGATATTTCTATCCCATTTCTATTATTGAATTTGCTGGAAGATTGTATTTGTAAGGCCATGAGGAAACATGAGCAAGGTAAAAAATTCTACCTTATCCATTAGGGGCTTATGAAAAAACATTATATTCAACATCTAGCACAAAAACTATAACTCTTGGTTAATCCTTTGGCCTCTGTCACACTCCAAGTCTCCATGAACCCTAGACCTAGCCCTAGCCACAAGAAATTCAACAAAACCACTAGCCCTAAGGTCAAAATTGACCCTAAGGTTAAAATTAGCCTCATAGAGTCATATTCAGATACTAAGAAGGGTACACAAAGTGTTGGTGTAGGAAAACTCTCTCATGAAACAATGAAATAAGGTTGATTGGATAAGTTATGACCTTTCTCTAGTTTACTTTTCTATTTTTTAATAATATAATGATTTTAGACTCCTAGGTTTACTTCTAACCCTTTTGTGTCGCCCATTAACAATTTGGGTGTTTTTATAAGCCCTCTACTCAATGAGGTCACAAGGGCACAAATTTATGTAATTGAATCCATTTACTTGTAATCTAGGGTCTATTAGTTTTATTGAGTCAATTAGGACTCATATGGACAATTAAAATTTCTTTAAGGCTTTAAAATGCAAAAATATAATAAATGTTGCAAAAATTGCTATGCAACTTTGCAACTTTTTGCATAAGTAGGAAGATTGATTGTAATCAATCCCCTAGTGGTGACAAACTTTAAAAATTGGTTGGATCAGTTGGGGAAAAACTTCATGTATCCATTTCATTTGGGTGGAAGGTAGAATGTAAGTTTTTTCCTTGAAATCAATAAAGAATAACCCTATTTTTTGCATTCTGGGCGAGTTTTCTGCATGGTATAAACTTTTACTAAGGCATAGAAGTTTAAGCCTAGTACTATTAGATGAATAATTTAGCTAGCTTTCAAATGCAACTATTTTGAATTCCTAAAATAGTTTAAAACTCAAGTTCTACCTTTTTTTGTGCAAATAGCCCAAGTTTTGACAGTTTGTAGGGTTTATATAGAAATAGCTTTATAACTCTAGATTCAACCATAAGAAATTTATGGCCTTTGGTGGAATACTTGTACCCTTATTCCTCTTTGAGATTATTTTTGTTTTAGTTGATTATATGCAAGGACAAGGGAGAAAAATGATGCCCTAGGTGCATATATCATGTATGCACCAATGTGCTATTTTGTGACAACAAGCAATTGAAACCTCAAAACTTGTTCCCAAGACCCATAACTCTAGATTTAGAATATTTTGGATGCTTTCTATCTAATAAAATTAGTCTGATGTTTTTAGCACATTCTTAAATTGTACTTCCTTTGTAAAAGTGCCCTAATTAGCCCCTCAGGTGTAATTGTTGTCCTAAGGGTTATGTTAGCATCTTTGTTCATGAAGTCTCAGAACTTTGGAATCTTATAGTAGATTTGAAATAAAAACTATTTTGATTTTTAGGTTTCTTATTTCAATCCTAAACCTTCATGATGTAGGCTAAAATTTCATTTCTTGGGTTACTAGCATTCCAATGGTGTATTGAAGGAACTATGTCATTTCCTTGTTTTGGGGTCCTCAAATTTAGTTATCATGACCATGTTGCTATAAGAACAACATTCTGTAAGTATTGTTTCAAGACTAATTGTCTTGGGTATGTTTCATGTATTGAGTCCTCCTATGCAAAGGTGTAAGTGCGGGGTTCTAGGGTCTAGTTTGGCTCTCAAACCTTCTTAAGGTCTGATTGTGGGTTGATCTCTCCCAAATGACCACTATACCAACCTATCACTTGCATCAAGTGGTATCAGAGCCCATCTAGGTCTTTGGGCTTCTAAAATTTTTGTCAAAATGTTAGACAGAGAATGATGGATTGCCATCCAAGATATCTAATGTAGACATAGTGAAATACTTGAAGGAGCAAAAGATAAAGGAAGATGCATAAAGGAAAAGAGATGAACTTAGAAATATTGAGATGTAGCAAATGAGAGATGAGTTGAAAAGGCTTAGAGAAGAGCTTGCCAAAGCCAAGAAATCTAAAGAATTTGATGAAGGGAGCGATGAAGAAATCCCTTTGGAGGAAGAAGAAAAAATACCTTCGAATTAGAGGTTTCTTGTGAGCACTCTTAAGTCCATAGAAAGAAGAACCATGGATGCCAAATTAGAGTTACCAACTTATGATGGGAGAATGAACTCGAATACTACAGTTGATTGGGTTAATGCCCTAAATAGTTTCTTTGAATGTGATGAGATTCCTAAGGATCAAAGGACAAAGATAGCCAAGTCCAAGTTGAAAGGAACTACTCTTACATGGTGGAATATCACCCAAGGTGATAGAGTAAAGAATGGAAAAGGCCTAGTAACCACATGGAAAAATATGGAGAAGTTATTTAGGAAGGCCTATGTTCCTGAAGACTATGAAGTCCAACTTCATAGAGGAAGAATGAATCTAAGGCAAAAAGACATGACAATTTCAGCCTACACTAATGAGTTTAAAGCATTTTTATGAGGACACAATAGGTTGAATCTAAAAGTGTGAAGTTGGAAAGGTACTTGAAAGGTCTCAAGTTATCTATTCAAGATGAATTGATTTTGACAGCAATAACCACAATGCAGAAATGTGTGCAACTTGGACTAAAGGTGGAAGAAAAGTTCAAGAGAAGAAATGAAAAATCCAATAGAGGAAGAGATAGAAATGATAGGGGTAGAAGAAACTCTTTCCAAAGAGGTCAATCATCCAATGAAGGTAAATCCATGGAGCAAACAAACAATAACCATGATGAATCTAGTGGGAGATTAAGCTATAGAGGAGGAAGATCCTTCAATAGAGGAAGAGGGAGATCTAATGGACCTCCTAAGTGTTTCAAATGCAATCAAGTAGGACAGTATCCAATCAAGTTCCCTAAAAAACCAAAAAACAATAATCAAGGAGAATGAAGGATCTAGTTGGTGTAAGAAGAAAGAAACATAGATGCTGAAGAAGATGGGGCACTGATAATGAGACAATCATTCCTACAAGTACCTCATGCTCAAGAACTAGCACAAAGGAAGAACCTATTTAGGACAAGGATCAAATAGAAAGAAAGGGTATGTAATCTATTAACTGATTCAAGATTAATAGAAAATCTAGTATCTAAAGAAATGGTTCAAAAATTAGAACAAGAATTCCTCATACATATTCTTATAATGTTTCTTGGCTAAAAAAAGGGCAGTAAAGCCTTGTAACTGAACAAGCCATGGTAGAGTTCTCTTTAGGTGATTTCAAAGATAAAGTTTTATGTGATATTGTAGAAATGGATGGTTGCCACCTTCTCTTAGGAAGGCCATGGCAATATGATATGGATTGCATGTATAATTGCAGAAAAAATACATACAACATGGCAAGGGATAGAAAAACATATAATCTCAAGCCTCTAGCTGAACCTAAAAAGGGAAAAAAAACCTTTGGCTATCATAGTGGAGGAAAAATAAGTATTAAAGGAAATAAAAGAAGAAAGAGAAGGATATGTATTAATTCTGAAATCAAGGGATGAACCATTACCTGGCAAGGATACAACAGTCCCAAAAGAAGTTCAAAAGCTTCTTGAAGAATACAAGGATGTGGTTGCAAATGGTTTACCCTCATCCCTCCCACCCATTAGAGACATAAGCCACCAAATAGACTTCATGCTCAGAGAATCCTTTCCCAAAAAAGCCCCATACAAACTCACTCCTACTCAAAATGCTGAAATATCCAAACAAGTTGTAGAATTATTGGATAAAGGACTTATTCAAAAAAGTCTTAGCCCATGTGTTGTCGCTTCATTTTTGGCTCCCAAAAGGAATCATAAATGGAGACTATGCACTGATAGTAGAGCCATTAATAAAATCACTATCAAATACAGATTTCCTATCCCAAGGACTGAAGACCTCCTAGACTAATTGGGCAATGCATCATACTTATGAAAAATTGATCTAAAATCTGGTTATTACCAAATAAGAATCAAGCTAGGTGATGAATGGAAGACTGGATTCAAAAATATAGAAGGTCCCTATGAATGGCTAATAATGCCATTTGGTTTAAGCAACACCCCCTGTACCTTCATGAGGCTAATGAATGAAATATTTTATGATTATAATGGCAAGTTTTTAGTTGTTTATCTTGATGACATACTATTTTTCAATTGCATCTTGGAGGAACACCTTGAACACATTGAATTGGTTCTCAAAAGGTTAAAAGAGCATCAACTAATGCTCAACCTTGAGAAATGCACATTCTTGTAGAAAGAACTCATCTTCTTGGGATTTGTGATCTCACAAAGGACACTAAAAATGGATCTAGAAAAGGTAGATGCAATCATCAATTAGCCTCCTCCAAAGAATACAGGTGATGTAAGACATTTTCATGGTTTAGCAACATTTTATAGAAAGTTCATTAAGAACTTCAGCATTGTATGTGCACCAATATTGGATACAATAAAAAGAGGTAAAAGGGTAAAGTTTGTTTGGACTAAAGTAGCAAATAATGCATTTGAATATTTGAAATCAAGGGTGGCCCAATATCCAATAGTCACTCTTCCTAATTTTAATAAGGTTTATACTATTGAGATAGATGCAAGTAACCTATCAATTGGGGCAATCCTTAGCCAAGACAATAAACCTATGGATTTCTTCTCTGAAAAGCTAAATGATGCTAAAAAGAAGTACTCAACTTATGAATTAGAACTTTATGCAATGGTTCAAGCCCTTAAGAAATGGAGGCATTATTTATTACCTAAAGCATTTTTTTGTTTTTATAGATAACCATGCTATAAGTTTCTTAAATTCTCAAGACAAGTTGAGTGTGAAATATATCAAGTGGATGGAACAATTAAAAGCCTATTCATTGACCATAAAGCATAAGAAAGCCCAAGAAAATAAAGCAGTTGGTGCTCTAAGAAAGAGGATCATTTTGGGGTAGGAAATCTAATTTCAAAGCATAGGCATCAAAGCATTAAAGGACCTTTACAAAGATGATGAAGATTTTGGTGTAATATATCAGGTTTGCACTACTCTTATGGATATATACCATATAGATTTTTTCTAAATTTCTTATTCAAGATGGACTAATTTTTAAGTGTCATCAACTTTTTTTTCCATAATGCTCTATGAGAGATGATATAGTAAAGGAAAAAATTTGTTGAGGAATGTGTGCTCACTTTGGTATTGATAAAACATTAGAGGCTGCTAAGAGACATTGTCATTAGCCAATGCAGCATGATGTCAAGAAATATGTAGAGTGACATTTTATATGTCAACAAGCAAAGGCTACTACAACTAACCAAGGGTTATAACAAACTCTATCAATCCCTTCTCAATCTTGGGAAGCAATATCTATGCACTTTGTAATGGGATTACCAAGGACAAAACTAGGATATGATAATATATTTGTGGTTGTAGATTATTTTAGAAAGATGGCACACTTTATCCCTTATAAAAGCACTCATGATGCCTCTCATATTTCAATCTCTTCTTTGAGAGATTGCAAGAATTCATGGTTTTCCTAACTCTATTATTTTAGATAGAGACACCAAATTCCAAGGACACTTTTGGAGAACCTTGCACAAGAAATTGGGCACTAACCTACACTTTAGTTCTACCTACCATCTCCAAATAGATGGTCAAACTAAAGTTGTAAATAGATCTGTTAAAAACCTCCTTAGATGCCTCACCAAGAAATATGCACATAATTCGGATCTAATTCTTCCACAAGCTGAGTTTGCTTTAGATGATTCATTCAATAGGTCTATAGGGAAAACACCATTCCAAATAGTCTATGGCTATCATCCAAAGGGACCTCTAGAACTATGAGAGTTACCTAATGCATAAAGGTTAGTGCACAAGGAGAAGAATTGGCTGACCTTATCAAACAAGTGCAAGAAAAGGTGAAAGATTCATTAGAATACACTTTACAAAAAAAAAAAAAGCACAAGCAGATAAGAAGAGGAAAGATGTTCAATTCCAAGTAGGTGACAAAGTTTTGGCATATTTGAAAAAGGAAAGACTCTCTAAAGCTCATCATACCAAACTCCAAATGAAGAATATACGACCTTGTACAATCTTGCATAAGTTTGATCCTAATGCTTATGAAATTTCATTACCACCTACTAATGCCTTCTCACCAATTTTCAATGTGGCTGACCTCACTATTTTCAAGGATACTTCTGATGTGCAAGTACATCTATAGTAGAGTAACATGAAGATTTTTTATAATATCTACCATCTTCACAACCCTTATAGTTGGAAGCAATCTTGGAAACAAAAATTGCTAAGGAGACAAGGAATCACAACTATTATCATTACTTGGTCAAATGGAAGGGGTTACCTATGATTGATGCCACCTAGATGACAAAAGATTGTTTGGTTCATTTATGACCTTACTCTAGTTTACTTTTCTATGTTTTCAATAAGAAAATGATTTTAGACTCCTAGGTTTACTTTTAACTCTTTTGTGTGGCCCATTAGCAATTTCGGTGTTTTTATAAGCCCACTGCTCAATGAGGTCACAAGGGCATAAATTTATGTAATTGAATGCATTTACTTGTAACCTAGGGTCTATTAGCTGTATTTAGTTAATTAGGATTCATTTGGGTGGTTAAAATTCCTTTAAGGCTTTAAAATTCAAAAAATGCAAAAAATGTTGCAAAAGTTGCTATGCAACTTTGCAACCTTTTGCATAATTAGGCATATTGATTGTAATCAACCTACCAATAGTCACAACCTTTGAAAATTGGTTGAATTAGGTGGGGAAGACCTTAATATATCCCTTTTAGGTGGGTGGAAGGTAGAATGTAAGTTTTTACCTTGAAATCAATAAACAATTATCCTATTTTCTACATTTTGGGCGAGCTTTCTGCATGGTATAGACTTGTATAGATGCATAGAAGTTTTAGCCTAGTACTATTGGTTGAGAAATTGAGTTAAATTGAAAATGCAACTAGTTTGAGGTCCTAAAACACTTTAAAACTCAAGTTATACCTTTTTTCTATGCAAACAACTTGAATTTTAAGGGTTTGTAGGGTTTCTATAGAAATAGCTTTATAACTCTAGATTCCACCATAGGAAATTTATGGCCTTTTCTGGAATCCTTGCACCCTTAGTCTTCTTTCAGATTATTTTTGTTTTAGTTGATTATATGTAGGGACAAGTGAGAAAAATGATGCCCTAGGTGCATATATCATGTATGCACCAATGTGTTGTTTTGTGACAACAAGGGATTGAGACCCCAAACCTTGTTCCCAAGACTTTTAACTCTATATTTAGCATATTTTGTTTGTTTTCTATGTAATCAAATCAGTATGATGTTTTTAGCATGTTTTTTAATTGCACTTCCTTTGTAAAAACTGCCCTAATTAGCTCCTTAGGCCTAATTGTTGTCCCAAGTGTTATGTTAGTAGCTTTTTTCATGAAGTCTTAGAACCTTGGGATCCTATAGTAAATTTGAAATAATAACTATTTTTATGGTTGTGTTTCTTGTTTCAATCCTAAACCTTCAAGTTGCAGGCCAAAATTCCATTTCTTGTGCTACTAGCATTCCAAGGGTGTATTGAAAGAATTATGTCATTTCCTTGTTTTAGGGTCCTCAAATTCAGTCAGTTGATATAAGAAAAAAAATTCATAAGTCTTGTGTCATGATTACTAGTCTTGGATAAGTTTCATGTATTGAGTCCTCCTATGCAAAGCTGCAAGTGCGGGGTTCTAGGGTCTAGTTTAGCTATCAAACCTTCTTAAGGTTTGATTGTAGATTGATCTCTACCAACCTATCACTTGCATCAAGTGTCAAGAGAATCAATAAAAATATCTAGTTGGAAAAAACAATTAGTCACCCCCAAGCATGATTCCACCTCTGATTCCTCCGAAAGTAATGTCAAAACCATGAGAAAGAAGAGATAGCCTCAGGACACCAAGCTTGCCCCCAACCCCATTAGCCCTTCCCATTTCCCTGACACTCTTGAGGCTACCCTAGCTAGAAGTGGGGGCTAGGGGACATACCACATCCCAAAGGAAAGAAACCACAAAGATGTAGGGAAGAAAGGCAAGGATAGCCACTATAAGGCAAGACTATAAAGGCTTGAGAAGTCAATGAAGGACTTGATAGAAAACCAAACTAGTATCTACTAGAGATTTAAAACTTTGGTTGAGTTTTCCACCAAGGTCATGCACTTCGTGGCCATAACCTTCTACTTTATGTAGGTGAATAAAGAGTAGAAGGATCTGGGAAAAGCTATGAAGACAACTTGATCCAACTATGAGTTTCTAGTGGAGGACTTTCTAAAGACCATCTTGGAAAAAAAGGTTAAGTTGGAGGGAGAGAATGTGGATAAGGACATGCCTTAGGAAAATAAGGAAGACAAACATGGTTAGGAAGAGGGAAGCTATCCATAGATCTGGTGTTTATGTTTGTTGGTTTTATGCTCATACATATGAGCTTGGTACCCCATAGGGTTTTACATTTTGGGCTTATGTTGATTAATAGGATTAATAGCAGTGATTTTTTAAGGTGTTTTTGGTCATTTTTTTCTACACATTAGTTTAAGGATTGATAGTATTATTAATTATTGTATCGATATATCTTCTTTTTTCAATTTTAAATTTTGCATAGGTTAGATGACTGGGAGGTAACCTCTGGCTGATTATTCAACTCTTTTGTACTTCGGGGTCTACCCCCTGTCCTTTTGGCTACTATCTAATACTTCAAAAACACTAAATATTTTTGGTCCAGCATCACATTATTCTTACTATTAAAAGGAACTAATATAGATTTATTTGAATTGACAATAGCTTTGTAGTCTCTTTGTTCGATAGGGTCTACTAATATAAGATAAACCATGATAACAATACAATTACCTAAGAAGCAGCCATAGTCTATAGTAAATAATTGGATGGACTTGGACCAACTAAGAAGGTGTTTTTGACCCTTTCTTGAATCTAGGCTATAAAATACCAAGGAGAATAATCTTGTTTCCCCTATACAATATACATATAATATTTACAACAAGGATCATTATAGAAGATATCTCATTTAAAAATCAACACAAGTGATGGGTGTGCAAATTGCTTTTGTTTTTGTATATTCTTTATAACTTTTGCCTTGTCTTAAGCCTGTCTAAACCCCTATTATGCCATTAATTATTGAGGAATATAATGCATTTAATAAAGTTTTAAGGTTTGAAATATTTCTTGAAAAGAATGGATGTTTAATGTATACATATTGATATATTGTGATCTATTTTTCTACATGAACTAAAGATGCGAGAATATGGAGTCGGCCATTCAGCTGGAAGAACAGTTTTTGAAGTTGTCATTTTGTTACATTACGTAAATAGTTTTGAATGGCTCTATTTTGGCCATATGTTATTTTAGCCAGACAATTTTATAAATTGTTATGTATGGCTAGTGGCCAAAACAAACTATTATCCATGTTTACGAAACAGGTCAGCGACCATTCTAGGTAGTTTTTAATATGGTTAAAGATTTTAGGCTATATAAGTGAATATGAATTAAAAGACATATCATCGATAATCTATAAAAATACTCTGTTCCAGATTACCTCTGAGTTTTTAAGGCATGATTTTCAAGTAGCAGTTGGTGTTTTATCTCTCACCTTGTGAACCAGAGGAGGGCCCCCTCTCGGGAAACTTGGTGAGACTCTAGTAGATTACTTTGTAATTATTTCAGTATTATTAATTGCATGTGTTTCTCTTAGTTTTGATTGCGTGCATTTATAATAAGGTTGCCATATATGTTTGCTAATCAAATTCACACAAAGCTTGCTGATTAATAATGAATTCAATTGTTTGATGGAATTATTGATTGCAATAGTCTTATAAAGGAATTTTTTGATGTTAATACATAAATCTATTATATAATACTATTCGTTCTGTTCTTCCTACCACTCCCATTTAGCCTTGGTACTCATAATATCATCTTATGTATTCCACTTAGTGTATCCTTTCAGTCATTAAACCATAATATTTATCATACTCGCAACTTTTCATCACCATTCACAATATCCCTCATTGCCCTTTATCAACTTCCTGTTGCATCTTGTATTTAAAACCAGCCCGTTGGAAACAACTTCCTATCGTAGTCTAAGCAGATTACATAAGACAAAAACTCTCCAACAAGCATTCATTGAGATTAATTGTTTAAAAGATTGCAATTGATTGTTAATAGTATTTGGGATTAATTAATTAAAGAAGTGTTAAAAGTATTTGTGATTAATTGTTTAAAGTGTGTTGATAATATTCATAACATTCATAAAGACATTGTGTTTTGTTTCTAGGTGTGAACTTTAGATTAGAATCCATTTACAAAAGCAGTTTTATATGTGTGGTAATTTAGATAGTTCAATTTATTGAAAAGTAGTAATTGCATTCATAAACCTCTTGATTTATTAGCTTCACCCCTTGAGAAAACAACCGTGATATCTCTCACAAGTCCATGATTCTCGGATTGACATTTTAGGGGTAATTTTTTATTCAACTATATCCATATAAAGGCCATCCAATTGAACCTCAATTTTACCCAACATTTTTGGTGCCATTGTCAGGGAGAGATATTAAAGGCGTGAAACTATAATAAGTTAAGATAGGAACAGTGAGCCCTTGAGAAATCTTGAGCAATTGTTGACCTTGCTTAGGATAGTACCTTTGATTTCTATTGCAGTAAATCATTTAGGTGCATGAATAGGCCTAGATATTGTCAAGGTAGATTTGTTAAGAAGGAATCAATAGGTAGCTCAAAAAATCAAAAATCACAAAAAGAGAAAAATCCATCAACTATTGAAACCAAACCAAGCAGTGAAGTTAAAATCTAGCCATTCTCTCAATTCACCTCTCCTACTACACCCTCTAAAGCTGCTGAACAGTTTGCAAAGTCATACAAAATTAGGTCTAGTAAGCCTCCAAAGCCTTAGGAACAACCCTTTAAAACATATTTTACACCTTGGGCAACCAAATTTTTGGAAGAAGTCATGGCTGACAATGTCAAAAACAACAATGCAGGGGGAAATAATGTTGAAAACAATAGGAATGAAATTGTTCAACATAATACAACCTTCTAATTTCCTATTCAGCCTCCCCTTGATGACGCCCCTATGAAAAATATCCCTCATTCAGCACTTCCCATATTTCGAGGGTCAACCTCCGAGGATCCTTATATGTTCCTATTCGAATTTGATGTCCTTTGTAATAGCTATGATTATCAAAGTGATGCACAAAAATTAAAGCTCTTTCCAGCTACTTTGAAAGATGTTGCATTATGATGGTTTATGAGTCTTAGGGACATTAGGACGTGGAACCAAATGAAAGATGCTTTTCTATCAAAGTATCAGGAGTACTATAAGACCAAGGAAGTATGGGATGAAATCTTTTGCATGACTCAATGAGAAGAAGAGTCAGTTGAAGATTTCTTGGAATATTTTGCCTTTAGCTTACAACACTCATGACATCCTTATTTAAATTTAGAAACCATCAAGATGCTTTTCCTAAGAGGAATTCGCGATGAAACCATGGATGCCTTAAATTTGATTGGAAAAGGTGATATTTCTAAAATGTCCTTTGAAGATATTTGCGATATATGCAGGAATTATTCATGGTCTCATCGATCTATTCACAAGAATTCAAGTAAGTTTTCTACTATGGGTAATGCATCAGGTATTTCCAAGTGTGAAATTGGTAATTTACTTGAAGATCTTAAAACTAACTTATTAAATCATATGGGCAAACAAATTGACATGTTGTATTCTCGCAGGAAACATGAGGAAGCTAAAAAGGCTTTGGCAGTATATTGTCCAACCTATAATAAGAAGCATGGACCAAAAAATTGCCCTTATAATCAAACCCATGTAGCATCACTTGAAGAAGCTAGTAAGACTTCAACGCTATGACCTCTTCCTGAAGGGATTATTCCTATGGAATATACCAAAGAACTAGTTTATTATATGGCTCCAAGATGCCAATTTTTACTTAGAGGTTTCTCCAATGAATATTTTTCCAGACCACCTCAGTAATTCTCTAACCAAGGCCCATGGTATGGAGGTTAACAACAACCTCAACCTTATCAGCAATGGCTCCAAAGATTTCAACCTAGTACAAAACCATGGCATCAAACATGGAGGCTGCAACCCTCATATCCAACTCCTCCATCATCATATCAAGCTTATACGCAATCCTATTTTACACAACAGTCCTTTCCTCCACCACCATTAATAATCCCCTACCAACAACCTCAACAATTCCTTTCTCCCATACCTCCATCTTCTTCGAACCCACCTTCAAATCAACCACAACCACCTAAACCCACATCCATGCCAACTCAACCAAATCTGAATCCCAATAATAAACTTCCTCAACCAATCTATCACAATGAAGTGACTAATCTGCCCACCTATCCTGTTAACTCGGTTGAGTTGGATGGTGTAAACCTTAGATCTAGGAAAGCTCTTAAAGGACCTACTATCACAGAAGTCTCAGATGAACCTGAAGAGGAGCCTAAGAAAGAACCACCCTTTCCTTTAAAATGAATTATGTAATGTTAACATCAAAATTCCTCTTTTGCAAGCTCTTAAGGATGTACTAGTATCTAACAAGACAATACGAGAATTATGTACCCAATGCAGAAAAAGAAGGATCCAAAAATTGTTCAAGTTATTGGACAACTTGTAGAATTAATGTTGGGGAATATCAATATTCCAAAATATGCAGATCCTGGCAGTCCTATCATCCAGGTAAGTATCGGTACAATTGTTATTCCTAATACACTGGTGGATTTTAGGTGATGCTATAAATATAATGACAAATGAAACAAAAATAAAATTATTCGTAGAAGGACTTAGACCTACTCCTATAGTGCTTCAAATGGTTGATCGCTCCTTAGTCAGACTAGAAGGGGTTATAGACAATGTCATTCTTTCCATTGATAGTTGGGTTTATCCAACCAATTTCATGATCCTTAAGCCTAAAGCTAAGTTGGGGGGATATCCTCTCATTCTTGGAAGACCTTGTCTAGCAACCGCCAATGCCCACATTAGTTGTCAATTAGGTAACATGATTATTTCTAATGGTGAGCAAACAAAAGATTAACCATATATCATCCTGCTCAACCATTATTAGATACCAAGGATCCAACTTGGGTCGACAGTGATTTAGATGAGTATGTTCCAGTCCTCACCATTGGGCAAGTATAGTATTTTGAAGATCCAACTGATAAGGCCATTTTAGTAAATTTTCTTTAGAATAGGTATGAGTCTAATGATATCCTGAAAATTATAGTTTTTCCTTCTCACGTGACTGTTGACTGTCCTTTTGGGAATTTTCCTTTAGTTGGCAATCCTAGATCCATTCAACACTTCCTCAAGTTACATCAACTTCTACCACATCAATATTTATATAGTCCATTATTATCTTTACAAAAACTAGAAACATCATCAAGACCTACCTCATTCAAACCTATGGAAATCCTACCTGGGCGTACCCTTAATATTAATCCACAATTAACACCAGCTCAGGTTAGGGATCTCATAAGTATGCTTACAAAACATAAAGATGCTTTTGCATGGGAATATCAAGACATGCGTGATATTCATCCTGACACTTGTACCCATCACATTTATATTAAGGAGGGAAGTCACCCAATTCAACAACTGCAGCCCCGACTCAATCCTGCCTTACGTGATATTGTCAAAGAAGAACTCCAAAAAATTTTGAATGTTGGATTCATTTATCCAATTTTGGATAGCAGGTGGGTGTCTGCCTTGGTTTTCATTCCAAAGAAAAATGGTAAGTGGCATATTTGTATTGATTATCGAGCTTTAAATAAGGCTACTAAGAATGATCATTTTCCATTACCTTTTATTGATCAAGTCTTGGATACTCTTGGAAGGGAGCAATCCTTCTCCTTTTTAGATGGAGTTAGTGGTTATAACCAAATCCACATTGCCCCAGAAGATTATGACAAAACTAATTTTACTTGTCCATGGGGAACCTTTGCATACAATGCTCTTCCTTTTGGGTTATGTAATGCTCCTGTGACATTTCAACATGTTGTATTAAGCATCTTTGCTGATCTAGTTAATGATTGTGAAGAAGTCTATATGGATAACTTTACTATTCATGAAAATACCTTTGAAGAAGCCAAAGATAACTTAGAGAAAGTGCTTAAGTGATGTATTGATACTAATACGTCTTTAAGTCATGAGAAATGTCATATGTTGATGACAGAAGGAATTGTCTTAGGTCATTTAATCTCATCAAATGGTATAGAGGTTGATCCCAAAAAGATCCAAATAATTCAAGATCTCCCCACACCTTTGACAGAAAAAGATGTTTGAAGTTTCCTTGGTGATGCTAGATACTATAGGAGATTCATTCAGAACTTTAGTAAAATTGCTTCTCCTTTGTTTGCCTTGTTAGCTAAAGATGTTGTTTTCACTTGGACCCCCAAATGTCAAGAGGCCTTTGAAACCATTAAGACCAAGTTAGTAACTACTTCTATTCTTAGGGGTCCTAACTACGGAGTACCATTCCATATCCACACTGATGCTTCTGATTTCTCAATGGGAGCAGTATTTAGAGAAAAAGATGACAATCTCTTCTATTCAATCTACTACATCAGCAAGAATTTCACTGGAGCTGAGGTAAACTATACGGTAACTGAAAAATAATTTTTAGCTATTTCTTATGCTATTAACAAATTTTGGCACTACATTACTGGTTATAAGGTGTTTGTTGATCCTGATCATTTAGTAATTCAATTTTTGATGAATAAACCTATGGTAACTGGTAGAGTTATTAGATGGTTGCTTTTATTACAAGAATTTGATGTCACTATACTTGATAAGCCTAGTCGAGAAAATGTGGTATAAGATTTCTTGTCCCGAATACCTCAGTCAAATAATGAAGTTGTTCCTATTGATGACTTGTTCCCTGACAAACACCTCTTTGCAATCTCTACCAAAAGTCTGTGGTATGCCGACATTGAAAACTATTTGGTTACATGCAAATTTCCACCGCACTTCTCCCCTTGTGAGTGTCGTAAGTTGGTGGGCCTTAGTGGATAGTATACTTGGATTAATGGTCTTCTATTTCAAACTGGCATTGACAATATCATGTGCTGCTGCATTCCTGAGGAAGATGTCTTTGACATTCTCCATGCTTGTCATACTGAACCTTGTGGAGGACACTTTGTTGCTCAACGAACTGCTCACAAGATTCTAACTGTAGGTTATTACTAGCCTACGCTTCATAAGGATTGTAAACATTATGTTCAACATTGTGACCAGTGCCAACGCATGGGTCATCCTACATGATCAAATGAGATGCCACTTCACCCTTAGCTTTCTATTGAGCCTTTTGAAAAATGGGGTCTTGATTTTGTTGGACTTATTAACCCACCTTCCAAAAACAAGGAATATATTCTTGTTTGCATAGATTATGTCACAAAGTGGGTTGAAGTAGTTGCACTAAAGCATGCTAGAGATACCAAAGTTGCTAAATTCTTATATTCTGGGATCTTCACTTGCTTTGGTGTTCCACATGAAATCACTACTAATCAAGGACCTTAGTTTACTTCAGACCTCATTTCTGCATTAATCAAGGAATATGAGATTCACCATAGGAAATTGTCACCTTATCATCCTCAAGAAAATGGACAAGTTGAGGTGACTAATCGGGAACTAGAGAATATCCTTACCAAAACTATTGCACTTCATAAGCGTGATTGGGCCACACGACTTCCTAAAGCTATGTGGGCTTATCATACTATGTGGAAGACCACCAATGGTCTGACCCCTTATGAATTGGTTTATGGTAAGAAGGTTGTACTTCCTATTGAGTTTGAGATTAAGACTCTTCGAACTGCACTTGAACTTGGATTGACTCTCTTTAATGCTCAAAAGCAACAACTAACCCAACTCCACTCCCTTGATGAGTTACGTCAAGAGGCACTTCTTCATTATTGAACCTACTCAAAATCAATGAACATTGTGGCATGATAAACAAATTCATCAACATTCTTTTTAGCCTAGTGATTGGGCACTTTTATACGACTCTCGATTCCAGGAGTTTAAAGGAAAATTTCATACAAGGTGACTTAGACCTTATGAAATTGAACATGTGTATGAAAATGGTGTGGTTCAACTCTGCACTATGGATTTTGAATGTCGCAAGCTTCTTGCTAATGGTCATTGATTGAAGCCATATAAGAGGCCTCTCTCAAAGGACACTTTCTTTCTAGAGATTTCTAAGGAACTCGTCATGGTTCCCTTTAGTCTCCTTCAGTATTGATAATATATATATCATATAGTAAATATATATATTTATATTATTAAAAAGAAGAAGAAGAAGAAGAAGAAGAAGAAGAAGCAAGATCCAATAATGAAAACCAGGTCTCTGGCATTTTTGGCCAACTACTTGTTGAAAATTGGGTAATCTAGCAACTTGTAGTTGTTCAACCTCCTGGACGTGAAAACTGGTTCACCAGTGCTTCCAGGTGGAACTTGATTGAAAATTGATTTTTTGACAATCTTGTGTCATAAATAAATTTAAAAAAAAATAAAAAAATTTGGTGCTAGTTGCGACAGGAGGTTTCCTTGTTATTGTCACACTTCTTTCTTCCTTGTTGGTTGTGACTGCAGGTTTCTAGATCCTGTCGCCATTCTCTTAGTGTTCCTCCATAATGGACCTCCTATCGCTTCATATTTTTCAATGGCCTACACTGCCATGTCTCTTTCTGCTATGGTGGTCGCTTCCTTGCAAATCTTTTTATGGTGAATTATTTCTTCCTCCTCATGTGCCTACTATCATTGTCCTTGTGGTTGGCAGCTCTGTCCTATTCTGCTATGACGATCTCCATGGATTTGCTGATGCCTTCACCTCATCTTCCTCGCTGTCCCCATGTTAGGAAGTATTTTCTCACCTTCTTCTTTATTTTATGTATTTTATTTTCTTAATGATTATTTGGCATGCTCAGGACAGATCAGCCACTTAAGTTGAGGGGGTTATGTGCCATGTTACCATATGCCCTTATTGAGTCATCATTTCCATGCCATTTATTACATGCTCCTCTCTATTATTCATGATTCCACACCACATCACTTATACATGAGCCTTTTGTCCTTACCAACTAATTATATTTATCATGCCATTATTATTAATTTTTATGGTATTATCCTCATTCCCCTGTTGCTAAATCCGTTTCGTATTTCTTGTCATTTTCATTTTCATCATTGTTTTTCACTTATTATCTACTGTGATAAACCTTTCAAATTTTGTCACTTTTCATGGGGGGAAAACATCTTCACTTTGAGCCAGAATCTTTGGATAAGTTGTGTGCTGATGAGGAAGCACTAAAATTTTTTACTCATGCTAGATGGACAACCTTCTTCAAATGCTTGTGTGGATTTGATGTGACCATAGCTGAAGAATTTGCCTTAGGATTTCAGGTAACTCATGCTACTGTTCGGGGATTACAGTTTCCTCTGAATGTAGGCATAGTTGCAAAAGTCACTAGTTTACTCCAAATTGGTGACCTTTTCTTTCCTACTCCATCATCTAGGATTACATATTTGAAGCCTCACAAAAAGCTATTTTTATAGTGAGGAGAATCAGTTGAGAATGTCCAGGGATAAGGGGTAGCAAGGAAATCATTTCTAGAGCCATGGGATTCTGTAGCAAAATTCTTAATTCATTACATCACCTACGAAGGGTGCTTCAAGTATGTATTTGCCCACCATTTTTGCTTAATGTTACATTTACGATATGATGTTCTTGTTAATTTTCCCTATTACCTTTTTTGTTCCTTAAAATGGTCCTATGACCAATACAATCGGGGGCATGTTGATTCCTTGGCCCACCATGGATTAATTAAGCTCATTGTCAACCATAACCTTCGCCTGGCTCAACCAACTCTTGAATGGGATGCATTTGTGAATTAGACCCCTATAGAAAATCCTCAACATCCTATCGCCGATAATACCCCTGAAGCTGGTTCTTCCAAAAAGTGGCGTTTGAAACCCTCAAGCCTACCAAAAGAAAATACCTTAAAGCTTAAAGGAAAAGCAGAAAGGGAAATCTTGAAGCTTAGCCCTCATCCCATGATTACGTGACAAAAACAACATACCCCTAATATGTTGCAAGGGTTAGTTGAAACAATAGAATTTGTAAGTGATATGGAAATTTTGAGAACAAAAGAACCCCAGACAAAGAACACCCAGCTTTTAAGAAGGCTAAGGAACTGGCAGCATAGAAATAAAAAACAAAAACAACAAAAAGAAGATTCTACCCATGAGAAACCAATTTCTGAAGAAGAAGAGTGACTTGAACAATAAAATGAAGAAGAAATTGCACACCATGATACTAAATTCAGTGAAGTATTTGGTGAAGAAGTTGGGGAGGACACTAATGTTGAGATTAATAAAGAAGAGGGCATTATGGAAGATCAGTAGGAGGATCTTGAAACTATAAAATTACAGAAAGATGTCCATGAAGAACATGCTCAACAAGAAGAGACCACAATGTAGGAACACTCCAATACCCATACTAATATGGTCCTTTATCAAGGTATAAATGTCGAGCATCCTATTCCTGAAACTGCCCTTGCGATGGTTGATATCAATAAAGATAAACTCCCTGTTGCTCTTATAGTTTAGAATGACCCTAATCCAATTTCTACAGGAACAAGTGAAATTTATGAATTTCCTGACACTGAATAGGATATGTCACTATCTTCTAATGCACAATTATGGCAAATGGCCACTCAACTCCAACAATCCAATCAACAGTTGCAGTTACAGTTACAGGCACTTGTCTCTCAAGAAAAGGGAACCATTAGTGCAACCAGAGTTGAAGAAGATACAAAGATACTTAATGTGAAGCCTATTGGATCCAACCAAACACCTCAATTGCACAAGGACATGCAAAAACTCTAAGCTGGGGGGAATGACGAGTGTGCAAACTGCTTTTGTTTTTGTATACTCTTTATAACTTTTGCCTTGTCTTAAGCCTATCTAAACCCCTGTTATGCCATTAATTATTGAGGACTATAATGCATTTAATAAAGTCTTAAGGTTTGAAAAATTTCTTGAAAAGAGTGGATGTTTACTGTATACATATTGATATATTGTGATCTATTCTGCTACATGAACTAAAGATGTGAGAATATGGAGTCAGCCATTCAGCTGGAAGAACAGTTTTTGAAGTTGTCATTCTATTACATTAAGTAAATAGTTTCGAATGGCTCTATTTTGGCCATATGTTATTTTAGCCAGATAGTTTTATAAATTGTTATGTATGGCCAGTGGCCAAAAAAAACTATTATCCATGTTTAGGAAACAGGCTAGTGATCATTCTAGGTAGTTTTTAATATGGTTAAAGATTTTAGGCTATATAAGTGAATGTGAATTAAAAGACATATCATCGATAATCTATAAAAATACTCTATTCTAGATTCCCTCTAAATTTTTAAGGCACGGTTTTCAAGTAGCAGTTGGTGTTTTATCTCTCACCTTGTGAACAAGAGGAGGGCCCCCTCTCAAGAAACTTGATGAGACTATAGTAGATTACTTTGTAAGTATTTCAGTATTATTAATTCCATGTGTTTCTCTTATTTTTGATTGCATGCATTTATAATAAGGTTGCCATATATGTTTGCTAATCAATTTCACACAGAACTTGATGATTAATCATTAATTCAATTGTTTGATGGAATTATTGATTGCGACAGTCTTATAAAGGAATTTTGTGATGTTAATACATAAATCTATTATATAATACTATTCATTCTGTTCTTCCTACCACTCCCATTCAGCCTTGGTACTCATAATATCATCCTTTGTATTCCCCTTATTGTATCCTTTCAGCCGTTGAACCATAATATTTATCATACTCACAACTTTCTATCGCCATTCACAATATCCC